>OZ038486.1:18374399-18379399 GCA_964036315.1 Acanthosepion esculentum | reverse complement strand
ACGCGAGTGTGAAAACGAGAAGTATTGAGTATGGGAAGCCGTTGGTATAGACCAATGGCTTCTGTTATCAATTATAGTCATTTAAGAATATTTGTGGAGATTTCGTAGTTTATTTTGTTCAGGTTAGGTTTCAACTGTTTTATGTATATAGCTTCAAGAATTTTTAGTTTTTGTTTATTGTTTTCATGTTTAAGTATAGTTGTGTTTTATGTAAGCCGAAAGCTTAGATTGGATTTAAACATGTATCAATATGGTGATTTCCTTTCGTCTTTCAAGGATAATGAGAGAGAGAGAGAGAGAGAGAGAGAGAGAGCGAGAGAGAGAGAGAGCAAAAATAAATCATGGTAAATACAACTCTACCAAGACAAAGATTGCTAATTGAGAAGGCATGGAAATAAATAATATGAAAAGAGAACAAATAAACAAAGGCGAAAACTGAAGAGAAAGGAATCAGAAAGGATAATTACAACAACCTACCTAACCAATAATGCAAAGTGCTCAATGCCTCTAGCAAATAGACTGAGACAGAACAGTAACACTAACCAACGAAACACAAAGAAACCAGATCCAACTCACCAACGCGATCTTTATCGCCTGACGATTTGGATCTGGTTTCTTTGTTTCGTTCTTTACTGTTACCGTTCTGTTTTACGTAGTTTCTGACACCTAAGCCCTAGCAACTGGGAAACAATCAGATTTTCTTCCATCATTTTTTAGTAGTTCTTTCCAATTCCTCAAAAAAAGAAAAAAAGATAAAAAAGAAACAAGGCATTCCATACGCAGCTTATATATTCCCACCGCCGCCACAAAAGTAATAAATATTGCAGTGCATTCAACACGCTGGTATTATGACAGAGAGGGCGATACCGATGGATGTGATGGTAAATTTTTGGAGATCTGAATTAGTTGTGGAGTTCTGCATTTCTAAAATAACCTTTAAACAGCTGTCTTAAAGCTTGGAAGATATATTTCTTTTGATGATTTCGTGACGTTTTATCATTGCTCCTGGTAACAAATTTTTGGCTTTTGGAATTGGATCTATATATTCCAGATGAAAGAAAAAAAAAAACAGTAACAAATCAATCAGGGGAATAAATAAAAAAAAAAGTCGATTAATATTCCTTTTTCGGCGCTGAAACATCAAAAGAAATAGTGAAGTTGCAATATTCTGATCAATAATTACTTTTTAAAAAATCCTCTTAAACTCAAAAGTTCCGTTAATAAGGAAAAACTCGCGCAAAACGATTGAGTAAAACCCGGATGACGAGTGCTAACCAAATCTTGTTTTAGTGTTTTTCTCTCCTCTGTATCCACCACCCCCGCTGCATTGCTTTTAATTTAAATTTCGCCTCTTTTCTTTTCGATGCGGAAGTTACGCTGAAGTGCACCTAAATACATTCTTCAACGTTTGCATGAATATAAAGTCAAAGGTAATTAAAAAATAAGCAGAACAATAATTAATTTGGAAATGGTTTCGTCCGTCTTTTAGATTAGATAGGGGGCGCTTCGAGCAAGATAAAATTAATTTCTTTTTGCCTTTTATCAATAGTTTCACACGAATTCCCTCGTTTTGTTTTATTTTATCACAATGCTTTATTCTGGGCATT
The DNA here is from genome assembly GCA_964036315.1 of Acanthosepion esculentum. Taxonomy (NCBI): domain Eukaryota; kingdom Metazoa; phylum Mollusca; class Cephalopoda; order Sepiida; family Sepiidae; genus Acanthosepion; species Acanthosepion esculentum. The sequence goes on along the minus strand of OZ038486.1, from coordinate 18,377,792 downwards.
CTTCGACTGTTAAAAATGTACAGCAGGAACTCTGAATAAAGAAACAGCCTGAAATATGACCCAATCACACGTTCTGTAGCTCAAGAGTTAGTATTTCCATGCATGACGCCTTCCCAACAATAATTTCTCGCTACGATCTCCCGTACGATCACCGAAGTTAAGCAACGTCAAACCTGGTCATTACCTAGATAAGTGACCGCTTCAGAATACGAGGTGCTGTAAGCTTGGATGTGCGGGTGGTGTAATGGATAATTGTTAATCGGAGAGCCGAGTTCCAATTCCAGTCGGGTTCTTCATATTCACTTATGCGCAAATACTCTTGGGAAAGATATGAATCCACCTCTTCTCTCCCCAGCTATAGGTTAATTAATAAGACTATTTACCTTGAGTTTCTTGATAAGATCCAAAAAAGAATAAGCAATATTATTGGTCCAGGGCTGACGGCTCGGCTTCAGTCATTTTCTCACCGCCGTAAGGTTGCCTCTTTGTGTCTTTTCTATAAATACTCTGAATGGTAATTGTTCGGAGGAACTCTTCGCTATGGTACCTTTCAGTGCAGTACTAGACTGGCGTCGAGATCTCATCAATTTACAGTTGATCTAGCTATATGTATCCGTAAGTTCTATGCTAACAGTTTTTTTTCTCGCACTTCTCTCTTGTGGGCCCCACTTCCGGCTACATGCTTTCCAGCCAACTTTAATCTGCCAAAACTCAAATGCAATGTCAATGGCAATCTAGTGCCCTTCTGATTACTCTTTTCATTTTCCGCTCATTAGTAATGTTTCTGTTTCTAATTCTTCCACACCCAGTAACCCCTTGTATTTTGGTAGCTTTTAAGGTAATATCGATTTAAAAATAAAAAAAGACTTGTATCACTAAACCATTATTATTTCCAAAAATAAAATAAAAATTGTGTACAAAAATATTTAGATTTAGGCTTTAAATGACCCATAGAGGTGTTCATATGCCGATAAACAAAATCAGCAAAAGCCAAACCTAAAATATTTTTCCTAATAAAATGACTTATGTTAAATTTCAGAAATAAATGAAAACAAAAAAAAGGTATCATAAACTGTCTACGAAATAACTTTATATATCATTCTTTATGCCATGACATAAGTTTTAACGGCTCTCCACAGCTTCTTTTTCTTTACTAAGCAAGCCGTATTCGCCATTTTATTTTTCCAGCATTTGAACGTTGCCAGTTGTTTAAAAAATTAGGTCATACTGTACTCGTCTAAGAATTAGCCAACGTGATCCGTGGTAAATTAGTCCTGGGTATGACGATAAACTACATCCGGCAGCAAGGCATCTGATCAGGAGATTGGAGGTTTTGAAAAGCGTGGAACCACATCCTAATTGCTGTTGTTCCTAAGTTCACTCTAACCCGCAGTGGTAGCACCTGTTAGGCTCCCGGCTATGAGCAAATAAATAACCCTCCAAACAAAAGCAAAAGACCATGAAAGTATAAAAATACATGTTTATACTAAAAATACTAGTAATACATTTTTATATAAAAATTACTAACAATACCTATTTATAGTAGAAATACCGACAATACATGTTATCTGTAGTCGAAGGCATACAAATGCGTTCAAAATATTGAAGTTTCAGTCATAGAGGTTGATATGTCGCTAAACAAAATCAATTAACCAACCGTGGTAGATAGACGACAATAGCCTCCCCGATTTTTCTATCCGCGGATAATAGCTAATCGTATACTTATGTCCAACAATTTTAACCGAAAAATCGATACCCTATTTTATAAACGTTATTGAAATTTTCCCCCTCAAAACTATTAAATTTTTCTTGATTTTGCTTGAAAGTTTAAAAAAAAAAAAGAACAAAATTCATTTAATTAATGGTCATCTCATAAGGTCAACGTTTACTTCAATTAAGGATTTTTTATGAATCCCATTGAATAACAGAGGGGATGCAAATCTCGCCAGTAAACACTATATTTGGCTTAGGCAGCAAACTAACCGTAAAACTTAAATTAGACAAAAATGTAGCCAACTTTAAATATTAAATATTAAAAAATATTGTGTATTTCCACGCAGTAACTGTTGAGACAAAATTTATTTTATTTAAACTGATTTTTAAAAAAATATTTTAAGACGGCTATTATTACTAAAGATTTATATTTTATATTTGACTCACTTGAAATATATTTTGCTATAGCTTGATAAAATATTTGAACATGGAAATATTGTTTATGGTCTAACAGCAGGAAAGTGAAACCGCAGTTGGCGATACCGCGGATAGTGAGGAGATGCTGGAGATTTTTTATCGTATTACTAAACGAGAGAAGAAGGAAATATAAAGAGAGAGAGGGCGGAGAGGGAGGGAGAGAGGGAGGGAGGAGGAGGGGGAGAGGAAGGGGGGTTAGGGAGGGAGGGGGATCTCTTTATGAAAGAAATGTACAGATTTTCTTCCCTGTTTAATAATTATTGATTTGTTCATTGTCTGCATTCTGACGCACATCACAAATTATTAGTTCTTTTTCTGCTATCTTTTTTTCATATCGACATTTGTCTGGTCTATTTGACTTGAGGCACTTCTCAGATTAAGTTCGTTTCATATGAACGCAGACCAACATCCATTGATGTTATGTTAACTGACTGCTCCAACGAGAGCAGCTTCATCATTTTCCTTCTTTAAACCGCTTATATTTCTATTTTATTATTATTATTATTATTATTATTATTATTATTATTATTATTATTATTATTTCTTCTTCTTCTTCTTCTTCTTCTTCTTCTTCTTCTTCTTCTTCTTCTTCTTCTTCTTCTTCTCATCCTCCTCCTCCTCCTCCTCCTTCTTCTTGTTCTGTGCCGTGTTCCTTCAGTGGGCGACCATGGCTCTCCACATCTTCCTGTCTTTCGTAGCTCTTCGTAAAGTTTATCGTTTGGCTACATCTCCTAATCCCTGCTCTGTCAACTATTGTCACAATCTCGTTACACTGCTTTCCACTGTCCATCTTGCCTTCAATACGCCTTGTGAGTATCAAGTTATCCAAGCTCTCCTTCCTCATTAGAAATTAGAGATGAATTCAAATTATATATTTGAATTGCCTATATGAGAAGTGCCGTGTTCCTTCAAGACGTGGGTAATGATGGCTTTCCACAAATTCCACTATTCTCCATACATCTAAATAATGTTTTTTTTTGTTTTTAAAAATCACTTCCCTCCGAGTAAGGCGATAATGCCACTAAGATGCAAGGGAATGAGAAATAAAAGACTTTAGAAGAAACTTTAGAAAAAGACTAAAATTGTTAAAAGCATTAAGCGTACCCCCCCCCCCAAAAAAAAACACATTAATAAAATTGGATTAAATTTTAGAATAAACATAATAAAAAAGAAAAAGAAATTGACATCACACGGACTGACACG
>OZ038486.1:18224399-18369399 GCA_964036315.1 Acanthosepion esculentum | reverse complement strand
TATTGTCCACTTTTACATGTTTTATAGCCTGCTTATCAAGTCACTGATGGTAGATTGTGTGTTTGTATATATGTCTGTGCGTTAGTATGTTTATGCTTCTCTCTGTCTGTGAATTTTTACTTCAATTTATTGCACGTTTATGTTCAGTACTGCTGACTGATATCATATTTCACCAACACTACCCCAGTCACACTGTCTCCAGCTTCGATGGGACTCAGATTTATGCACTCCGACTAGCCAGTTTAATATTATTTCATTCTTTTTTTAATTACTTTGTTTTTTTTCTTTGTTTTTTTTTCTCCTTTGTTATGAACAATATCAACGAAGTGTATTTCAGTCCATATTTTGAGGTACGGCGTTAAAACAATGTTTGATTCAGCTGCAGCCAAAATGAAAACGACAAACTACGAAAATTTTTGTTGCTCTGGAATAGATATACTTGAAACTTGTCTCACTCGGGCTTAGCCAGACAAGCCCTACCCCGGAGTTGCCACTGATATATCCAAACAAGTTTGATAAAAAAACAAGGTTTGTCTGTTCACTTTTTACTGTATTTTTACAATTTTCGGATAAGGTGTTATGAATAACCTGACGGAAGTTCATATCTTGTTATTTTTGTTCAACTACTTTCGTCATTCACAGTCATTATCAAGAACCGATATATATATATATATATATATATATATATATATATATATATATAGAGAGAGAGAGAGAGAGAGAGAGAGAGGGAGAGAGAGATTATATATTGTTTATTTATTTTATTTTATTCATTTATTTTCGTTTATTCTTGTTTGTTTTCAGTTTTTGATTTTCAAGTAACGTAGGAAAACTTTCTTTTCGTGTCTGAATTTTGAGATGAGCACTAATTGTTTATTTAGTAGTTTATGTTTAGTCTGGAAGGTAATTATCGTTTTTTTTCTCCAGTCAGTTTACAGTTTTTGGGATTGATTATTGTATGCTGATATTCTTTTCCTAATTTTCCATGATATTTTTCGCGTGATTTTGTTTTTGCTTTTAATCTTCCAGATATATTTACAAAGTACTGTGCTGTTCGCGCATTTACTATTGGTAAAGAATATTTTGTGTGTGTAGTTTCTTTGTTTTCAGGGTCCTTCAGTTACTCCGATGTATATTATTAGGTAGCTGTCGGTATTTTGGGGCACTACGAACACACATACCATAATATCTCTGATATCCTAATAGGAATTCGGTATGTATTATTTGTTTTGACGAAGAATATGCAATTAGATTTCAGACAGAAAAATGCGAAACAGGAAATTAAACTTTAGGATAATTAGTAATGATACACAGCATTACCCGGATCAAAAAACTTTTCTTTGTTCCCCTGAGCTATACAGTCGTTTCTTTGAAAAATTTGCAGTTGCTCAGTTCTTTGAAGACAGATCTTTTACAAGCTCTTTTTTCCTAACTTATTCTGTTTATCATTTCTTTTCAGATAAATGAGGACAAACATCAAGCTAATTCAGCAAATCTAAAGGCACGCCAGAATCATTGGCTTAAAGGCAGAACATAGTAATTTAAAGATTGGACGCTTCCTGAAAGTTGCACGGTCATTTGCTGTCAAAGTTCGCAAAGAGCTGGAAGCTGCTGACGGGGATCCTATAGCTATAGCCAAACGTACAATTCCTGCTAAAGCTCCTAATACCATCATCATGTTCATCATTTATTCAGTTAGCACATTGTGATCAGCACTCCTCCTTCTCACAATCGTGGTTCATGGTGACGTTCAAGAAGAACAATGCAATTGGAATAGCTCCTTTGCCGGGGATGTTGAGGTTACCCCGTCCCTCCTCTCAGAAGTTAAAAAGGCAGGGCCTACAAGTCAGCAGCTGGTTTTGAATTCAGAGTCTTTTCCTTCTCCTTGACTGGTTGCCAACCAAGGTTATAGAGTCCAGTCTGCCCTGTTATTTACCCGTAGCTGGATGAGAGGGAAGAGATGGGTTCATACTTTTCCCAAGGGTATTAGCACGTACGTGAATGCAATGAATTCGAACCCGGTTCTCCGTTTCCTCAATCCGAGCCGCTATCCATTACTCAACCATCAAAACACCCGAATTTGTACAAAGGTTCAGAAGATCATCAATAATAAATCCATAAAGTCAATTATCGTCGCTGCTACGGAGATCAAGATTTCAAGGCACTTTATCGAAGGGATGGGGATCTCCGATGTAATATGAGGTGGGGAGGGCCGTTCATGTTTATCAAGATAATTGTTTGATCTGCGCAAACCTCTTGTTGAGTCAGATGAAACACCAAAAGCATGGAATGCTTTGGTCGTTCTCCGATGAGAAAAACTTTGATCAAAGCTAAAAGGTGATACGAAGGAACGAAAGATGGTTATGCAGAGACACCTCCCCCACCCCCGGAACGTTCCAACGATCATGCACACATTGTTTCCTGTAATTGGAATACATCTGGGGGTCGTAGTATACCATTGACTTATGTTATTGACGCTTACTTTAACCACTGACAATTCCTTTCTTCTTGGTTTTCAATGGAATTATACGGTAAAATAATTTGTTTTAATAGCATTAGCAATGCAGTAGAATCCCTGAGGCCCGGAACCCCTGATATCCGGAATCTCTCATTTACGGAGTGCCTCATATACGGAATTCTGCATATCCGGACATGATTTTGATGTGTTTATTTGAACTATTTGGGTGATATGTAACTGATTTGAAATTTCTGTTTTTCAAGAGATTTACTTTGAATAATTGCTTATGCTTATTTCACCCCTATGGCTTGTATTGGTGCAAAATATGATGGGAATAAGAGGAAAAGAATAACTTTGGAGTTATCGCAAAAAGTGGAAATTTTAAACAGACTAGACGCTGGTGAAAGTTCATTGCAACTAATGGCTGAATTCAACATAGGAAAGTCAACATTGTATGATATAAAATGTTCCAAAGAAACTATTCTCCAGTGTTCACACTGACACAATGAACAAGGAAATAAAAAAACATGATTGTGATGAAATCTGAACTAAAATTGAAAAAGCTATTGAAAAGGTTGTCAGTTTTATGAAAAGAAAGCCAGCATTCAGCTATGACGATTGCAATAACGCATGCAGAGTTCAAAGTGTTTTTCATTTAAAAGATTTCAAGAACAAAAGCAAAACGAAATGCGGAAAAAGTTGAGAATCATCATGCAAGAGCGATTAAAAATCCTTGTTACCTTATTTGTTTTGCTTACGTGGCAGACTTAATTTAATGAATTTTCATTAACATTACATAATTTATTTCTTTTTCCATAAAATCAATTCCGTTATATTTCACTCACCATTAGCTTATTTTGTTTACTATAATACATTGAAAATAAATGTTAAACCTGATTTCAGTTCTTTTATTTTAATCTAAATATAACACCTCATATCCGGACTTGTAACCAATTCCTCATACCCGGAAGTCTTTCTTAGTTGGGTTGTCAGGTATTCTACTGTATAAGGAAACATCAGCGATCAACTTGTTCATTTTAGTGTTCCTCATATCCGAAATCCCTCATATCCAGAATCCCTCATATCCGGACTTTCTAACCAATTCCTCATACCCGGGAAGGCCTTCTTAGTCCGGTTGTAAGGGATTCTACTGTATAAACATCAACGATCAGCTTGTTCGTTTTAGTGTCCCTCGTATCCGGAATCCCTCATATCCGGAATCCCACATACCCGGAATCCCTCATATCCGGAATCCCACATACCCGGAATCCCTCATATCCGGAATACCACATACCCGGAATCCCTCATATCCGGAATCCCACATACCCGGAATCCCTCATATCCGGAATACCACATACCCGGAATCCCTCATATACGGAATCTCACATACCCGGAATCCCTCATATCCGGACATTATAACCAAGTCCTCATACCCGGGAAGACCTTCTTAGTCCGGTCGTCAGGGATTCTACTGTATTTTAAAACAAAAATTAGGTAAATGATTATAAATATCAGTATGCTTAGCGGTTAAATCTTCGTGAGTTAATTGATCAAACCGACGTCCATGTCAGGCGAGATTCAAAGAATAATGGAATTAAATTCTACCTTGTTGGAAGCTGCTTTGTTTCCGATTCACAGTGCTCATTTTAATGTAAGTATCGTATGTCTCATAGGGGATGCGTGATTCCTGTAACGAATATCAGCGCAGTATGTGACTTTATTGATTCGTTTTCGCCACGGGTTCCTTTCTTTTATTATCTATGAATATCCATATCTTATTGATAAAGACAGCGGTGTGGTTTCTCGTTGTTTTCAATACGGTTTGGAATTCAGTTTTCCTTTTCTTAGATTGGTTACCATCCATAGCTAGCAACGGTGAGGGAAGAAATAGATTCATATCTTTTTCAATGGCATTAGTTTTCTTTTACAATAATGTTCACCTTGTACAAAACCCAAGAGCCACTCGAGGTAGAGGGTTACAGAGTGAGAGGCATAGTTCATGCAGATATGTGGAGAAGATAATGGTTAACCCTAAACATGAACAGGTTAAGACTTTAGTGATCGGGGAAGCATCCTCTTGGGAGTCGGTTCCACAAAGCAGAAGTTCGTGGGAAGAAGCTGCTCGAATGGAACCTACATGTCACCAATGGGATACGAATGGAATGACGGTGGTTTGCTACAATTTTCGTAGCATGGCGGGTCTTAGCCGTGAAGATTAGAACTTGTTAAACTAAGGAACGTAATTTGTCTGAATATGGGTATAGTGATATAACAGCGTGAGGCCTGCAAAAGCAAAATTGTTGCAACACACACACACACACACACACACACACACACACACACACACATATATATATATGTAAAGAGAGAGAAAGAGAGAGTGGATAGATAGATAGATAGATAGATAGATAGATAGATAGATAGATAGATAGATAGATAACATAAGAAAAGGTAAAATAGACAGAGATAGTTACGTATGAAAACACTTAACAACCGTAATTAAACGCGACTTTAAATTTCCGGAACTTTCCCGAAATCATATTAAAGCCGGCTCAAATACTACGCTGTTTGTCTCATTGATTAGTGATTCGTTGATCTCGGGGTGGCGGTTGCTTAGTATAATTTAAGCAGGCCTTTTTATGACTTCCGAAAGGTAATATAACACCGGCAGTTCGCTCAACCGCGTTAAAGTGAAAGACGCGTTTAATTACTGTCTTTATGACGTTGATTTTAGGTTAACTATTTTGTGGTATTGCCTATTTGGGCATTGAATTTGTTCCATCACTCTGCCTTCAAGGCTCATTATATATATATATATATATATATATATATATATATATATATATATATATATGTGTGTGTGTGTGTGTGTGTATGTGTGTGTGTACAAATGAAGAGAAAGAACAGATTTAGAATCCACAGGTCTTTGGCATTTATTTTTTTAAAAGGTGCTCAATACAACATATATATATATATATATATATATATATATATATATATATATATATATACTTTATTATAGGATATTACATACGAATATATGTAACCCCAACATAAATGCACTCATGTTTCGATGCATATCATCGCATCTCATCAGACGGTCAGATGAAATGCAATGGTATGCATTGAAACGTGAATGCATTTATGTAGCGGTTACATATGTTCGTATGTAATATCCTCTAATAAAGAATTATCGCTCTACTGTTGTATTGAACCCTATTTTTAAATTAATGTTATGGACATTTGAATTTATATTTGATTCTTTCTCATTATATATATATATATATATATATATATATATATATATATATATATATATATATATATATATATATATTAAGTACCTCCACTTTTTTGCGCACAAAATTAATCAAAATAAAGTTTGAGCGTCAAATAGTTTGTTATTTTCCGTTGAAAACACATTGATTTGGAAATTCTTGTAAAACTCAAATAATTGTCCGATTTTAATGACATTTTCAGGACTTATTCATAAATGAATACAATTAATCTTGAAATGTTTTTTTTAGAATATTTTGGTAAAAAATATATCTTTTTTACATATGTCACCCACCACCATACTTAATTTTATGAAATTCCACACAAAACCTTTCTATTTCCTGAATTTTTTTGTTAAAAGTAGGAGTCCTTGGAGATTGTAAATCACCTATTTTTTTTCAAATTTGAGCTATTCTGACTGAAAATCTGCTCTGAATTATAAAATAATGAATCCAATAAAACTATGACATTATTTAATTAGAAAAGCTTTTAATTGCTTTTGTAAATAATTTATATTAAGTACATTATTGTCTGAAGAAATAAAATTTTTCTGATGAATAATGAATTTTTACAAAAATTTTTCATTATTTTTTAAATTTTAACTATAATAATTTATAATAGTTTATAATTGTGTAAAATTCTATATTGGGCTATTTCCTTGATGTGATATAGTAATTAAGTGGAAATGAAATTTACGAATCTAAAACTGAAAATATTAATAAACATAATTGAGCTATTCTATTTTTTAAATAATTTTTTATTTTTTATTTTTTTACTTAATACGTTCCTTATTTTCATGTATGATAGACTGAAGTCACCATTATTATGAAAAGGTCACGTGATCTAAAAGTTTGTCCCTTTATTAGGTAGCTTCAATTACGTTTCAACAGGTTTTCAAAATTTCCATTCAGCTTTAAAAGTTTAAAATTTAAAGTAAGTTTTACTTTTTTCAATTACTATTTCGCTAAATATTTTTATTTTATATATTTACATTAGTGTGGGTCATATTTCAATTGCGTAATCATGGTATTTCATTTGTTATTAAATTATAAAATTAATTGAAAAAAAATTTATAGTATTTTTTTTATTTTTGCATCTTCGAAAGGTAGATAAAAGTCAATAAAATATTAAATAATTGCGGAAAATATGTTAATTTGTAAAAATTACTAGGTACTTAAAACCCAAAAATGTATTCACTTAGATTTCTGACAATTATGTCAATTCAGGTCATCCATACTAATCAGCAATCCCTCAAAACTTGTATCAGATGAACAGGACCAATCATTAATAATTGGTTGTATATTATTTTTTATGTTATAAGTAAGTAATATTTATTTCAAATCAGATTAATTTAACTTTAAATTTTCTAATTTTACTCAAATAATGTGTCAGAAATATATATGTATTTTTTGAAAGAATTTAAACTTTTTTTGATTACAAATTTCTTAAAATTAAGAAAATGGCCGCTCTTAAGAATATTTTAAGAAATCGAAATTAAATTTTACCTTCCAATCGATATAATTTCTATCTGAAATACACCAGAATATTTTACTTAATGGAAATAATAAATTTAATCATGAAGATTTCAATTAAAGCTAAAATGAAATCTTCAAGAAAACTTTTTCATTTTTAAAATTTAATTTTAAACCTTAGGTATCGAAAATTTATGCCGAAAAAGCGGAGGTACGTAATATATATATATATATATATATATATATATATATATATATATATATATATATATATATATATATATATATATGTATGTATGTATGTATGGGCGGATATAATGTATAAATTTCTGTATATCAGAACAATGTTGGGAAATTGGATACCAATGTATAAAAATTCTGTGTAACGCATTTAGTCCTTTAGAAGGATTATAGAAATGTTTTTTTTTATTGATGGAATTATATATATATAGGAGGAAAAGGCGGAGATATATATGCGTGCGTCGGTTATAATTATGAACTGAAAGAAAACGCTGAAGTTGTAGGAACGCTGAAAATTGAAATTTAAAAGTGCCTAAAGCTATACAAATTGTAAAACTACTCGTTGGAAAAATCAGACATCTCATATTAAAAGTTCACGTAACCCGATCGAAAAACTAAATATGACAGATCAAATCATGGCTAGTTTAGATGTCAAATCACTTTATGCCAACGTTCCTACTAGCAAATGCTTAAATAAAAAAAAGCTCTTACCAATAGATAAAATCATTAAAATATTGACGCAAACCAATGTTATTTCACTTTTAACAAAGATTTTTAGAAACAAAAGTTCGGATTAGCCATGGGAACACCACTTGGTCGTGTTTTAGCATGTCTGTTTTTATAATTTCTTGAATCTATTTATCGATCCTTCCAAACTGATTTACCTAATTAATCAACATATTTCTGATATATTAGTCGTGCCTTATTAATATATCCCTTCAAATCAACTTTAGTAGATGGACTAAAGAAAAATCGAACGCACGATAGAAGTTACTTAGGAATTAGAAACAAACAGTACATTACCTTTGCTCGATGTCATGTATCTGTCGTAAATCTACTAATAAAATGATCTCAGCTCTGTTCATACCATAACAACAAAATAAAATCCTGAATGATTATTGGATTCTATTTAAGAGATTTCAAAATGTGTAACCTTGAATATGTACGTAAAGAAGAGAAATACATTGAAAATACGTTTAATCTCCTCCAATGTTCTAATCACTTCATGTTCAATGCGAAACAGAAAGCGTATCAAATTTTAAAAAAAATGAACGCTATAAACAAACTTATTTAAACGAGATACATTATACTACCTATTAACTCTATCATAACTACAACTGAATATACTTTTTCTAAGCTTGGCATAATGCTTGTTACAACTACTTCCAAAGCAATAAGAGACTTAATACAAAACAAAATAATAACAATCTAAAACCTAATGCAGGAATTTACTATAGAGCATGTAATGATTGTCACAAGTAATACATAGGAGAAACTTCGAGAAATGCAAATAAATATTATATGAAAACAAAGGGAACTTTTACAAAGCAACGCACTCAATACATTAGTTGCTCATTGTAATGGGTTTGAATATAATTTATATTTAAAAAATTGCTACTTAAAAGAGAAAGCAACTTACTAAGGGGAAAATGTAGAGAAAGAGCACTGATTGCTAAATCATCCACGGTAAATGTGTATCCATGTTCCAACAACATTTCACCTTTATTGGCAGATCTTCTCTTATCACAATGTGAGATGCTTAAAAAAAGATATCATAAAATCAAAAACAGACAAAATTAAACTAAAAATTAAAAAAATTAAAATTAAAAGTCCCAACCTGCTCAGCGTTTCCCCTCAATACATAATTATAACCGAACAAGGAGGTTGAGATATAAATATATCTCACACACCTAGCCATATATAATTCTATCAATAAAAGCATTATTTTAGTCTGATGAAGTCTTTCTAAAACGAAACGAAATGTGTTACACAGAATGTTTTCCACTTTACCATTGTATTGTCCAATACATACTTAAAAAAAAAACGACATGTTCAAATTTTGGCCCAGTCCTAATCATAGAAAAATCAAACAACAAACTAAAACAAAGAACATTCGTTGGTTGGTTTCCAATGCAGAAGTAAAAAGACTGCTATCAAAAAGTGCTCAAGATAAGAAAAATCGTTAAATAAAAGCAGACAATTGCTGATAGCCTATGAGGAGTGAACGGACGAGTCCGCATTCGAAATTATGGAGTCGGGATGTTGAAAGTAACATCGATCAGCTGATAAACTTTAACTTATATTAATTCTCTCTCTCTCTCTCTCTCTCTCTCTCTCTCTCTCTCTCTCTATATATATATATATATATATATATATATATATATATATATATATAAAGAAAGAACAGTAAGATATAAAACAATAGTGCTCAATGTAAATTTACAGAGCATTAATATTATAAATTAATTCATTTAAAATATTTTTTTTCGCTACACAGTGATAACCATGTTTCAAAAATGGAAGCTAAAAGCTTCGAATTTAATTTTGTTATTAAATTAAAGACATTAGTTCCATTTCCTCGTCAAGAGAATTTTGGAGTAACTTATTTTTTTTAATTTACAGTTTTAAAGGCACGGCAAAGATTCATAATTGAGTGTTTCCAAGGATAGCAAGAAATCCATTCATCTAGACAAAGGGTGCTAGCGTGTTCAATTTTTAAATTTAAAAAAATTTAATTTTTAATTTTTACGAGGATCATTCAGTAAATAATTCAGTAAATAAGGTGAATTTTTCGGTATAAGGATTTCTAATATAGATAGAAGCTTACTCTTTTTTATTTTTTTGTTTTACTTCTTTTTCACATGGATTTAATTTCTTTTGCAGATTTAAAAAAAAAAACTTTGAGAGTTTTGGCGATTAACAAAGATGGCCGACCAAGAAGCATGCTCCAGGATTGAACAGTGGTCAGTTATCAAGTTTTTGGTTGCTGAAGGGTGCAAACCAGTTGAAATTCATAGGAGAATGTCAACTGTGTATGGTGCCACATGTTTCAGCCCAAAAAATGTCTACAAGTGGGCTAAATTGTTTAAAGAAGGACGGAGCAGTGTTGAGGATGAAGACATGCCTGGGAGGCCTACAGAAGTGAGGTCTCCTGAGGTGATCGAATCAGTCAATAACCTCATTCAGTCTGACATTGCAAGGACTTTGAAAGAGATAAAGAACAAACGCAGGGGTCATCAGTCAGAAGGAGTCATCTTGCATCATGACAACGCAAGACCTCACACAGCAGCCCAAACGGTGCAGACCATCAACGAGCTGGGCTGGGAACTGCTCCCTCATCCCCCTTACAGCCCAGACCTTGCCCCTTCAGACTTTCACCTGTTTAGTCCTTTGAAAGCGTTCACGAGAGGCACGAAGTTTAAAAGTGACGATGAACTCAAAAGTGTTGTGAGTTAGTGGCTGAGACTTCAGTCCAAAGATTTTTACGCTGAAGGAATACGGAAGCTTGTGCACAGATGGGAAAGTGTGTGACAGTGCTGGGAGACTACGTTGAAAAAAAAAGTAAACTTCTATCTGTATTAGAAGTCCTTATAGCGAAAAATTCTCCTTATTTATTGAATGACACTCGTATATATATATATATATATATATATATATATATATATATATATATATGAAGAAATATAGTCTTAAAGTGTGCTATATTTATGCGATAAAGTGCTCAATATCAGAGATAGAGCGTGTGTAAATATAAAAGTGAACATAGAAGTCAACATGGCCCGATGATTGCATCTAGCATGAAACAGACTGTCGCCTCTAAGTGTTGACTTCTATGTTCACTTTTATATGTATATATATATATATATATATATATATATATATATATATATATATATATATATATATATATATATTGTCATCCACAAACAAGATTGTTTCACGTATGACAGCTTGTATCAAGTCAGGATCCAAATACTCTGCTATCAGTCAGAGATTCTACGCCTAGGCTATTGTCGAACGGCAGAGAGTAAGGGAAATTTTAACGTTTTCTATGCAAAATACCTCAGTGGCCCGGAGAGCTCAATTCATTTCGGTTGAAGAGCAATGCATTAATAGCAGTAGGAGCCAGTGTTGTTAAAATTACCCTTTTCTCAAGAGAGCTCAACAGGATTTTCCCGGAGCATATATATATATATATATATATATATATATATATATATATATATATATATGTTGGGGGTATATTTTGCTGCCTAAACATACTCAATAAAAACCGGATGTAGTAATAAGACACCATTATAGAGAAGAGGCGTGTGAAAAGCCCTGTTTTCATTGGCTGACGCTGACTGACATGTGTCAATAAGAACGGTCGAAGTCCAGCCTTACTAGTTTACTAATTTAGTAATTACTGTTTTTTGCAATGTCGCGGTGCGTAGCACGACGCTTTCAAGGAGGCGGCCTGTTTCACCTAGAATCAGGTCGGGGTTGCTGTTGGAGCCGGATATGATGCAAAACCCGAAATCGGCGATGAGAACAGTGCATCACTGAAGACCACCCTTGATGCATCTAAAATGTATGACTTAGCTAAAATATATGGCTTAAAAATACATGCCGTTATTTTTAAATCAGAAATTTATTGAAAATTGTGTACAATTTCCGTGAAATATTCAGTTGGGGTTAATTGTGAAAAAGACGAAAAATATTCTGCAAAATTCTTTCATCTGCCTTCAGTTTAGGGGGAAGGGGGATAACCGTCAATTTATTTAACGAAAAATGCATTTCGATTTTTTTTGCACCTTTTGCAGCCCCGTAATGAATCTCTATATTTAGGGGTGCTCCCTCCCAAGCTCAGGGTGCAGTCTTCTATTTGCTGCTTCAGTATGCTTATTTGAAAATTAAGCACCAGTCAACCAAATAGTCTTTTGTAAATAATAAATCACTAAGAAAATATGCATGATCGTTGGGTATCGAATTCAGTTAATGCTATCGCTTCATTCATACTCAGGTAGAGGTTTATCTCTTTTTTCCTGTTTAGGATTGGGTTTCTAAAGTCCTTTCATTCTGTTAAACTCCAAGTAGCCATTGCGTCTTAGTGGCATTATCGCCTTGCTTTAGGAGATTTGATCAAAAGAAAAAAACATACCGGATTTTTAAAGTATCTCATAATCACGTGTCAGTCCATGTTATATCGTTTTCTTGTTTTTAATATTTATCATGTTTATTCCTGAACTTCATCAAATTTTATTGATGTTGGTTTGTTTGGATTTTATGCTTAATGCTTTTGGTATTTGTAGTCCTTTTTTACTTCATCAGAAATGCACTATAAGTCTCGGTTGTTGAGTCCCGTCTGTTACCTAAGCTTAACGTAACTTACGAATTATCTGTGGTAAGCATGACGGGAAGGAGACATAGTTTGATCACAATGAATGTTTTAATGTGCTACAGTGCTAAGTAAACATGATATTAAATAACTGAACAAGCTGTGGCAGTTGATTGATGGCAGAGCATCAGCTCATCTGGTAATATGTTAGTACAACTGAGAAAAAAGTACATATCACCGAAAGTAATCGGGAACATTTCACCAGAATAAAGTTGTTTATCGTGAAGTATAATTATCTGAATAGAAAAGATATCTGCTACTCATAATTTTATGTCACTAACAACAGTTATAGCAGCGACTATTTTATTTGTATCCTGTTATTTTATTTTTCAGCTTTGAAAATCAGTATTCAAAGATCTGGCTTTGTGCCCAGGCTTGAACGCCGACGGTTAGTATTGGTCAGGTATATATAACTACTTTAGCCAAGGGGAATTTACAAGTTGATAATACTGCTTGGAATATATTAGGCTGGTGCAAAAATAATGTCGTTTTCTCACATGAAGTTGAACGTCAAAAAACGACATTATTTTTGCACCAACCTAATAATTAGAAGAAAGAGACAGTGATAATGAATTCAGCCTTTTATTTCGCTTTAGGTAACGGAGATTGTATCTTTACTGCAGGTTTCGACAGACTTTACAATTGTAGCATTATTCATTTTTTATTTATGTAAGAGAATTTGGTTTTAATTTTTGTTTTATTATCGATAATTATTCCAGCATATTTGCAATTTGGTTTTATAGATCTGTGATTATCGACGAGGACATATTGCTAAATACTTAATTCTCGACCGGAAGTATCTCGCCAAGGGGAAGAATAGCGTCAAATAATATTCCTCACTTAAACGCGCCATCTTTTATTGGCCTTGTAAATATTGATATAATATGACTACCGACTTTTAGATATTTGCGATTTGATTGTTATGAGTAAAAAAACAAAAAAAAAAAGTAGTTGGCATCTCGTTTTATTGCCAGAGGTCAGAATCCAAATCTGATTCTAAATTAATGAAACAAAATATAGGATAATTGTTAAGAAAAAAAAATTAATTTATCTCAACACTATTAAGAGATGCGGTATTTTTTTTTTTTATTTTTCATGCTTGTGTTATATTAAATAAAATTTGAAAAGTCACATGGAAATAAAATAAAAGAAATACACACTTTTGTAAAAAATGATACAATTTGCCTAAATTTCAATCCTTAATAAGTTATTGTTTATACCAAAGGTCGGCAACCTTTTGGACAGAGCGGGCCAGAAAGCTATGCAATATCTCGGAGGAGAGCCATGATATTAAATGTAGTATAATAAATTGTTTCCACGTCAGACCGCTCCGTTCAGAAGGCTGTCTTGGTTCTGGAGGTTTAAAGAACAAACAACGAAGTTAATGTTATATTATTTAAACAAGATTCTTTATTTGATTGCAGGAATAACAGGATAGCAACGAACACAATTAAGTGAAAATGAAAATTCATCAAGACATTAGCCAACCTTGTTCCTAAACGACGTTTAATATATTTCATTTTTCTAAAATAGTTGTTCACAAGCATATGTACTTCCAAATAATGATACCATAAGTTTTGCATTATGCAATAGGCTTTTATTTTTTCCGTTTGGCAAAATATATTTCAACAATGGATATGGAATTGGATTTAGATTTACAAAAATCGTCGCATTGTAAGTCAATTAACTCCAAATGATTTTTTTCTGCAACTTGCGCTACAAATTAATTACATAATTAGATCGCTCCGTCCAGAAAGCTACCTTAGTTTGGAGGTCTAAAGAAAATATGACGAAAATGTTATATTATTTTAACAAGATTCCTTATTTTACTGCAGGAATAACAGGATAACAACTAACACAAACAACAACAAAAAAAAAAAATGAAAATTTCTTACTACAAAAGAACTGCATTTATAAATGGCGAATTATTTAAAACGGCATTTGTTTCTGCTTATTGTTCGATAACCTCTCCACATCAAGTGAAATATTTGTCGAACACCGGAGCAAAATATCATCCATGTTGTCATCAGACAACCTTGTTCTTAAACGACTCTTGGTATATTTTTCATTTTCGAAAACAAGTTCTTCACAAGCGTATGTACTTCCAAATAATGATGCCATCATTTTTGCATTATTTAATAGGCTTTTATATTTTCCGTTTGGCAAAACATATTTCTTGTAGAGATCAGCAGTGGATTCGGAATTACATTTTCATTTAAAAAAATCGTCGAATTGCGAGTCAATCAACTTCAACTTGCCACTTGCTCCATAAATTAATTCGATAATTAGTGTCCAGGAATTAAGATGGCGAACCGGACAAAAACATCTTTGATAAGACGCAAAAAAAGAAGAAATTTCAGTCGTTTGGTTGGTAAAGTATTAATTTGAGATATTTGCAATTTGCTTGATCTGATTTAAACTTAATAAATATTAGTCGTAACATTTCATTACTCTGCTAAGTCGGTGTTCAAATCTATGCAGAGACTATGGTATTAAATGCTGATCTTTTTCCTTACTTATAAAATAGGCGTCGCACAGTTTTCTTGCCTCTAATCTTTTTCCTTCGGCCATTCTAAATTAAATATCAATGAAATATGGCTGCCCATTTTTACATTTTTGTAATCTCTTGACACTAATTTAATTCTCAGAGTAAACCTTGATTAAATCGCGTTAATAATAATCCTTTTAAATTAAAAACGTTAAAATTCGTGTATTCAACATAAATCTTGTATTATCTGAACAGCGTGACGTATAATCCTCTTATTGAAGCCATCACCATTGAGAACATGTAAAAAGCATTTTCATTATTTCTCTGAAACGATTGCAAACAGTTACCATAATTGCAAGTTCAAAATATTTCAGTCAAAAATAATCATGCACTGAATTTCTAAAATAACTTTTCCGATACTTGACCTTCTCGGATTTATGGCACTGATATTCGTGTAAAGGCATGCGCAACTTTCATATTAAAGCAGACGGAATTTAAATGAATACGAAATTAGATACTAATTCTTGTAGAAATTAACACTTGACAAAAAACTTACGCCCAACGGACTGCTTGATGTACTAAATGTAATGGCAACGTATTTTTTAAATTTTTTATATGGTAGTTAACGCATTTCTCATCAGCGGCATTGGTCAGTTTTTCAGTTACGGCAAAAACGAAAATTTTGGGAAATGATTTTCAAAGCATGCAGACTTTTCCTATTTCGGAGATTAGTACAACACAATTTGATTTCTACTATGCCGGTTTTAATTTCGTACTAATTCAAACTAAGATTACTAAATATCAGCAAACGAGAAAAAATAGTAATTTTAAAAATACGCGTTAAGAGTGTCCATATTGAATTTTTGTCTTCTTTTCTACTTAATTTTTTATCGCAATGTCCAGATCATGGAGCTAATCTGTAATGAGAATACGTCTCTGATTAGACTGGAACACGAATTCCTTTCCTTGGGGGCATGACTATCGGTGGATTGCTTGAGTGGCATAATTGGTAAGGCAGTTCCTTAGAATAAGGAAGTTCGAGTTTCACCAGAGGCTTTTTGCTTTTTCCGTTCATAGAATGATGATCTGGGAGCCGTGATAAAAATCAACTTGTGTATATATATATATATATATATATATATATATTGAAAATATACCTCCCAGAAATACCTGCCACATAGTAAAATATTTATGTATGTTGGTGTTTTCATTAAACTAATGTTTTACCATTATCTGGGAGGTATATCTGCCTCCTCCTCTCTCTCTCTCTCTCTCTCTATATATATATATATATATATATATATAAAGATGTGTATATATATATATATATATATATAAAAGTTAACATTGAAGTCAACACACAGAGGCGAAAAACTTCTACTCAGGATTGTCCCACGGGAAAATAGCCTAGTGGATTAAAGTACTCATTCTTGAATTCGGTAACATATTATTTGTCAGTCCAATCCCTTGGACTCAGTGGAAACGGGAAGAGAAAAAACCTAACAGTACTAAATAAGAACTAGAAGAGATATTCCCGAAATGAAAGCAATCTACTCATCAGAGAAATTAAATAAAGGCTTAATTTCACGAAAGGTTCCCCGGATCGGTATGACCCCGATGAAGGCCGGAGAGTACAACTGTCAAAACGTTGTGATAATAACGACAAAGATGAGGAGAATTGTCTGCATGTAAATAAACTAAATAATTCCGATGTGAACTTAGACAGCAGGAAGATATTTCACTATTTATTGCGACACACTCTTCCTAGTTGAATAATCTTATTTTTTTCGACCTTGTACTACAATAGTTAAAAGTTAGTCAATGTCTATAAAGTATGAAGTTGTTTTCAAAAGGCAATAAAATGTCCAAGTGTTTTTCTACTAGAGTCACGAATGCTTTTATAGCGTTCTTCTAAACAGACCTTTCATGAAAAAAAAATGACTTTGAAAACTAAGAAAACTGAAGCGTCTTGTCACTGGGTAATGTTTAATAAAAACAAATGCAAAGAGAAAGAAACACACCCGACATATTACTGGACAGGAACAGAGGCTCAAAGTTATTGGAATAATTTTTTTTTTCAATTTTGTTTAAATGCTTCTTTTTGTTGGTAATGTGTTCAATGCATTTCAGTTTCTTTGCATTTGCTTTTATTGAATTCTCGAAATCTGCTCCTGTATATATTTATGATAACACACACACACACACACACACACACACACACACACACACACACACACACACACACACACATACACATACACACATATACACACACATATACACACACATATACACATACACACACATATACACATACATACACACACACTCACACACATACACATACACACACATACACTCACACACATACACATACATACACGCACACACTCACACACACACATACATATATATCACAATAAACGTTATTTGTTTATGGATAAATTTATTTGAATGGGCATCTATGTTTTTCAACAGTGAAATTTGTATGAATCGGCATGAAAAGAGTATTATTATTTAAGTAAATAGTTATAGAGTGCGTAGGCTGGCCCAAAATGACAAACAACTTGTCAGAACTCTGACGACCCGAATTGAGTGGTTGCGGTTTGAACTATGTGGTCGTGGAATCTACAGTGTTTGATTGTATTTTTTTTTTTTACTAATGTTCAACCCATACAAGACCCAAGAGCTACTCAAGCTAGAGTGTTACTGACGGCTGTAGTTGCATGAGAGTTAAGTCTAAGGCGCGCAGTTTATAAGGTTATGTGTGAAAGATAACGGTCAACTCTAAACTTTAAGAGGTTAATATTGTAGTGGTCAGGAGGCAGTCTTCTGTGATTCTGTTCCAGAAAGCAAGAGTTCTTGGGAATAACGTACTCCTTATTAATAGACTACGAAGATGGTTCGCCTCAATGCACGTGAAGTAGCGGGGTTTAGCTGAGAGAGTTAGCTTTGGTGGAACTAAGGAATTTAATTCGTTTTGAATATTTTTCATGGGAATAGCGATAGAGTAGAGAGCGGCTTACAACGTTACGTCTGTGGGGAATGGACTGTAAAGTGGAAACAAAGTCGAGTAGACACTTTTGAACTCTCTCAAGATAGTAACGTGAAGACTAGACAGACCCTACTAATATACCAGCAATACACCATTTTCAGTCTGATCTGGCTCTTCTAAGGATAGAGCTTATCAGGAAGACTTAGGTACCTACTGGAGCGATATCGTATATATGAGTTTCACTTGAGGTCTAGGGTAAGCTTAAATCCCAATAGTAAAGGGGTCTCCTTGAGGGGAAACCTGTTCACTATATTTGACGGACATTCAGGGGCACGTCGAAGTTTTTCTTTAAAAGGCCAAAACGACTCGAAGACAATTAAACTGCGTCAAGAAATAGAAGAATCAAGATATCTCGCCGCATCCAGTTTTCTTAATGACGACGTTATGATGAGATTTTAGGCAATCAGTTAACATCCTTTCTCTCTGTCCTCCTTACTTCCTCCTAGAAACGACGCTACAACTACTAACTCTTCTGAAATAAAAGGAATAAAAGTCGATTTAGTCTGTGATGTTGCGTTGGAATAATTTTCATAGAACTCCCCACTACCACCCCTTGCCTTCCTCCTTCTCCTTCTCTTCCATTCTCCATCTCCTCATCAAATACCGCCTTTATAATTCAGATAAAAAATTTTTCAAAATATATTTTTTAGTATTCTCTTAAAATTATAATTAATTAATTATAATCACTGTAGATAATTTCAGGGATTCTGGCCAATATATAAACACTTGTATATTTCTTTTTACAAATAAGCCTATTAAAATCTCGACAGCTAGAAAAAGTGTCACTTTTACGCTTTTAGCGAGAACAACGTCTTCTGAAAGTCACCATCGTCATTAATATGGCGGTCAGCTTTTGATAAAACAACAGCTGCTACTCTGCTCTATCATCCAACTGAAGACAATTTTGTCTGTTTAAAATCCAAGTAGGAATTATAGACAGCATGAAGGGAAAACATTTTCATGCCGCTTTTGTTTGCGTACTTGGCAATACGGACCATCTGTTAATGCATATATTTGCATTTCCTAGGTGCGGCTTAACCAGGACTTAGGATAAAGATTAAATATAGTTTTTTTAATAATAGTAGAAAAATATTTCTTTTTTGGTTATATTTAAGTATTAAAAATAATCTGTTGTGCTTTTATTGTGTCCCTGAAAATCGAAATTTCATTTGATACCGAAGCATAAGAAACCAAAAGACGTCTTAAACATTTTCTTTATAATTTGTAAAGTTGCTTCGTGTTATCTTTTGCATTTTCTATAATTTCAGTATAACGTTGGAAAAGAGTAAAACAAGCACGCACTATTGTTGATTTAAACTGTAAAACATCTTATAACGGTTTTAGAATGATTTATAGTTGACGCAACTGTCTCCGATCCCGGCTTCATATGTTACATTCACAGTTGTCATTTAGAAAGGTGTAAATCCATGTTTTCTTCCATCAGCTCTGGATTAAATAACAAGGTAGACTGGACACTCTAGCCTTGTGGGGTAACGAATCTAAAGAAAAGAAAACACACAATTCCAAAACCATGGAGAACGCAACGAGAAACCACACAACTATTTTCCCAATTACGGTTAATAAATAGAGAGGTAATCTTAGTTTAATAGATATCAGTGCTCAAAATGAAATCGGATAGCCGAGTTCAATTCTCGGCCTCGTCTGCTGCGATCACTTTAGTACAATTGACGTTGTGAAAGGCATGGTTTAACCTCTTCTCACATCAGTTATAGTCAAATATCAGGGAAGACATGACTCTGTAACCTATGATGGCAACCAATCTCAGAAAAGGAAAACTCCCAATTCTAAACGGGAGAAAACAACGTGAAACAGCCCCAAGAAAGCACTACAATTCACTGATTATAAAGAAAAAGGAATCTGTGGAGAGCCATGATCACCTAAACCTTGAAGGGGCATTGCATTACAAATGCCGACGATTCAAGAAATAAATGTACCAATACATTTCTTCTTTCATATGCCATGCATCTTCAGGACTTGAGCGATCATGGCTCTTCACGACTTCGTTTTGTTGCTCTAAGAAATGTTCACCAGTTAGTATCCCTTTTAGTCCTTTCTCAGCCATCTCTTACCATAAGCTTGTTACTTGCCGTTTTCCACTGTTTGGCCTGCCTTCAATATGTCATGTGAATGTTAAATTCCTCGAGCCGTCTTTCCTCATTATGAGTCTCAGAAATTTCAACTGTATCTTTCTGAATGTAAGCATCAGTTTCCCTGTAGTTCCCATTTTCCGCGCTGCTGACAACAATAATTTGTTGTAGAGACCTCCCGTGACCGAATTGTTAAAGCACATTTGGTTAAAAGTAATTTACTAGGATAAAGCGAATACAGGTTGGGTTTCTGACCAGCGGTATATTTCATTGGTTTTAATTCCACAGACTCCAACGCCACAGCACAGACTCTGGATAACTCTGTATACTTGGATGGGTATCGGTGAACGGAACTGAGTGAGTAGCGGTGCTATATCGAGTCTAGTTTATGTCTTCTTCGTCACCGAATCCCGTGGTACAGTTGGTATGACGTTCGCGTTGTATCGAAGCGATCCGGGTTCGATTCTCGGTAGTGGATGAGTCCAGTGCATTCTGTGGAGGATTCTAAGATCGACGAATTACTATAAAATATACATATATGCACGCACAATAAACAATTATTCGTACATATACAAATTTTTAATTTAGTGTTTTCCCAACTAATGATTAAACATACTTTTCATATAATAAACTGTATACAGATGCATAATTACTAAATATACTTCGAAAATACAATAAAATTTTAATTAATAAAAATAAATCTCATTTATCCATTTCAATGGATGAAAAAAAAGTATTAGTACAATGCAAATTACAGATTTTAAAACTTTTAAATTGTTTAATCCTCTAGATTATTCATGTGGAATATTCTAGAATGTAGTAGATAGTTTTTTAGCCTAAAAATACAAACAGAATATTCTGTAAATGATATTCGTGCAGGAAGGTTTTCTTCATGACAAGAGGTAAAGAACTGAGTGTGGAGAATTGGAGAAGATCATACACGACAAATCATAACTGGTTAGACAGTTTATGTATATCACACCAGCACCACTACCCGGCATTCGATCCCAGGTAAGGAAAAAAAACGAAATTCCGAATATGATTCTCAAGACGAACATACCCATACATGCAAAACATTGGCACACACACACACACAGATATATATATAGTTTACTGTTTAATAAAATAAAAACCAGGATAGGAACTCAAGCCCGTCTACCCACTTTATAGTATTAATATATATATATATATATATATATATATATATATATATATATATATATATATATATATATATATATATATATATATATATATATATATATATAATTTCAAAACAGTGGCTACTATTGATATTAACGCACCGCTCTTCGATTATATACACTTCATACATAATGCGTTAAAAAAGTTATATTTCGCTGCTGTGCGCCGATAGCTTACGCGTAACATATCTGACTGATGCCAAATTGCTTGAGTTGAGTTTCGATTCCAGCTTAAAGCAATCGGAGGACGTCTAGCTGCACTGATGAGTTGCGAAACAGGCTTGTATGTGGTTGACTATTCATATATATATATATATATATATATATATAAGCTGTATTTATGTATGAAGTCTTCTTCCATACAAGTTTTATAAATTGTCACCGACAAGATCTGTTTATTCAACTATTTTTATTGGATGTTTCCAATTTCCGAATGAGGTGTTGAAAATCGGGATTGAAGTTACGAATAAATTGTCGAAACTTCATGTTTTAATGTGAAATTTAAGTGCTTTAGACTGTCACAGTTCTTGTCCAGAACTGAGTGTTATCAGTATGGTAAGCAAGATTTATTTTACTAAATTCTATCTTTTTTAGTTTCTTGAATGCAGAGATGTAATCAATTGAAAGTAATGTCATTTTAACGATCAAACTGAAAATCATCCAATACATACATACATATATATATATATATATATATATATATATATATATATATATATATATATATATATAGGGTACTATGGGTAAATTTCCGGCATTTGATATTTTTAATTTCGTGCATGCGCGTTGTTTGTTTTTATTTTGTCGACTGCCCAGCATAGTAGATTTCGTTGGGCACAGTCGGGGAGTAAAAGCTCATCGTGACGCAATTCACCCCACCAGAAATTTGGAAACGCTATTCTGTACTGCTTGACATTCGAGCCGGAAGCTGCAATATGAACATGTCAGAGTGTTTGGGTGTCAATCTGGGGAAAGTACAGAGGATTTGGAAAGAGTTGGGTGGGTCTAATGGTGATTATGAAAACTCCCACTGATTGTTCTGATAAGAAAAAAAAACTCCCGAAGTTGTTGATGAGGTCGACAGACACAACACACAGTCCTACATCAAGTCGGTAGCTGCTTGAAGACCCTATGTCTGGCAACAGGATTCTACACCATAAAAGACAAGCATGAGAATCCAGTCGTGGCTTTCAGACAATTTCTGCGACCACATTGCCACTTACATCTGGCCACCTAACTCCTCAACACTGCAACTCCCTTGATTATTATGTGTGGGGTGCATTTGAGCGAGAGACCAACAAAACTTTTTGTAACACCAAAGATGAACTGAAGGCAATGATTATGGCAACATTCACCTTCTTAAACAAGGAGACCATCCAAAAGAGATGCAGGAGATTCCGAAGATTTCTGGAGGCCATGGTTGAAACCAATGGCGATTATATTGAATAAATTTACTCTTTAGTATTTCAAGATATTTTTTGCGTAATTGTGGTAAATATATCTGTTAAATTGAGATGTCAGTGTTATTTTCATTTTTGCATGATTTAGACGACAATTTATCCATCGCACCCAGTATATATATATATATATATATATATATATATATATATATATATATATATATATGTATATATAAATAAAAAGGAAAGAACAGTAAGATATAAAATCCGGTGTTCTTATAGATATTTTTATTTTTACACAATAGTGCTCTCTCTCTCTCTCTCTCTCTCTCTATATATATATATATATATATATATAGATATATAAGCAGGAGAACCCAGTCATGGCGGTCAGACAATTTCTTAGACCACGTCACCCCTTACATCTGGCCACCTAACTCCCCAGACTGCAACCCACTTGATTATTATGTGTGGGGCGCAGTTGAGCGAAAAACCAACAAAGCTTTTAGCAGCACCAAAGATGAACTGAAGGCAATGATTATGGCATCATTAAACAAGGAGACCATCCAGAAGAGATGCAGGACATTCCGAAGGCGTCTGGAGGCCGTGCTTGAAGCCAATAGCGATTTTATTGAATAAATTTACTCATTAGTATTTCAAGGTATTTTTATGTAATTTTGGTAAAGACATCTCTTAAAATGAGGTGTCAGTGTTATTTTCTTTTTTGCGTAATTTAGACGGCAATTTATTCATCGCACCCTGTAATTCATACACATATATCCAGATGTGCGTTTTTGTGTTTCTCTACGCGCCGATGCACATTACCTGACCATCTGACAGTAGAGATTTATGGCAATTGGGTGATTGACTATTTTTTTACGGCTTATCGACCTTTAGTTGATTACTTAAAGCCGAAACATATTTTGAATTGTAAAAATTATTATTTTATTGAGAGTGAATACTGCATTTGCAATTTCTTAATAATAACAACTGTTTTTATGGATAAAGGTCTACTATTTACCCCATAGCTGGTGGGGAGAGATTCTTTAATACCTTTCCCAAGGGCATTTGTGTGTAACGAAACCGACTGTAATTTGAACTCTGCTCTCCGGTTTCTCATACTATTAAATCAACCGCACATCCACACTTTATCCAAAGACTGGAGTTCTTATGAAAGTAGGTCTGGATCAGGACTAGCGTCTCTTCGTCGTCACTAATGGGACGGACAAGATAAAGGAATCACTGGCATAATTTTCGTAACAAGATAAGTGTAAATTCAATTTAAATGTAAATGTAAATTTATATATATATATATATATATATATATATATATATATATATATATATATATATACATAAATACATACATACGTGCATATATATATACATAAATACATGCATATATATATATATATATATATATATATATATATATATATATATATATATATATATATATATATACATAAATACATACATACATGCATATATATATATATACATAAATACATACATACATGCATGCATATATATATATACATAAATACATACATATATATATATATATATATATATATATATATATATATATATATATATATACCGGGTGTAACAGCAAAATTGTCCATATCTTGTAATAGCATAATTGGCCATCTCACAAAATGTTTAATATCTAAAAAAAAAAAAGCACTAAACTAAGTTGTTTCTTTTCAGGTTTTCAGATAAGACGTTTAGCCATCAAGGTACCATTTGTTGTAAGAATTACTGAAAAATCCTTTGAGTTATTTAGCTAAAAAGAGAACACGTAAAAATCGTTTCGTGTCAGATTCACTGCAATGGTTAGAGCAAAAAGATCATTCAGGCCTTCATTAATGATACCAACATTCATATTCTGGTATCCATCTTCAAAGTCCATTCAAGAACTATCAAAGGAATAAATGTGAAAAAGAGGGAACGGTAGAGAGGAAAACTGGATCAGGAGATCACAGCAGGAAGAGGGATCATAATTTCAATTTAGAGCTAAAGAGACCAATTAGAAAAGATCCAACTCAATTCATAAGACGTTTGGCACGTGAGAGAGGAATTTCAGCTATGACAGTCCAAAGTGCAGTGAAAAAAGACTTGTAAATTTAATCGTACGTGAAACCTGTGAATCACCTTGTTACTCCAGGACAGAAAGTTAGAAGGTTAGAGAGAGCAAAGATCATCTTGAACAGGTTGAAAAATGATCCTGGAATATACATTTAAGCTTTATTTCAATACTTTATGAGCTTCCGATCCTTAGCTATGATTAATGAGGAACATGTCATTTTCGTTTATGAACGATGTCTTCGCGATTCTTCTGTTTAAGCTCAGAGAGTTAATACATTCTTATTGCCCAATAAAGTAAAGTTCAATGGTCTTATAAAAACACTGGAAAATTCCAATAAGATATCTTTAATCATTTCTAAGATACAACGGTTTAGAGCCTAATATAACAATTGGACAATTTTGCCGTTATACGATTTGGACAATTTACCGGAATTCTCCGAGATTTTCATAACACTAACGGACTCTACTTTGAAGAATAAGAATGTATTTATCTCTAAGCTGAAATGATGATCTCTCTTGCTGTTGTGACCTCCTGATCCAGTTTTCCTCTCTACTGTTCCCTCTTTTTTGAACTTATTCGCCGTTCTCTTGATGGTTCTTAATGAACTTTGAAGATGCTAGCCAGAGTATAAATTTTGGTACCATTACTGAATGCCTAATTGGTCAACAGAAATCTGGTTCGACAGAAGGATGCTGAGAATACCATGGGCTGAATATGTGAGCAATGACAAAGCTTTAGAGAAAATGGAAACAAAAAAAGGACACTTATACTTAACATCAGAAAGACACTATTGAAATTTCTAGGGCATATAATGTGGAAAGAGGGCTTGGAAAATTTGACACGCTCAGGATATATTGAATGCAAGAGGGACAGAGGAAAGCAGCACAAACTCTTATCTAACGAACTTGTGTAAATGTTTGGTAGAACAGGGATTAGGAGAGATAGCAAAAGGACAAAAATTGCTAAGAGCTACAAGAATTGGTGCTATCATCATTCGCAAATGCGTTCTTCCTTTTTTCCTCTCGGATTGCCATTAATTCTACTGAAGTATTTCCTTACTTTGCTTACTTTCCAAAAACGGAAATTCTGTGACAACTCTTTGCTAAGAGTCCCGAGAGAGGCAGCCATTTTAAAGAGGATTATGGGTAAAAAGAGAAGATAGCTGCACAAATGTTTTTCTTGGGTTTCTAGATAGTTTATGGTTTCTAACTAAAACTTCTCTTAGAGATTCTGCCTTACAGCAACATTACATTGAAACACCGGTTCCTGTATGATCACTGAAGTTAAGAAACATTGAGCCTGGTCAGTACCTAGATGGGTGACTGCTTGGTAATACCAGACGCTGTAAGCTTGGATGTGCTGGTGATGTAATGGATAATGGCTCGGAATTGTTATTCGGAGAGGCGAGATCTAATTCCAGTCGGGTTCGTTATATTCACTTACACGCAAATACCATTGGGCTAGGTATGAATCCACCTATTCTTCTCCCAGCTATGGGTTAATTAGTAAAACTTGTATCATTAAAACCATTATTATCTCTGATCAGAAGATACAAAATATATAGATTTCAGCATTAAATAACCCATAGAGGTGTTGATATGCCACTAACACATAGAGGGTGATATGCCGCTAAACAAAATCAACCAATTAATCTGAAGTGTTTGCGTAACACAATTCCTCATCCAATTTCACCATGTGTTCTATTAAGCTAAGTCACTGACATAATTTGCCAATGGTACCAGAAGCTGATTTTATAAGCAGTCATATAATTGACCAATTCCTCTTTGGAAAAATTCTGTCAGAAAATGCCTATCCTGATTACACATTTCGTCATTACACTTTCTTCGTTTCACGTTTGCCACTGACATGAAGTGGAACGAGTATATTGAACTAAATGCTAGGTTTACTAATAAGTAAGTTGGTCCACTACTTCGTACCAGAAAATTATCTTAACGTAATCCATCTTGCACGTTTATACCATTCGTCCATGCACTGGAGTCAAATCTGATCCGGTACGCCTGCTATATATCTCGAGATTATTGATAAAATCCAAAGAATCTGTCATCTTCGCTCCAGTTAATTCCCCACTGCAGTAATGAAGCATTCCTGGCTCTTTTCTATTAATATTTTCCTGTTATTTTTTTTCTCATGAGATTTCCTCTTTGGAATCTCGACCTTATAATTTTAAGCGTAGTACTAACTTGGCAACTAGGTATCATGATTTTATTGTTGAAATAGCTAGATAGCACTTTTCGCTTGTGGAACCCTTTCCTGTCTTGATGCTTTCCAGTCAAATACAATCTCCATAAATTTAGATACAACATCAATTGCCATCTTCTGTCTTTCTGAATCCTGTTTTTTTGTTCTTTCACGTCACAAACCTTTTCTCATTTTCTTTCAGTAACCCCTTTCATCTTAGCGGCATTATTGCCGTCCTTCGGACGAAATGGTAAATAAAAAAAAATAGTTCCCACGTATTAAAACAATTTAAATCTGCACAGTGTAAGAAAATTGTTCTCGGGAAACTATTTAAAAAAAAAATAATCAGTTCCTTTCGTAGGTTGAATTGCCCGTTTTTTGCACCACATGTCGAGTACTAAATATTTGTTTTCGACATAAATTTCTTTATATTTATCAGAAAATCATGGTCTAAAGCTCTGTATGTTTTTGGGGGCACTGCGTCCATTGTCGAGACTGAAAGTACTCCAATAAAACGCTTAAATGGATTAAATGTAAATGCTTTGACTCTTCCCTGGTTTTCGAGATCTTTGACCTCTATTTTTAAATTAGAAATGTGTAAGTTTTGTTTTAATCTCCCTTTTAAGTGTAAATAACATTAATACAATTCTATAATTGAGCTGCAAATCATACTGAGGGTCACAAAACCCACAAATGTTTGATTGGCTCTATTGTGCGATTTCACTGTGCAGACATTTAAATTTTTTTACATTTATTTGACAACGAGAAATACGAATAGACAAAAAACAAATGATTCCTTCTTTTTTCCTTTTTTATCTCCCTTACTTATAATTGTTACTTTGGGTCAGAACTTTGGAGTCGCGGGTGACCTAACAGTTATTGGTATGGAGGATAAAATCAGCGAAATATACGAAAGGCATGAATCATTTTCTCTCTCACCAAGCCATGGGTAAATACCGGGACACTGGGAATCCTTTACTTTCGTTTACAAAAAGAAGTGATAGAATTTCTGTTTTTGGAAAGTAAAAGTACTGCAGACATTCACTGGAGATTAACATTAAGCGTTCCATATTCAGGGATCTTTTCTTGCGGCTGGTACCATGGAATCCAGTATAACCTGTCACATGTTATTTTGAGTTCAGATGGACGTTGTCAAGTCCGCCTCATTGCCCTAAAAGATGCCTGTGAATGGACTGATCCATTACGGCACCGCGACAATGGAATGTGTGTTCGGAAACGTTCACGCCTGTTCGAAAGGACGCTTTTTTTTCGGATAGTATTTTTGTGTTTCACTTCCTTTATCATTTCTGAATTTCGTGTTCTTTCGAATCACTTCCTTCATTCAATTTCCCTCATTTTCATTCGACTGAAAATTATTCTTCCCAGATATTTTTGTCAGAGTTCCTAAGATGAGGCGATATTACGATTCTGCGTACTGATTCTTCCAAACCCATTTCGGACGATGGGAAAATGCACTGAACGAAATGTAAAAAATAAAATTGAAAAACGATGAACATATTAAAATAATGGTGAAAAAATAATAACACATCTAAGAATTTCAAACAATCAGGAAGGCACAAGAAGACATCGGCCGAAAAGTAGGAATACAACTAGAAACAATGTGAAGCATAGTT
This sequence comes from Acanthosepion esculentum, assembly GCA_964036315.1. Lineage (NCBI taxonomy): Eukaryota > Metazoa > Mollusca > Cephalopoda > Sepiida > Sepiidae > Acanthosepion > Acanthosepion esculentum. Next base: position 18,340,614 of record OZ038486.1, on the reverse strand, counting down.
TGGGCAACTGGAAAAATGGCGATCTTACCTCATCTCAGAAATACAGCTGGTCAGGAAGGCCATAAAATGTATCAACCGCAAATGTGCCTTAGCCAATTCATGCTCAAAAATAGAAATAATTTATCATTCCGTTTGCTATCTATTAATCATTATTTCCCTCTAAACTGCATCAACCTAAACAAGATAAACGTCTTAAAATGGCGTATAGACCGGGATTAAAATACAATAAACATCTCAGTCGATTGAAAAGGGGAAGTAGCCGAAAGGGACATGTTAAGTTATTGTGTGCATGAGGAACGGTTACGTTTGCCAAACTCTCTTTTATTCTTATTTTAAGATATTCTCCGAAGACAAACAGCTGATCACATCTGATATTTAAGCTGCCCCGTTCTTCCAATTCTACACTGCTTTTTCTTAACATTTCCTTCAATGGCTGGTGTTTAAATGCGATTCACACTTTCTGCTACAAACTCTCAGCGTCTACCTTTACTTAAAAACGATATTTATTCGTTCCATTTCACGAGGATATAAAATTGTCTTAACCTGTTCTCTGCCAAGTATATCTGTTGGAACACCTGTGTCGGGGTTTTCTCGTAAAATGTTGGATGCAGATAGAAAGTTTTCACTGCGTTTTGTTAAACAATACAAAGGCCAGTGCTAGAATAGTCAAAGACTGGCCGGAGTGCTTCATGGGTGTGGTATTCTGATAGTGATGGATTGTCTTTGTCTGCGTTTTGGATATAAGTCCAAGGCGGCGCAAATTCAATAGAAGACCGAAAGAATTTTGAAGCGTCGATATACTTCCCACATACAGTTTGAGAGACCAGCGAAAACAATACGCGGAGGGAATCTGAGGCAACGTGCGACATACGTTCTCGTGACGTCATTCTTCCTGCTGCCTCTTAGAGTGCAAGCTGCCACGACTGTCCCATCGTCTGATAAAAACCAATGAGAAAAAGACATCGTCCTTTTCGTTGATACTATTTTATGTAGTAGCGTCGGGACAACACAAAACGCAAGAGCGTTTTTTTTTAAATGGTTTTATCTTCATTGAAATAAACTGATATGTATAGCACAATATATGTAGTAATATTAAAATCTAAATAATTTTCAACCAGATTTTAAAATTTCAAAGGCATACGAAAAGAGGATCGACAGAAGGCGTCAGTGAAAAAACACCAAATCTATAATCTAAAATAAGATTGAAACATTACGGACGTGGTAAACATAGAGTTGAAGCTCTCACTCAGTCTTTCACCGACTGGACGAATGAGGACACGTTGTGTTTCGATTCCAGTTTGCGTCGATTTGAACAAAAACTGGGAAAGACCGGATGCACACTTAACAAAAGAACAGAAAGTGAAAATAACGCAATGGCGAGAAACGAAAACATGACAGATATTTGCAATATATTTTGTTATTTATTCACAGATTCAATTGGCACGGTGTGGCTGATGGTGCAGGCAGATGATACATAGGACATCGTCGCTGCTAATTCTGTCTTCTCTCACGACAGACTAATGGACCAGCTCCTCCTTTCGGTGACTAGCGAGAACTCAGAACCTCCACCCATCTCAGACTGCAACTGTTTCTAGATCTCCAACCGACGGGTGGTCACCGCCAAATGGTCTTCTTCCTTATGATTGTCGTATCATCGCCCTCTACTGGTGGGTAGCAACTGATTCTAACTGTGACTGCTAATATAAGTCTATGACCGGAATTAACTATCTTCCAATCAACTGGAACTTGATCCCGGAAGTTTTTATTTACTCTATTTCCTTCATAATGTTTGACATCGGATGATTATTTTGAAGACCTTACATCTAGATGGGACTAATACTCATAAAACACGAGTCGCAGATAAAATCATTTCGTGCCCACTTGACATCGTGGATATTCTAATCCTGGTCGTGTACCTTTTACAAAAAGATAATTTTCAAAACAATCATTCTTGCTAAATTCAATAATTTCAAATTTCTACTTTCTGAAAATAGATAGTTACAATACTCTTGCAATAGGTTGTGATTAGTCAACTAAAAAACTAAAATCTGCCAGATCATTTCTAAAAATCTACAGCAAGAGCCACTCTTTGGAAAGTAAAAGTATTGCAGACATTCACTGGAGATTAACATTAAGCGTTCGATATTCAGGTATCTCGTGGCTGGTACCATAGAATCCAGTATAACCTGTTACATTTTACTTCGAGTTCAGATGGACGTTGTCAAATACTCCTCATTGCCCTAAAAGATGCCTGTAAATGGACTGATCCATTATGGCACCGCGACGATGAAATGGGTGTTCGAAAACATTCACGCCTGTTCGAACGGACGCCCCACCCACTTTTTTTAGAATTTCGGATATTCTTTATAATTGTATTTCAGTTCCTTTTTATTTCTGAATTTCGTGTTTTTTCGAGTCACTTCCTTCATTCAATTTCCCTCATTCCCTTCAAAAATGTGAAGAGGCTGAAACTCCATGATAGCTTCTCTAACTCAATACAAATGTACTTCGTTTTACTCCTGCAAACCGTAAGATATAATACTTGATAAATATATCAAGTCCATTTCTATTGCAATTTCAAATAATAAACCTATTCACTATGAAAAGGCATCCGCAGAAAATTAGTTACACATTTTTCTGTCTGGCATACATCCGCTAAGTTTGGGAAATAGATTTTGTTGAGTTGAAACTTTCGGACATTTGTAGTTGGATGGCAAAAAAGAAAAGAGTTACGTCAGCATCTAAAAATAAGAAATTTATTTATCCATATTTATGATACGCTTTAAATTTATTAAACAGAATAAACAGAAATTTATTAAAATTTGTTATTTATTTCTTTTGTGTATGAGGAAGAACATTTTTATTCTTGTATTAATTCAACTTTAAAGTCCCTTAATCAGATATATTTCAAAGCAGGTTGATTTGATTTCAACATAATAAAAAATATAAGGGTACAATATATGTCGAATTGAAAAAGTTCTCTCTTGCTATTATCATTTATGATTTAAAACGGTTTCTTTTGGTGTCATGTTTTCTATTGCTAGGTTCGGACAAAACGTCATATCGACTGAACGATCTGGCTAACTCTGTTTACTCTCTCTATACCGTTAAAGTGTCCGTCTTATAAGGTAAGCTTCCGTAGATGTGACTCAGATAGATAGGTCTATTTGATTTATTTTTCAATTTTTTCATTAGAAATTTTTTTATTTATTATGTCAAACCGGTTTTGAATATTGTTTTTGAATATTGTGTTTTGAGATGGAAAGAATTTCTCTAACGAGCCTTTGACGGTTTTTAATTTTAAGTGTGTCAGATTGAAATTTTCATTTCGGATTTTTTAAATTAATTTTTTTTTTATCAGGTCTCCGAGAAACGTTTCTGATAAAAGGTACTTTGTTTCAACAAACTTAATAAACGTTTGAATAATAACAGTTTCTTTTTAATATAAAACTTTTGAATTTTCTTGTTATATATTTTTAATTATTTTATAAGTGGATTTTGAATATGCCTCAGGTGATAACATGTTACTATTAAGGTAACAGAATTTATGGTGGCAACAATGGTTTTCTGTATAAACAGAACACTTTCAATTCAAAATGTCGGGCCTCACCAATGACATTTTTATCCGTTACTGTAAACTTTTCTGATGAATTTTTTATTACAAAAATTCTTTCTTGAAAGCTGGATTCTCAAAATTACGATGAATCAAAACAAGTCATTTTTATCTTACGAAGCGAGGTAGCCAAGATCAGCTTCAAAATATAACTACAATTACAGGACGCCCATCAGTTTGTTTTTGTTTTTTTTTTGCAAGAAATTCTATCGATAGCAGATCCTATCGGCGTCTGTGAATGAACTGTGCAACACATAGTTCTTCAACCACCGTCTTCATCTCTTCCACTTGCCAATACTTCATAAGATGGATAGAAGCTCTGGTTATATAGAAAATATAACCGCAAAGAATCTGTGAATAAAAAGGACGCTTATACTTCGAGTCAAAAAGAGACAGTTGACATTTCTCGAGCAAATAATGAGGAAAGAGGGCTTAGAGAATATGAAACTCGTGAAGCATATTTAACGCCAGAGGGACAGAAGAAAGCACCGAATAACCTACCTAACGAGCCTCTGTAAATGTTTGACAGAGCAGGTTTTGGAGATATAACAAGTCAAACCTTACTAAGGCAACATAGATTGATTCGTTTTCTATGGGTTTTTAGATTGCAAGAAATATATTTGGAGATAATAATAATATAATGATAATTAGTCATACTAATTAACCCATAGTTGGGACATAATAGGTGGATTAATGCCTTTCCTAACGGAAAGTGGATATAATGAAGACAACGAAAATTGGAACACGGCTCTCCGATAAACAATTCCGAGCCATTTTCTATTACACCACCTGCACATCCAAGCTTACAGCAACTGGTATTCCCAAGCGGTCACACATCTAGATTGATGTTGCTTAACTTTGGTGATCGTTATGGAACTGGTGTGTCAGCGCTATATGGCTTTAAGCCTAAGGCAACGTAAATATTGTTTTACAGAAGGATGAGAATAAAATGATCAGAGCAAATGACCAACGAGAAAGTTTTAAGGAAAATGAGAAGGAGATTTTTTTTTATATATGACATATTACCAAAAGTGGGTTTTATTAAATGTCTGAATTTCAACAGAATTGGAAAAGTTGATGATTTGTGTATAATAAACACGAAAGGTAATCAGGCAGAAATTCTGACATACGAAGACCTGCAATATCATATGTTTAAATGAACACGGAATATTGGCACATTTTAAAATCATTTCAACCAAGGTAAGGCAATAAAGCCACTAAGAGGAAAGGGATTGCTAGAGAATATGAGAAAAAAAAAACATTATTAAGAAGAGAGAACAATAAAAAGAAACGAAATTAAGACAGAAGTTAACGATTCACAATGCATTTAAATTTTTGAAGATCAAATTTGATTATGAGGCAAAAACTCTGACTAGAGTCTCAAAAGCGAGAAGTGAGAAAATCACTGAAGCTGAGATGCCAATTCAGGACCAACAACATTGCAGATTCTTCTTTGGATTTTATCAAGAATCTTTAAATAGATAGCAGGAGCACCAGACCAGATGCGCCAACAATATTCAAGGTAATGACGAATGGTAGACTTATAAAGATATTTGGAATTTCTAGAACAGATAATGAAGAAAAAAGGGTTTGGAGAATTCGGCACTCAGAGGGCATACAGAAAACAAGAGGGGTATATTAAAACCTGAGTAACCTATCTAACGACCTTATGTTAATGGATGGCAGAACACTGAATAGTGAGAATAGCAGAAAAATAACTAATATCTACAAACGATAGGAAGTTCGCGTCTTGAAGGGAAACAGAACGTAAAATATCTATCTATAAAAGGCACGATGTGTGTGTGTGTGTGTGTGTGTGTGTGTATTTGTGTGTGTAACAAATTCATGGCCGCAATTTTCGACGGATTTGCACCAAAATTTACATGCACATGCTCCAAGTTAGCGGAAAGGCCAAAGACCGACTTTGCGTTTCCCAACTCCCATCAATAGTGGAAATAATCGATTTTTTATGCTCTTACGGTAGTTTTCTTGTAGTTTGCGGCCATTTTCTACTGGCCAGAGTGAGAGCCTATAGCTGGCTGCCACGAATAGGCAGAAAGATTCTATTGGCCAGCGTGAGAGCCAACAGCTGACTGACACTAGCATGCTAGTCTGCAAAAAAAATCGATAGCTGCATTCGTCACAAGTGGGAAAAATTTTAAGTTTAGAAAAAATTCGCAGTGTGAGATAGGAAAGAAGTAAGGCATGTAGCAACATCAGCACGGCAAAGGGCACTCTTTAAAGGCAAGGAAGGGCAAAAATATTTTAAGTCAAGTGATAGCGATTACTGTATGAGTCGTACGATTTTTGAATCAAGCCCGGGCAACACCGGGCCATGCTGCTAGTGTTTCAATACAACCCATAATTATTTAGACAGACCAGCAGATCAGCTAATGCCCTTATTGAATAGTAATTCCACAGCTTGCAATAGCGTTCCATTCATAAAATTATGACAAAAATTCACTGCATCTATAACAGACAGTATCCATAGATTATTGAAAACTAACAAAACCTTAAAATATGCAAAGTGAACGTTTTTTTACGCCAACTCTTATGAAAAAACGTGTAAACCTTGGTATAGCTGGCCCAAGAAGCACTCTTCCAATGATAACGATTTCTTGATGATCAATTGATGAAACGGAAAACTAAGTTTTTGAATTACATTCGCTCCGACAGTCCCACTCTTTCTGAATTGTTTGATTTGGTTTTTATGGCTTATCTACCGTTTGCAGGTTATTTAAAGCCAAAAAATATTTGGGGATTTTAAGAATTTTTTGGAGATAATAATAATTTTCTAATACAGATCCTACTAATTAACGAATAGAGAGTGGGTGAAGTGGTTTCTTAACTTCCCCAAGTGTAGTTGCGCGTAGGTGAATAAAACGAACCCAACTATAACTGGAACACGGCTCGCCGATGCTAAGCCGTTATCAGTTACACCAGCCGCACATTCAAGCTTACTGTACCTGTTATTTCCAAGCGGTCATCTATCTAGTTACTGACCAGGCTCGATGTTGCTTAACTTCGGGGAATCGTACGACAAGCGCTGTTTCAACATGATTTGGCCGTGAGCGTAATCATTATAAAAATTGTTGTGTGATCTTTATAAAAATTGTTACATACACTGGTACTAGTATTTCTATATTACCAATTGTATGGACCGAACTCTGATATCGTTCTCATTCGTTATTGGTTAAAAAAATAAAACGTCAAAGATGAGAAAATGTAGAGATTAAAATTCCTTGAATATCTGTCTATATTTCATTATTCGGACTATTGTCTTCATCTTTGTCGTTGTAATAAATATGGCGACAAAGATGAGGACAATAGTCCGAATAACGTAAATATTGTTAAAATTCCTTCAGTATCTGTCTATATTTCTGAGATGAGGTATTATGTACACTATTTACATTATTCGGACTATTGTCTTCATCTTTGTAGTTGTAATAAATATGGCGACAAAGATGCGGACAACAGACAGAATAACGTAAATAGTGTCAAAATTCCTTCAGTATCTGTCTATATTTCTGAGATGAGGTATTATGTATACTATTTACATTATTCGGACTATTGTCTTCATCTTTGTCGCCATATTTATTACCACGTTTCGGCCGTTGTACTCTCCGGCCTTCTTCAGGTGATTGGATTGTCGAACTGAACCCTTTATTTCACTCACTGGGGTAGACTGTTCGAGTTCCACGTGCCATGTTTAATGGATGTCAGTTATGAGTTATCTCCTGTTAAATTCCCTCTGAAAGTTCTCCACTGCCTTAACTGGGTATTGAACTCACACTCTTTAGGTCCTGTCACTGGATCTAACTAACACATTTAACCACTGTTCCATAAATAAAGGGTTCAGTTCGACATTCCAACCACCTGAAGAAGGCCGGAGCGTACAACGGCCGAAACGTTGTAATAAATATGGCGACAAAGATGAGGACAATAGACCGAATAATGTAAATAATGTTAAAATTATGTTTAAAAGATCTTTCCAATGGCGTTTTTTTTTCTCTCTGTACGTTGATATCACTAATCGTTTACTGGGATTTGATTTCTTCAAGCAAATCTGGCTAAAGTAAACCGTAAAAATAAAATAATTTAAGACAATATTACGAGAAGAAATATTAACTTAAAGATTAACTTAAACATCGCTGATAAATTAACTTGTTAACGACGATAGCTTTTCCCCATTCGTGATTGATTAAATAAGAAAATACACAGCTTTTACGTCACCTCATGGAAAACAACTAAAAAAAATACTGTAAATTTTAAGGACAGCAAGCCATCTTCCAATTTCTGCCCAAATCTGACGGTTGATCGCAATGCTGCTATCGATCGTATTACATAATGTTATTGATATCTTATACCAAATATCAATTCGTCTAACTCGAAAGTTGCCAACAAAAGCGGTTTTCTTTTTTTCAAAAATAGACATGAGTTCTACTTCTCACCGGATAAAAGTACGTCGTGAGGGTGTGCCTAAAACAGCAGTAACTCTACCTTTTAGACTGAATATAATTAAATACCTTTCAGATTAAAATTGCGGCAACATTTCAACGCTTTATATAGAAAGATGTATTAATGATGTCTGTATATTTGTCTACTTAAACATATATGATATACATGTATTTATGCATATTTTATACATATATAAATATAAATAACATATGAATAACATATAAATATATTTATATAAGATTTTTATGGTACAAAATTTAACGATAGCTAGGGATAAGAAAAAATTTATATGGCATTTTAAAAAAGCTAAAAAGGAACTGGTTTCGGGCCAGGACTTATCAAGTTTATTTTCTAGGATATAAAAAATATATAAGCGTGGAAATTAAATTAATATAATGAATAGTAGGAAAAAATATGAATTTCAAGAAAACTAGAGTCCAATAACATTCAGACCCAGTAAGCATTCCCTCTGTTTACAAAAGGAAGGCCCACGTGATCTGATATACAAGGACTCTAGGAACTTGAGGTGATATGAGGAGTGGGACATAGATAAAATCCCCAAAAGATATATATATATATATATATATATATATATATATATATATATATATATATATATATATATATATATATATATATAGCGAATGGAAGGACAAAATCTGAATTTCAAGAAAACTAGAGTTCAATAACATTCAGACCCAGTAGGCATTCCCTCTGTTTACAAAGGGAAGGCCCACGGGATCTGATATACAAGGACTCTAGAACCTTGAGGTGATATGAGGAGTGGGAACTAGATAAAATCCCAAAAAGATATATATATATATAAATATAGTCTTAAAGTGTGCTATATTTATGGGGTAAAGTGCTCAATATCAGAGATAGAGCGTGTGTAAATATAAAAGTGGACATGGAAGTCAGCACTTAGAGGCGACAGTCTGTTTCATGCTAGTGCAATCGTCAGTCGCCTGATTATATTTTATATTTACACACGCTCTATCTCTGATACATATATATATATATATATAGATAGATAGATATAGATATATATTATATATATATTATATATATATATATATATATAGATATATATTATATATATATATATATAGATATATATTATATATATATATATATATATAGATATATATTATATATATATATATATATATATATATATATATATATATATATATATATATATATATATATATATATATATATATATATATATATATATATATATATATATATATATATATATATATATATATATATATATATATATATATATATATATATATATATATATATATTTTAGAATTGGACATAGCCCGACAGGTTAAGGCACATCACGCGAAATGATGGTTCCGTATAGGATACAGGTTCGATTCCTGTCGGAGAGCGAAAATTTTCTATGAAAATTTCTCGGACATTCAGGCCGGTAAATGTTATTTAATACTGTTTATTATAAAAACAGAGCATTTGCTTAAATACATGTATCTATAAAAAGAACGTTAAACATAATATAAATGTCTTTAAATGGAAGGACAAAATATGAATTTCAAGAAAGCTAGAGTCCAATAACATTCAGACCCAGTGGGCATTCCTTCTGTTTACAAAGGGAAGGCCCACGGGATCTGATATACAAGGACTCTAGAACCTTGAGGTGATATGATGAGTGGGGCCTAGGTAAAATCGAAAAACGGTCCGCACTAAAATCAAACACCCAATTCCTGCTATTTATTACATGTTCTGCAATAGAAGAGCCAGAAGTATTGGTTAGTTGGCTTTTCCTGTCATCCCGATTCAAAATCCTGGGGGTGGGGAGTGTTGTTATATATTTATGTATTTATACATATATAATATACATGTATTTACTAACGACAAAAATCACAAAAATATATTCGTGTGATTTTAGCTGAAAAGAAATTAAAGATTTATTCGTCAAAATCTATCTTTAATGCTTCGCATTTATAATTTTTTTTTAATGCGTGTACAAATAACTATTCTTTGTAAAAAGAAAAAACAGATGAATGAATTTGGTTGTTTCATTAATTTCCTGTGGCTTATCTTATCAACTCTTTGCATCATTATTTATACTCATTTTAATTGCCTTTGTATGCTCCGCCCTTTTTCAAGTGATTGAAATTTCAAACCGAACGCTTTATTTCGTCCAACGATTATTCTAGTTATACGTGTCATGCCTCTTTTGGATGTCTCAGTTTAAGTCAACTCTCCAAGTTTCGGTTCACCACTGCTGTGGCCTTGTATTGGACTCACAGCTCTAGTCTAACCAACGTCTTTATCCATCGTGCCATGTGTCCTTAAGGTTAGCTGTCTATGAATTTAGGGTACTTATAAACCTCAGCAACCATTTTTACTAGTGCTCATATTGCAATTTAGCATTTTTTACCAGAGTTTATATTGCAATTTTTGTTGCTTTTCTGTGGGAATTTTTGTTATTATTATTATATACCATTTTTTACCAGAGCTTATATTGCAATTTTTGTTGCTTTTCTGTGGGAATTTTTGTTATTATTATTATTATTTAGCATTTTTTAACAGAGCTTATATTGCAATTTTTGTTGCTTTTCTGTGGCACTCCTAATTTCTTTTCTCTAGCACTCCTTATTACTGGTTCCCATATTGTATTCATTTCTATGCTTGGTCGGCTCAGGAGATTTTTGTCTCCTAGCATATGTGCTGATTCCTTAGGTTTTCGTATTTTCCAGTCATGCTCTCTGTCTATTATTTGAACCTCATCATCCGGAAGAGGCACGGCACGTGGAACTAGAACGATCTACTCCGGTGGACGAAATAAAGTGTTCAGTTTGAAATTCCAATCACCTGAAGGAGGCTGGAGCGTACAATTGCCGAATCATTGTGAATATGGTAATGAAGATGTGGATAACAGTCCGAATTATATAAATAATGCAAGTTATCATAATATTTCATCTCAGAGATATAGACAGAAACCCTTTGTAGGTTATTTAAAGCCAGAAAATATTTTTAGTTTGTAAGAATTGTTTTGGAGATAGTAATGATTTAGTGATATGTCTTACTAATTAACCCATAGAAGGGGAGAAGTGGTGGATTCATACCTTTCCCAAGGGCATTTGCGCCGAAATGAATATAACCCAATGGGAATTGGAACTCGGATCTCCGATAAACAATTCTGAGCCATTATCCATAACACCAGCTTACATCCAAGCTTAGAACACATGGTATTCCTAAGCGGTCATCCATCTAAATACATCGACATTGCTTAACTTTAACATTGCTGATCGCTGTTAATGAATTGTAACCTTTTTTTTTTGTATTGATGCAGATTTGTGGTATCATGGGATTTCCTCAATATGCCAAAATATATTTCCTCTGTCAAATTATAAAATATTGAACTATAAAATCTTTAATAATATTGTGTAACAACTTTATAATAAAACTAATCTAACAGCCGTACTCTGTTGTCTCTGGTATCCAGTAGGTCAACTAAAGGAGTCACTGTGCTGTTGTCGCAGCATTACGACAAGGGATAGGTAGAATATTGATTTCTGTTTGTTTCTTTTCCAAGAGATTGACAATAAACTCAGGTAAAGGATTCTATTTCGACAGACATTTCTTATTCACTTGTGTTTTTATAAATCCTTTCTCAAATACCAACATTTTTTTTTAATAATTTGGCGCGAAGCAAGGCGATGACACAAGGGTGTCACTGGAAGTGAAAGAACATGAGAAGACATTAGTGAAGAGAAAAGACAATAAAAGGACAAGTTTCAGGAAGGCAGAAGATGACGATTGACATTGCATTTATATTTTTGAAGAACATAGTTGGCAGGGAAGCAAGAAACTGGAAGAGAGTTCCACAACCGAGAAGTGCGAGAAAAGAAACTATTAGAATAGAGCAGAAGAATTTAAATCTTGTTTTCATTATATAAGGTTATTCATTCATGGAATTAGCTAGCACAGTTTGGGGTTAGGTAGGTGACACTTGGGACATTTTCACTGTTACTTCTGTCTTCTATCATGACAGACGAACAGACCAGTGAGAACTCCAACTGCTCTGTAGATCACAACAAATCTTTCTCTCTGCCTCTAACTCTTCAACTGATGGCTTGTCACCTTCACAATGACCAGCTCATAACTGACTCTGCTTCTCTACAGCTCCAATCATCACCACACAATAGCTGGCTCACTGGTTGGTAACTCTGTTGCTCTACATCTTCACTGATGGCCTCTCAATCACCAGCTCATAACTAACTTACTTCAACCATGATTCTGTCTGTGTAAGCTCATGATTGGAATTTCTTACCTTCTGGTCAAATGGCACTTGATCCCTAAAGTTTTCATTTATTTGTTTGTTTCACTTCCCTTCTCCCTATTTGTGTATGGTGGGTGGCCACTTTGAAGACCTCATATCATATCAAATCAAGACATTTTTTTAAAATCATTACTCCACAAGTAAGGCGATAATATCACCAAGATGCAAGGGGTTTCTGAGATTGAAAGAAGATGAGAAAACATGAGTGAGGAAAGGCAGTAAAAGAATTTGTATCCGGGAAGAAAGAAAATGGTGATTAATGTTGCATTTAAACTTTTGAAAATCGTAGGTGATAAGAAAGCAAGAAGGTGGAAGATTTTCAAAAGCAAGAAGAGCCAGCAAAGAAACTATTAGCATAGAACTTATGATTACATTTAGCTATTTCAACAGTAAAACAATGAGACCCAGTTACCAGTCTAGTACTATGTCTAAATTCATGCAGTTGAGGTATCAAGGAATAAAGGTCATTAGAACAATTGTCATAAAAATATTTATAGAAAAGGTACAGGGAAGCCATGTCATAATGATGGAAGAATGACTGAAGTCAAGATGCCAGGTCAGGATTGATAACATTACAGATTCTTCTTTGGATTTTAACAAGAATCTCAAGATATATAGCAGGAGCATTAGATCAGATGTGGCAGCAATATTAAATGCATAGATGAATGGTAGATTAATAAACATGTAAGATGGATTCTGAGGAGAAAAATTATCTAGCAGTGAATCAACTTTCCTAGCATAAAACCAAATTTGCTGTCATTCAGTCTCAGATAAAATCATTTAGAACCCCTTAGACTTTGTGGGTGTGCTGATCACAGCCAAGACTCATTGTGTCATACCTAGATATATCTAAAAGGGAATGTGTATATTTTACATCTGTAAAAGTTAGAGAGAAACTTGCAATATGCAAAAATATGAAATGACCTGAAATATTGAAGTCTGAGCTAAGATCAGCACTGGACAAAATGAACAGGAACAAAGCAGCAGGACTAGATGGGATTGTAATAATTTTTTTAGTTTAATTGGATTTTTAACAGCATATCAACTCTTTGGAGTCATTTTATGTCAAAACTGATTTATTTTGGTTTATATTTAGGGAAAAGGGCAATCATTTTTTTATATATATTTTCAGGTATAATCCAACTGATTTCAGGAATGTTATAAGTCTGTTTATTTTAACATTTTCAAATAGTTCTTTTCTTAAGATATTGTGTCTTTTTGAGTCAAGATCAATGCATTTAGTTAGAAAATGTTTTACTGTATATTGGGTTTGTCATTTAGGACACCATGATAATTCTTCTTGTTTCAATAAGAATGAATGTCTAATTTTAGTGTGACCTATTCATAGTCATGTTATAGTAACCTCTTCCCTTCAGGATTTTCCATAATGGCAAGGTTTTTTCCTGAAGGTTGGTAAGATTGTATTTAGTTTATTTTGCATTTTCTGTTTCATTGTTCTTGTCATTTATTTTGCATGTTTCTTAATGCTTTTAGATCAGTCTATGGGATTTGGAAGTTTTCAGTAACTAGTCTTAATGCCTGTGTAGCACTTTTGTCTGCTCTATCATTGCTTTTAATTCCTATAATGGAAATAATAAAAGAAATATATGACAATGGTGACATAGGGGAAGGCCTTAGTAGATCCATCTTTGTGGTGCAGCCTAAGAAACCGGGTGCAAATGAATGTGAGCTCCATTGGACAATCAGCTTAATGAGCCACATAATTAAGCTTATCATCCAAAATCTGATGGACTGAGCATATAGCTGAGTAGGCAAGAACAGTATATTTTCATTAAAGACACTGGAACAAGAAATGCAATATTTATGAACAGAATAATATCCGAGAGAGCAATACAAATGAAGAAAGATGTATACCTATGTTTCATAGACTATGCAAAAGAATTTGATAAAAGTATGACCCAAAGATCAATTTGAACTGTTCGGAAAACTTGATTTATTTAGAATAGACATTAGAATGTAAAAACTATTTTTACTATAAAAATGTATTTCTGCTATATATAACAACATATGACTCGTAATTTTTTTACCATAAAAATGTATTGCTGCTATTTTTACTATAAAAATGTATTGCTGCTATTTTTAATATAAAATGTATTGCTGCTATTTTTAATATAAAAATGTATTGCTGCTATTATTACTATAAAAATGTATTGCTGCTATATATAACAACATATGTATTGCTGCTATTTTTAATATAAAATGTATTGCTGCTATTTTTACTATAAAAATGTATTGCTGCTATTTTTAATATAAAATGTATTGCTGCTATTTTTACTATAAAAATGTATTGCTGCTATTTTTACTATAAAAATGTATTGCTGCTATTTTTACTATAAAAATGTATTGCTGCTATTTTTAATATAAAATGTATTGCTGCTATTTTTACTATAAAAATGTATTGCTGCTATTTTTACTATAAAAATGTATTGCTGCTATTTTTAATATAAAATGTATTGCTGCTATTTTTACTATAAAAATTTATTGCTGCTATTTTTACTATAAAAATGTATTGCTGCTATTTTTAATATAAAATTTATTGCTGCTATTTTTAATATAAAAATGTATTGTTGCTATTATTACTATAAAAATGTATTGCTGCTATATATAACAACATATGTATTGCTGCTATTTTTAATATAAAATGTATTGCTGCTATTTTTACTATAAAAATGTATTGCTGCTATTTTTATTATAAAAATGTATTGCTGCTATTTTTAATATAAAATGTATTGCTGCTATTTCTACTATAAAAATGTATTGCTGCTATTTTTACTATAAAAATGTATTGCTGCTATTTTTAATATAAAATGTATTGCTGCTATTTTTAATATAAAAATGTATTGCTGCTATTATTACTATAAAAATGTATTGCTGCTATATATAACAATATATGTATTGCTGCTATTTTTAATATAAAATGTAATGCTGCTATTTTTACTATAAAATGTATTGCTGCTATTTTTACTATAAAAATGTATTGCTGCTATTTTTAATATAAAATGTATTGCTGCTATTTTTACTATAAAAATGTATTGCTGCTATTTTTACTATAAAAATGTATTGCTGCTATTTTTACTACAAAAATGTATTGCTGCTATTTTTAATATAAAATGTATTGCTGCTATTTTTACTATAAAAATCTATTTCTGCTATTTTTACTATAAAAATGTATGGCTGTTATTTTTACTATAAAAATGTATTATACTTTCATAGTGTTTTTTGCGGGGTGGTCACTATTTGCCCAAAGCTGGGATTCTAACAAGGGCTACCACCCCGGATCAGGGTGGACCTGGGAACAACAGCAATTAAGAGGTGATTTCACGCTCCTCAAACCTCCAATCTCCCGATCAGAGGCCTTGCTGCCAGATGTAGTTTATCGTCGTACTCAGGAAACTTCAAGTTAGAAAATCCTGCTTGTTCAACCACAAAATTAGCATTCAGAATCCTGTTTGGGGGGGGGTACGTGGACGTAAACAACTTTCTCTGGCAATTATAAGAAATGCAAAACTTTCTCGCCTCGATGTAGACAGACCATATTTTCATTCTTTTATAGTTTTTGCTGGTAATATTTTTAAAAAAATGTACTGCTGGTAATATTTTTAAAATAGTATTGCAGGTATTGAGACCTATTTTTATATTTTCATAGTGCTTTGACCTGTTTGGGGTGTTAACTATTTGCCCGTAGTTGGGACCCTAACAGGTGCTACCACCCCGGGTCAGAGTTAACTTGGGAACAACAACCATAAGAAGTTGTTCCACGCTACTCAGCACCCATCCGATCAGCGGCCTTACTGCTGAATGTAGTTTATCGTCATACACCCCCAAGTGGGGGGGGGCAACATTAATTCTCCAATTGCTATCTCATATAACTCAGTCTATCTCATAAAACGTTACGTTCCACACGAGCTTACCTTTTTCTCACAGACACAACGTTTCAATACCATCGCTACTCTGTCGATTTTAACATGGATGGGCTCCATTCTGTAATTCCACCAATTTAAAGTTAGGAAACGTCATGCTTCTTACACAGAGTCGAATCATCCCCATTTCTTACGTATTCCAAATGCAAGGTGAAAGTTCCACTCAGACAGCTTTTTTGTTATAAACTTGTCGGACAGACTTCCGCATGTTATAACAACAATATTAACCTCTTCAAATCGACGGTCAGTCGCTATCTCTCCTCTGTATCTTAAAAATCTTCACTTCCTACCATATCCTCTTTCATTCATATAACACAACTCATTCATCATAACCATTTTAGCATCAACACTCTACTTTGAGTAGCTCTCGAGTCTTGCATTGATTCAACTTCTGTATAGAAATAATTTATATAACCTACAAAGTACAATTATCGGTGGAGTAACGTAAAGAATGTGTTTTTAGTTTTATAAGCAAGGCAAAGAACGTATTTTTCATTTCTTTAGCAAGGTAAAGAAAGTGCTTTTCCTTTTATAAGTAAAGCAAAGGAAGTGTTTTTTAAGTGCAAGGCAAAGGAAGTATATTTCGATTTATAAGCAAAGAAAAATAAGTGTTTTTCGTTTTATAAGCAATGCAAAAGAAGTGTACTTCATTTTACAAGCAAATGAAAATATGTTTTTCGTTTTATAAGCATGGCAAAGAAGGTGTATTTCGTTTTATAAGCAAAGCAAAGAAAGTGTTTTTCGTTTTATAAGCAAAGCAAAGAAAGACGTAAATAGATAGCAAACTGGTGATCAGTGGATATTTTACAGAGGATTTGAAACCTTTTGCATTTAATGAATGATGATGATGATGATGATGATGATGATAATAATAATAATAATAATAATAATAATAATAACAATAATAATAATAATAGCGGTCATGTCATTTCAGAGCACACCTGACTGCTAGGGCGGATTCCTGCTGCAGTCAGATTTGTCTTTCTTCAATACCCACTGAGATTACCTTTTACTTCTATTGGAACTATGACGAACGGACCTTGTTTACAGTTTCTGAGAAAGAGCGCATTATCTGTCGTGATCAGCAGTTTGAACAAAGCTAATACGTTTAAACAATCGGTCACGATGACTTGTGATTTCGTGTTAGCACAACCAATATCCGTCTTCGAACATTTCCGTCTATCCAATTTCACTCACAAGGCTTGGGTCAACACGTCGGGTGTGGTTTGGATGCACTTTAAGGATGCCGCACGCACAGGCCGATATCTGACAAATCGATTATGCCGAGATTTGAACCCGGGTCTCATGGCCGAAAAGCGAATGTTCTAACCAGAGATCTCATCTCTTTAAGGAATAAAAGAACAGAAAAAAAGGAAGCACAAACAAACACGCTAACAACTTGCACATGGCGCACGGAAGTCGGCCATAAAAATATTTTCTTTGCTTAAGACATTGATATTTTTTAAAGTACCATTTCCAGAAATGAACAACAAAGATCATCTCATGGAATGCGAGAAAAAGAAGGGTCACTTGTTCTGATTCTTTCTTGGCAGCGCGCACCAAACTCCTTTTGCCGAATATCGAATTTTCGTTCACCTGGTCTCGATTAAAGGAAAAAAGGAAAGATTTCGGCGTTAACGGAAAAACTCGGAAACTTTCCAGATCCCTTCCGGTTGGAGGCTTCTGGGTAATAGTGTAATTTAGCCAAGCGCAGCAGTCTTGGGTAAAAAGGGGAGGGAAGGAATAACAATAATAAAATTAATGGTACTACAGGTATGTAAACAAAACGATAACATCAAATATGACGACGCCAAGGGATCGGAAAAGTATGGAATAAGTTTATACTGTTAGATTTGCTGGCCGATAAGAACACGGGGCAACTCTGGTGCTAGGGTTTTCGACACTGCGGCCACATGTCACCCATTACACCAAAAATCCGTTGGATTCTGATGTTTGCCTTGCAACAGG
This sequence comes from Acanthosepion esculentum, assembly GCA_964036315.1. Lineage (NCBI taxonomy): Eukaryota > Metazoa > Mollusca > Cephalopoda > Sepiida > Sepiidae > Acanthosepion > Acanthosepion esculentum. The sequence continues at coordinate 18,322,316 of OZ038486.1, read as the reverse complement.
TGCGGAAACTGAATATTTTTTCCTCGAGTCTACGTCCACGTTAAGTCTCTCACAATAATAAAAAAAAAGCATTGTACCGCCTTCAACCTCCGTAGCGGTAGGGGTGTGTGAGGATTTTTATAATTAATTTTGATTATAAGGATATGGCAGAGTAAAGCATCCACGCATGAGTCTATAGGGGTTTAAGGGAAGACACTTTTTAAGTGGAAGATCTTTCTCATCAAGGGCGTGGTGGAGTTTATGCCGTTTTTCGTTTATATTTTATTAGTTGTGTTTAAATCGAATTTTTAGTTTATATTTTATTACTCGGGTTTATATCGGGTTTTTACTTTCTTATTTTATTAGTCGGGTTTAAATCGAATTTTTAGTTTATATTTTATTACTCGGGTTTATATCGGGTTTTTACTTTCTTATTTTATTAGTCGGGTTTAAATCGAATTTTTAGTTTATATTTTATTACTCGGGTTTATATCGGGTTTTTACTTTCTTATTTTATTAGTCGGGTTTAAATCGAATTTTTAGTTTATATTTTATTAGTCGGATTTATAACTACTTTTTAATCTATATTCTTATTCTAGTGTAAATTAGACCGACTGTTTATTTTTTACTCTAGTATAAACTTCACTTATGTATTACATATCTATTAACAGTGTTATTTTTGTCTTTTTATTCGAAACTAATTGGCCTCTAAATTTTGATATATCTCTACGTCTATAGGTAAACGGTCGGATTTATACTTGAATCTGTAAGTAAATATTGGTTTATTCTTCTCAGTCCGTGAAGGTCCGTTGTTGGGGGTAGATCGTCCCCAGATTCATGTGGAATGAGCCATTATCCTCCCACGCCGCCTCAATGCGTGTTGGTAAGGATGGATGTGGTACGCTTGAGAGAACATGACTCTTTACGAATCATGATCGAGCAAGAGTATTTGCGCTTAAGTGAATGTAATAAATCCGAACGGAATTCGAACTCAACTGTCCGATTTCTCATCCAGAGCCGCTATATATTGCACCATCCGCACACACAAGTTTACATTCAAATCCACTTTAACCTTATAAAATGACTGAATTGATTTGGTTTGATTCCTTTTACGGCATATCAACCTCAATGGGTTATTTAATGCCGACAAGATTTTTATTGATGGTAATATTTTTTCCATAAATGTATTGCTGGTAATAATTTAAAAAAAAGTATTGCTGGTATTAAGACCTATTTTTATATTTTCATAGTGTTTTGCCCGCTTTTTTTTGGGGGGGGGGTAACTGTTTGCCCATAGCTGGGACCTTGACAGGTACTACCACCCCGGGTCAGAGTAGACTTGGGAATGCCAGCAATTAAAATGTGGTTCCATACTCCTCAAAACCTCCTGATCAGAGGCCCTGCTGTTGGATGTAGTTTGTCGTCTTACCCAGGATACCGGATGTAGTTTATCGTCATACCCAGTACATCATATATTGCTATGACGACAGAGTATAAATGTAAAAGAGTGTTGGGAATATTATGGCAGCCTTTTGTTAAGAAACTTTCAAGAAATAAAAATATGGACTAAACAAAGATTTTTATTTTAATCTTTGAATACATGACCAAATGAAAAAGATTATGCCGGCGAAACTGGAAATATAAATCTATTATAGAAGAGTTCACAGAAAGGAATGGCATTTTTGACTGTGTAAGATGCATAAATATATATACTGATAAAAGTTTTAATGACTCTTTCCCCCCAGATCTTAATAGCTTATTCAGTCTTCTCGTACATTTAAAGGATCCAGAGTTGCTATGTCATAAAATATGTGTAACACAAAGACATTAACTGCATGTTAAATAATAGCGATAGACAGAGAGAATAGAATGACTTAGATAAATAGATCAAACTGATAGATAGATAGATAGATAGATTGATTAAGACGGGCGTATTAAGATATGAACGTACTGAGATTCGTCGCTCGAAAGAAAGAAAAAGAAAGAAATAGATAGATAGATAGATATATAGATAGATAGATTAAGACGGGCGTATTAAGATTAAGATATAAACGTACTGTGATCGGTCGTTTGAAAGAGATAGATAGATTAAGACGGGCGTATTAAGATATGAACGTATCGAGATTGGTCGTTCAAAAGAAAGAAAGAAAGAAAAAGAAAGAAAGAAAGAGATAAAAATAAGATAGATAGATAGATAGATAGATAGATTAAGACGGGCGTATTAACCCTCGAACACTAACCATCAATTAAAGTTACACCATTACTAGCCATGGGTATATCATACCCAATTTTGAAAATATCAAAAAATATTAAATATAAATCTTTATTTGAAATATTTTACAGGCAGGCACTTGAAACTTTGTACTTTGATTTAACATTAATAGGAACTGAAAAACATTATTTAGGTAAGAAAATCAGGTACTGAAATTTGTAATTAAAAATAGGAAAATTTGCACTGGGTACTATATACTCATGGTTAGTGTTCTAGGGTTAAGATATGAATGTACTGAGATCGGTCGTTCGAAAGAAAGAATGATATATATATATATATATATATATATATATATATATATATATATATAAGTGGACATGGAAGTCAGCACTTAGAGACGACAGTCTGTTTCATGCTAGTGCAATCGTCAGGCAACTCTATATCGTTGCCTGACGATTGCACTAGCATGAAACAGGCTGTCGCCTCTAAGTGCTGACTTCCATGTCCACTTTTATATTTACACACGCTCTATCTCTGATATTGAGCACTTTATCCCATAAATATAGCACACTTTAAGACTATATTTCTTCATATATATATATATATATATAATTTTTTATATGATATATATATATATATATATATATATATAATTTTTTATATGATATATATATATATATATATAATTTTTTATATGATATATATATATATATATATATATATATAATTTTTTATATGATACATATATATATATATAATTTTTTATATGATATATATATATAATTTTTTATATGATATATATATATATATATATATATATATATATATATGGATAATTCTTTCTTCCTCTCTCTCTCTTTCTCTCTCTCTCACATCTTCTGGAGTTGAGATCATATCGTTTTTAATTGTGCGTAGTGTTACCACAAATGTATCCACACGTTTCCGGTGTCTGTTTTTTTAATTTTAGGTTAGCGAATCGGTAGCGAATTATGCATCGAAAAATAATCCATATTTATTTGTATCTCACTCATTTAAACCGTTATTTAACTCCTCTCTTTAAAACTTCTCTCTGTTAAATTTTAATCCCCACCTTCACCTTTTAGGCCTTCCTGTTCTTTTCTCTTCTGTTGAACCTCTCTAGAGCTTTCATTCATTTCCCTCTTACAACTGTTTCCCACACCCACACATACACACTCAATAAAATTTTATTTTTTATACCCGTTATAATTTCCGATTTCTTTTTGAATTTGTAGGTCTGATGAATTGGATCGTGATTACGATTCCAAGGTAATAAATAATAATCATGGAATATTAGTGTTTGAGCCTTTTTTATTTATATATATATATATATATATATATATATATATATATATATATATATATATATATATATGACGTCACACATTATGAAATGGACAAAATCCGACAATTATTTTAAGACATTTTTTATGTTTAACATTCTTTTTATAGATACAAGTATTTAAGTACATGTTCTGTTTATAATAAACAGTATTAAATAACATTTACCGGCCTGAATGTCCGAGAGATTTATATAGAAAATATTCGTCCTCCGACAAGAATCGAAACTGTATCCTATACGGAACCGTCATATAGCCTGACATGCCTTTAACCGATTTGGCTACAGAGGAGCGTTCGGTTAACAAGGTCGAATTTACTGCTTATAAACTTCAATCTTCCATGAATCTCACACGTACATTCATATCTGCTCAAAGCGTATCCAAATGTAAACAAATGACGTCACACATTATGAAATGGACAAAGTCCGACAATTATTATTATTAAAATAATTGTCGAACTTTGTCCATTTCATAATGTGTGACGTCATATATATATATATATATATATATATATATATATATATATATATATTATAGATAGATAGATACTGGGTGTCTCACCAGCGAACAGAAAACTTTCGCGAGTTCAGATTTCATTACTTGCGAAAGGTATGAGAACACATCTCCGTGCAATGTGTTCGAAATATCTCGACATGTCTCAACGGCATAATACGATACTTGACAGTAAAGAGAGGATGTGATCATTCGGATTAACCTCCTGAAAATTACCCCCCCACACACACACACACACTTTCACCTGGATAGTTGAATTCAAGAATATTTAATTGCATTATCAACCTTGACATGGGCCAATTTACAAACAAATAAAAACCTCCTTCTCATATGACCGTTCACCCGATCCAAACCAGTAATGGAACTGAAAACATTCCCTCATACAACTCCGCGGCAAAAACATGACCAGGACCTATTCGTAAACAAATTAGCTGCGTAAACGTTCATATGTTTAGACTTCGGTTGCCGGATTGTTAAAATGGTTTATTTAGGAAGTGTTTAATGTCAGCATATTGTATACAAACGTTTGAAAACGAGGCCACCGAGGCTTTTTCGAAATGTGTCCCTGTTACTTCTAGTTAAGGAAGCTTTTAACCATCCTGTGGTGCTGTCAGAATGCTTAGGATAATTCAAAGTTATAAGTTGTAATTCTGATAGCAATACCTACATAAATTCCCGATGTCTGACAATAAGCTTCTTCCGTATTTTCTATAGTGAAATCATTAGCGATGCCTTTTTTAATCGGTAGTGGTGCATTTACATTAGACACATCCCTCAGACACTGCTGACAACTGACAATCACTTTCTTCCCCATGTTCAATAGTACTATTTCGTCAGTAAATCATTAGCAATGACAATTATATATAACAGCTATATTCTATATCTGTCTGTATTTCTGAGATATTGTAATTATTTAAATTGTTCGGACTGTTGTCCTCATCTTTACTATCATGTTCAAGACGTTCCGGTCTTCTTCAGATGATTGGAAATTCAAAACCAGTTATTTATGTCCACCGAGAAGATTGTTCTAGTTCCACGTGTCGTGCCTCTTCCTGATGTCTCAGTTATCTCCCTTTAACTTAACTCTTTAACTTAAGTTTTTTTTTTCACCACTGCTGTAGCCAGGTATTGAACTCACATCGAACTCTTTGGGTCAAGTCACTAGATCTAACCAATGCTTTTATCCACATGTGTCCTTGAGGATATCAGTGTATGAATTTTTGGAACTTATAAACTTAATGTCTCAGTAACCTGCATGGCTGGATGTGGTGCCCTTAATAGATTAATGGCTTACGGGACCTGGGATATGGCGATCGGTCTTTGGCATGAACGACTCAAAGAAACGTGGCAACATTAGTACAGTGTTTGACTTAAATATTCATAATAATTGATAATTTAAATGATTGTTTTTTTTTAATTAAGTGACGATCAAATTTCAATAACGTTATCAGCACTACTTAGGTTAAGTGGTCCGCTAATAAAAATAGGGGAAAATTGGGGTTATTTTTTGTAGATTAGAACCCATTAAGTCTTTCTGTACCCACGACATTTGTTAGAATCGAAACAGATTTTTTTGGTTAGTTTGCAGTATAAGAACCAAAGGCCCACGGTAATGAAAATGTTCCATTATGGTGTGAAATTGCCTGATTATTTCGAAAATGACATTATCGTTTTGGAATTATGGCCAATGTAAGGTCGTCTTCTTTCGCGTCACGTCGACAGAATGACTGCCATTACTGGCTTTGTTTACATACGTTTGCCTCGATCAATCATGCGCGGAAGCTTAACTTGTCTTGATTACTACGCAATGCGCTAAGTTTAAAATGAATGCACGACTCCAAAAATATCAGTAAAAATAAAAAACAAAAACAAAAAATCAAATCAAAATTACGTGCCTGAAAGGATGAAAAAAATGATGTTTTCCTTCTTTTCAACGATGTTATTTTTTTTGTGGGGGGGGGGGGGAGTGCACCCATGACATTATATTTATTTAGAAAAACTTCCAATTTTTTCTATAACTAATTTAAACCAATTTAATAAAAAAAAAGAATTAATTATTTAATAAAGCTTCACTTCTACAAAGAAACCACACTTTTAATTGAAAGAAAGGAATTTATACCAATTAAATAAAAACTATTCATTTAAAGTTTCATTTTTAAAAAAAGAGAGAGAAAGCGCATTTTAAAATAACTTTCGTGAAAATTGCGTAGTAATCAAGACGCGGAAGAAGATACGAACAGCAGTAAATAGGCCGTTAACTAAGTAAGCTTCCGCGCATTGCTACTCGAGGCAAACGTATGCAAACAACGCCAGAAATGGGGGTCGGACAACGCGAAAGAAATCAAACTTACATTGTCGATTAATCCTAAACGGTAACCGAGCACAAACTTTTATTGTCATTCTCGAAATAACCAGACAACTCCACACCATAATGAAACATTTTCATTACCGTGGGCTTTTGGGGCTTATATTGCAAATTAACCGATTTTTTTATCATTTTTGAAGTGGAGCTCTGTTCATAAAATAAATATAGCGTTAAATCGATCCTTGATTTAAAGAGTTATCTCTACTTTATGTTTATTTATTTACAAATGTCAAGTTTTGAAACTGTGTCTACCCGATTGATAACTGCTAACTTCTGATATTCTCCCTTTCCCAATTCGTAGTCACACGTTACTTATCAATGACGAGACCACAGTTTCAACTTTGACATTTGTAAATCAAAACAAAAAAGAAACGAATACTTAACATCAGGAAGAGACTGTTGAGGTTTTAGGGCACATAATGAGAAGGGTGGGTTTGGAAAATCTGATACTCATAGGGCAGATTGAAGGCAAGAGAGATAGATGAAAACAACACATTACATACTTTATCAGCTTGTGTAAATGTTGGGCGGAACAGCGCTTAGGAGAAATAACAGAAAGACAAAATTTATTAAGAGCTACAAGGGACAGGAAGTTGTGGAGAGTCATGACTACCTATGCCCTGAGGGGACACAACGCATAAAAACAAAGTACTGATAACTCTTTATTAAGTCATGGATCAATTTTACAGTGTATTTAAATTATGAAGAGGGTTCTAAAATGACAAAAGAATCGATATTTAAAATGATAAAAGAAGCAATATTTTTCCATTGTAATAAACGTTTTGGGCAGAAAACGATTTAACTCATAGTAATGTAAAAAATTTATTCCCCACCCAAAATCACTTCCCTGTATTTTTAACGTGCGGACCACTTAACCTAATTATTTACATTGTTCATCTTTATTGCCATATTCACGATGTTTCGGTCGTTGTAAGTTCCGACCTTCTTTAGGTGATTAGATTTTCGTCCACCTGGGTAGATTGTTCTAATTTCACGTGCCATGCCTCTTCCGGATGTCTCGGTTAACACCAAGTTTTTCTCCGCCACGGCAGTAACACGGTACTGAACTCACAACTCTTCGAGTCAAGGTCATTGGATCCAACCAACGTTTTTCTCTACTGGGTCATGTGTCCTTGAAGACAGCAGTGTATTAATTTTAGGAAACTTATAAACTGATTGTCTCATAACTATTTTTACCAGATCTCATATTGCAATTTTGTTGTCATTATTGTCTTCACTTGTATTACTGGTTCCTATATTGTATTCTTTTCTATGTTTGGTCGGCTCAGGAGATTTTTGTGGCCTAGCATATTCGCTGATTCCTTAAGTTTTCGTATTTTCCAGTGATGTTCTCTGTCTGTTATATCAACCTCATCCCACAGGTGGCAGTGATCTCTCTTTTCTTTCCATATGTCGTGAATGTGGCAATAAAGATGAGGGCAACACTCCGGCCAAATGTAAATAATGTAAATAATCACAAGACTTCCTCTCAGAAATATAGACACGCTTAACCCAAGTAGTGCTGCTCTAGGAACTGTTTGTCTTGACATCCTTATAGTGTGTATTATAACTGGCATTGCTTACCGTGGACGGAGAATATTACAGAGAGAAATATCAAGCAAAAGTGTTTACTTAACGACCATTTAGGCCAATGTAACATGAAACAAGTGAGCAGAGTTGTGGGCAGAGTTTTCAGCCGAGAAGACGTTAAGCAATAAATGGGAAAGAAATCACGACTCGCATGAAGATAACTAATTAATTATGCATGCGAAAAGGACAGCGAGCATGATATTTTATTAATCGTCTAAATAGACACAAGTGATAAAAGCTCAACGGTGAGAGCTTACAAGAGAAAGTGCTGAAATCTGGTGGAAAAGAAAACAACGATCGGCTCCCAGTACAAAAGAGAAGATATTAACCAGGTGAAATTTAGCAAAATACGAAGGGGGAAAAAAACAAACATCTTTCTAGTTTTAACATTCATCTCATATATAAAGCTAAACGTTGTCTGTCCGTGTTTGTGTTAAAGTTATGAAAGAACTCATGCGCGCGCAGATACACACACATATACATTTATTCTCATACGTGTTCATTTAAACACACAAATGCACAAATATTAAATCTAGCCATTCGCGATCACTGCCAACTCGTTGGCCACCAACAGGTTAAACCAACGTGTGTGTACGTATGTATGTGTGCGTGTGTGAGTGTGTATGTTAGTGTGTGTATATAACTGTTACATGAAATACGAAACTTGGCTTTTTGTCCGTACGCCTTCTCGAAAAGAATATGGCACAAGCCCGAGTTTCAAGTGGTGATCTCACGCGTGCATGGGACCAGATGCCACAAAATAATCCAGTACAGGGGCAATTTCTCTTTGGGGAAACCACAGGTCTCAGAAATTAACCCTAGCGCCGTCTCTCATGAAAGGGCACTGCAGTACGAGCGGCACCCTGTACTAAGTCAGTCAGTTATGTGCCATGTATGATACACAACTGACGAGGCAGATTTTGTTCCCGCAGTTGGTTGCCATTTCTTTCTGCGGTAGCTCAGATGCCAACCAAGGCTACAGAACTCGGTCTGCCCTGCTATTTTACTCATTGCTGGGGGGAGAAGATGGGGATTTATATATTTCCCAATGATATTAGCACGTAAATGAATGTAATGGATTCGACTGGAATTCGAACTCGACTCTCCGATTCCTCAATCCGAGTCGCTATCCATTGTCTCGCCCTGTATAATAATAAGGGGCGCATAAAAAACATAGTTTATACCTATCAGCATGTGTCTTATGTCTTGGTCATCTTAGTGGCACTTGGTTAATGTAAATAACTAATTTATATCTCGATCTTTAAAATCAAATAAAAAGATAAGTGTTTTGTTATTCATTTTAAATCTGGTCTTTCGGGATCTGCGATAGTATTATTCATTGATTTTATTATTGAATTGGAGGCACGGTGGAGTAATGGAGGAGGCACGGTGGAGTAATGGAGGAGGCACGGTAGAGTAATGGAGGAGGCACGGTGGAGTAATGAAGGAGGCACGGTAGAGTAATGGAGGAGTCACGGTAGAGTAATGGAGGAGGCACGGTAGAGTAATGGAGGAGGCACGGTGGAGTAATGAAGGAGGCACGGTGGAGTAATGGAGGAGGCACGGTAGAGTAATGAAGGAGGCACGGTGGAGTAATGGAGGAGGCACGGTAGAGTAATGGAGGAGGCACGGTAGAGTAATGGAGGAGGCACGGTAGAGTAATGGAGGAGGCACGGTGGAGTAATGAAGGAGGCACGGTAGAGTAATGGAGGAGGCACGGTAGAGTAATGGAGGAGGCACGGTGGAGTAATGAAGGAGGCACGGTGGAGTAATGGAGGAGGCACCGTAGAGTAATGAAGGAGGCACGGTGGAGTAATGAAGGAGGCACGGTAGAGTAATGGAGGAGGCACGGTGGAGTAATGGAGGAGGCACGGTGGAGTAATGAAGGAGGCACGGTAGAGTAATGGAGGAGGCACGGTGGAGTAATGGAGGAGGCACGGTGGAGTAATGGAGGAGGCACGGTAGAGTAATGAAGGAGGCACGGTGGAGTAATGGAGGAGGCACGGTAGAGTAATGGAGGAGGCACGGTAGAGTAATGGTCGAGGCACGATGGAGTAATGGACGAGGCACGGGGATGTAATGGAGGAGGAATGGGGGAGTAATGGATAGCGGCACGGACTGGGGAATCGGAGAGCCGAATTCTAGTAGAATTCATTATATTCATTTACGTGCTAATACCCTTGGGAAAGGTATGAATCCTATTCTCCCCCCATCTATGGATAAATAGCAGGACAGACTGGGTTCTATAGCCTTCGATAGCAACTGGTCTACCGTAGAAAGAAATGGCAACCAACTGTGGGAAACATCTGCTGCACCGTCGGTCGTCTATCGAAAGATACATGATAGCCTACGCGTGTATCACGCATGGCACATTACTTATTATTTAATTGCTTTGTTTTAATGAAAATGGCGATAACTGCTACGGGTCATAGGAAACCAATTTTCTTGAAAAATGTTTTAAAAGAAAGATTTTATGAATTCCAACCGAAAGTAGTAAAAACTGCTCAGTCAATGAATGTCGAATGTTTCCTTATAAGGAAACAGTTAATATTAACATTACCATTCAAATAATACGATTTTTTAGCCCTGGAAGTAATAAACACTGTAGGGTTTAGATTATATCCTGAAATTAAAAGGAAATAAATTATTCCGTAAAGTTACATATACATGACAATTTTTACGATAATATTAACCCTGTATGCGACCCAAGAACCACTCGAGGTAGAGAGATACAGAGTAAGAGGTAAGAGGCACAGTTTATGAGTATATGTGGGAAAATAACGACTGGCCCGTGGTTTGAACAGGTTAAGATTGCAGTGATCGAGGAAACCTCCTCTTGAGAGTCAGTTCCTCAAAGTAGCTGTTCGTGGGAAAAATCTTTTCGAGTTGAAAACAGAATGAGGGCGGTTTACTACAATGGGCGATACATGGCGGGTCTTAGCTGTGAAGGTTAGAAATGGTAGAACTAAGAAATGTAGTTCGTCTGAATACTTTTCATGGAAATAACGATAGAATAACGACAGTTTACATTATTCGGACTGTTATCCTCATCATCATTGATATATTCACAACGTTTCGGCTGTTGTACGCTCTGTCCATCTTCAGGTGATTGGATCACTGAGATGAGGTATTATGATTACTTACATTATTTACATTATTCGGACTGTTATCCTCATCTTCATTACCATATTCACAACATTTCGCTCCGGCCTTCTTCAGGTGATTGGAATTTCGAACCGAACCCTTTATTTAGTCCAACGGGGGTAGATTGTTCTTGTTCCACGGGCCATGCCTCTTCCGGATGTCTCAGTTATTTCCCTTCAACTCAGCTCTCCAAGTTTTTGGTACACCGTTACTGTAGCCTGGTACTGACCTCACAACTCATTGGGTCTAGTCACTACGTCTAACCAACGTCTTTATCCACTGTGCCATGAATTTCGGTTCGAAATTCCAATGACCTGAAGAAGGCGGGAACGTACGATAGCCGAAACACTGTGAATATGGCAATGAAGATGAGGATAATAGTCTGAATAATGTAACTAATGCAAGTAATCTTAATACCTAATCTCAGAGATCCAATCACCTGAAGAAGGCCGAAGCGTACAACGACCGAAACGTTGCGAATATGGCAATGAAGACGAGGATAATAGTCTGAATAATGTAAATAATGGAAGTAATCTTAATACCTAATCTCAGAGATTTTGACAGATATTGAATAACGACAGGATTGAAACGTTTCATCTATGAGAAATGGATTGTAGCGTGGAAAATAATTCATCACCCATAGGGCCGTGTAGACACTTTTGGATTCTATGGAGACTGGAAAGGGAATACTGGACAGCTGCTGTCTACATATGACATCAAGAAATATAAATTGTAATGCTATAACATGCCGTATATGTAATAAACAAATCCAAAATGTTTAAACCTTTTCAACTGCTTTAATTACGACAATTTCGCTAAAACGATTATACGGCAGAGGCAAATCTCGTAAACAAATAAACGACTTCGTAGCATAGCAGAGAAAAAGAAAGGGATTTGGCCCAGGCAACACCAGATAACATTTCTAGTAAATAAATAAATCATAGTTTGGAGACATTCCATTATAGTACCGAATTCTGGGTCGCCCATCATCGCTTCCAACTGAGGCAACATTGATGAAAGCGCTGTCAGATCGGTCATCTAACAGCGCTTTACTGGACACATGTAGATAGGACGAATGCTGTTGCCAGACTTATTAACTAGGCTGGGTATCAGCAAGTCCTTGCTTTGTGCGCATTTCAGTTGAATGATTTTCTTCATAACGCTACTGTTCGGATACCTTCCAATACGACCTTGTATAATATATTTCAATCAGAAAAGGTCTGTGTACTACCAAACAGTTCGTGGAATTTAAACTGGACGCCAGAATCGAATACAGTGTAAACTTTTGTCACATCTCTGCTAGCCGGTGTACAAACAAGAGACAAGCAACTAAATATGGAGGTCAGACAAAAACGGCCAACCAGTGGTCAGAACTTTAGTGGAGGTCATTTTAACGTGGCGGGCGTGGAACCCTGACGTTGACGGATTGCCTTTGTCTAAATTTTCATATAAGACCCCAAAACGCGCGTAAACCGGAAGTGCGGTTGCGGCAGTGGAGAGTTCAAGACCTTTGATTATTTCCTCTGTCAGGTTTCTTTACGTACCGAGACAATCTACCACGAAAGTGGGGTGGGGGGTGGGGGGGGGTTGATGAGCAGCTTGCTGATCTGTTGGCGTTTATTCACTCTGTCTTCTTTCAATTCCACCAAAATACGACGCCTACTATATACCCCCTGGAATAAAGCGAATAAAAAGAAAGATGAAGAAAATTATCAATCGTTGACAGAGTCAGCTGATGCAGCACTTGGGCCCAGACTGGGAAATTGCAGACAGACAACTCTGATCCAGAGAAAACACGCAGCCCATCAATGAAAAGTATGTTTCGACCATTTTCGTAACCCATTTAGGGTCGTAGGTGTACCATATGTATTGCAGCCATACCAGCAGTTTTATTTAATAAAAGTTCTTTGCGTATATCCTTTGAATATTTTTGCAGGTAGCATATGTTGAAATGCCGTTTTAATATCCCAAATCCCATATCGTCCACCGTAATTTCCAGTTGCTCACCATTTTCTGTTTAGTTGCGTATCACCCACCCAACAGTTGCATATCGCCCACCGGTGGGTGATATTGCCCAGGTTGTGAAATCTTGATCTAAAGTGATTGATGCTTTTTTGTTATTTGAATCGTTATTACGTTAGACCTTGTTCAGTTTAGCGAAAATGACTAGTTTAGGATAAAGAAACTGACATCAAAATTTAATCTAATGTTTAATTCTAATGTTAGTTTCGTTACAAAGATAGTCGATCGGTCTATGAAGGTGTGAAGACTATTTCCTCGGCAAATTAATAAGAAAGCTCTATCATTTTGTTTCTTTCTTTTTCCTCTTTTTATTTCCAGATAAAATTGATCCGTAATTTAGCTGCTTGACGGACGACTTTCAAAAAGATAAAATCTAAATGTCAAAGCAAATCATGTACTGTTTTTCTTTTTACGTGAATCAACTACAAAAGGGCACCTGGTTTTGAAGTAGAAAGAAACGCTAAAACCAATAATTTCTCGACACGCCCTCTATCGCCCTTAAAAGAATACACTCTATCTTTTGCGTGTCTAGAATAAATCGTCTTTACAGTTTCTTTATATTTTTAAATGACTAATTTACTCATGCCGTGAAAAATATGATGCCGATCTTACAAAAACATTGTCCTTATAAATAATATCGAATATTTTACTAGCATTTACTTGTTGGTATTGCTTACTTCCTGAATACTATACTAAACAAATGCATATGCGTGTAGCGTAGCGATTATCACCGCCGAATCACTATAGCAAGTTCTAGCCACGTTTACTTTCTCACAAATAATATTGGAATAGACTCTCCTTTTTTTAAACAGTAAGGTTCAGTCTTTAAAAGGCCCAAGGCCACTCGAGGTAAAGGGTTACGTTAGGAGGCTATTTGTACGTATAGGAGTGTAATTTAACGGTTTACCCTAGCCTTGAACAGGTTAAGATTGTACTAATCGGGGAAACATCCTGTTAGGAGTCGTTTCCACTGGGCAGTGGTTCGCGGGAAAAAGCTGCTTAAGTGGAACTAACTTCTCACCGATGGAATACAGAGGGAATGTGGGTGGTTTGATACTATGTAAGTGGCACGGCGTGTCCTTGCCGTGAGGGTTTGAATTGGCGGGACCAGGGAATGTAGTTCGTTTGAGCAATTTCCGTGAAAGTAGCGATAGAGCAGCTTAATCATTTCAACCCAAGCAAGGCAATGAAGCCACTAACACGCTGGGGGTTACTGAGTGTGAAACAATATAAGAAAAACATTATTAAGGAGAGAGATCAGTAATAGAACGTTATTTAAGAGGACAGAAGATTGCATTTAAATTTTTGAAGATCACAGTGAACTGGAAAACAAGAAGCCCTGAACGCAGTTCAACAAGCGAGAAGGGCTAGAGAAGAAACTGTTAGTATAGAACTTACGGTTAAATCTAGTCATCCCAACTGCAAAAATGATGAGACCTTGCAGCCAATCTAGTACTGCGCTAAAATTCATAAAGTCTGTGTACTATAGAGGAAAGTTCATTAGAACAATTACCATTTCTTGGCAAAGACAAGCAGTGTTGTCTCTCTTTGCGTTTAGGGCTTATTGCCACATTACGTTGAAACACCAGTTCCCGTACGATCACCAAAGTTAAGCAACGTTAAACTTTGTCAGCACCTAGATGGGTAACCGCTTGGGAATACCAAGTGGTGTAAGTTTGAATGTGTGGATGGTATAATGGATAACGGCGCGGAATTGTTAATCGGAGAACCGTGTTTTAATTCCCGTTGGTTTTTTTTTATATTCACTTGCGTGCAATTACCCTTATGGTTACATCAAATTCCTGACTCGTCTGTTGCATTCACTTTCGAACAAAATGCCAGTGGACAAGGAAAAATCACGAATCTATTTCTTTTCTCCAGGATCAGATATGGATAAAAAGCAAAGTTGACTGAACCTTCTAAATGTTCGTCGCTATGGTACCTAGACTTTTTTAAAAATTTAAGCGCATAACTATACTGAAGTCGAAATCTCATAAATTTACAGTTAAGTTGGCTAGATGTAACCGTACGTTCTTTGCTAACAGCTTCTTTGCTCGTACTTCTCGCTTGTGGAACTCACCTCCCGATACATGCTTTCCAGCCAAGTTTAATCTTCAAAAATGTAAATGCAATACCAATCGCTATTTACTGTCGTCTTGATTACTCTTCCTTTGTTCTCGCTCATTGGTAATATTTCTGTTTCTAATTCTTTCACTAAGAGTAACTCCTTGTGTCTTTGTGGCTTTACTGCCTTGGGGGTGAACGCGATTATAAAAGAAAAACAGTCTAGGAGAAGGCCAACTTTAAATTCAAAGCCGTAGAGACGTCTAAAGGAGACCAGTCTACTATGTTCCCCCAGACGTTATAGCGATTCACAGATATTAAAGAAAAGAACATTTATGTAAAGACATGATTGGCTACGTCTTGTAGAGAGATAGGATTTTAAAATAAAAGACGAGGACCAGAGAAAACACAAACTGAAGTGGATGGCCATAGTATTACAATCTTTTCAACCTTCCTTTTGAAGGAGATGTACCTCTCAGTCCTCGGCTACTATTTTACATTATTATTTCATATTATATTATATATATTACATTGTTTTTATATATTATTATATATATTATAATTATATTATAATTATATACATTATATATTATATTATTTTATATTATTATTTCTTATATTTTAATTATTTATATAATATTATTATGATATACCATTATTTTTTATTATTATAAAATTATACTATTATTATTATTTTATATTATATATATTATTTTATATTATATTATTTTATATATATTGTTATATAATTATGTTATAATTATATTATTATATATTTATATATATTATTTTATATATATTTTATATTATTATATTTTATTTATATTATATTATTATGATACACTATTATTTTTATTCTTATAAAATTATAAATATTATTTTATTATCATGAAATTATATATCATGTACTATTATTATACTATAATTATTTATTATTATGATTCTATAATATTTCTATTATTATGATTTTTTATATTAGATTATTCTAAATTATTATTATATTTTGATTTTCTAAATTATTATCCAATGATTATCCTAAATTCCAATAGTCTCGAAAGTGTGCGCATCTCGTAGTATTTGCTGCTTATGAGGCTATATTAAACCAGTACTGCAGTAATCATGTTCCTCAGATTAATTACACGCCCGTGTTCCTTAGTGTTTAATAAAATGAGTATCAATGTTATATTTTTAATCAATTTACCCCAAGGAAGGCGATAATGCCTCTAAGACGCTACTGGGAGTGAAAAGGAATGAAAAGACTTTAGAAGCAACTGGAAACTCAGTTCTAAACAGAGGAACAAAGGACATATCTCTACTCCTGTTCAAAAGACCGCGGCGGAGTGTGAATCAACCTGTAAATTGCATTTTGGGCACATCTTTTTGCTGATGACCATGCATTCTGTCTTCTAGTAATTTATGCTTAGTCCCTTCTTCTCACCCTCCTTCGCTACTTTCTGCAGGAGGATTTTTAGTTTCCTTTCTGCGTGTATTCATAAAAAAGATTAGAATTTTATTGACTGTCCAAGAAAATTGCTTTGTAACAGTTTCTTTTCCAAATTCAAATAACACTAACATCGGCCAGATTTTATTACCCGTTCTCCAAATCGAATCCCCCTCTCTTGTTTATTGCTGTTTCTAACCGTATAATGACTGGCAATAAATCTACGACCTTGATAACAATAACTTCATTTGTAATGAAGACATTCATTTAAATGAATAAAAAGCTAAGATGTTATTATCAAAAATACAAATAAAACTTATGTCCTTCACAGAAATTAAGTAGAATATGTAGAGGTGCGGTGGAGTAATGGATAGCGGCTCGGATTGCGGTATCAGAGAGTTGAGTTCGAATCCCAGTCGAATCCATTACATTCACTTACTTGCTATTACCACTGGGAAAGATATGAATCCTCTTCTTCTCCTTCCAGCTATCGGTAAATACCGGACAGACCGGATACCATAGTCTTGGATGGCAACTGGTCTACCTCAAAAAGAAATGGCAACCTATTGCGGGAAAAATCTGTCTCGTTAGTCATGTATCGAAAGATACATGATCGCCTAAGCGTGTAGCACGCATGGCGTATAACTGACCGATCCCCATGGAAACGCGGTAAAAATGATTTTTTAAATGAAATATCTTTCTTGAAGCTTTTATTTTACTTTTAATCTCAAGCTAATAGATTAAATTTAACATTTCCAATAAATAAGATACTTTGCTCTAATTTAAATTGACTAGAAGGAGTTTTCGTTTTGTAATTACTAAAATCGCTGATTTTAGTGCTGTTTTTACTCATCTTTCATCACAATGTAATTCTCTTTAGTAAAAAATTTTCAAAAATAAAATATACTTTTCTGAAACTTTACTTGAGGAATATTATCTGATTTAAAGTTTAATTAATTTGATTTGAAACATATATTACTTTTTGTTTAAAATATCGCAGAAATGCCTTTTTAACAAAGCGGTAGCTGTTTATTTAAGGTGTTGACAGCTTGACTGACATACAGATACTTTTTTCTATGGTGGACATATCTGTAAAATTTACATGAGAAATATAACGTGAGCGCCTTTCTTTATAATTTTTAACTACACAGTAATCTGAAAAATTGGGGAAATACATTTAGGTAAATTGGCTTTAACTATACTATAGTTATCGTGTTTATTTTCTGATAACTTCATGTATGGATGTCACTATTTACAAAAGGTCGGCCCCTTATGCACACAAAAAAAGTCAAACTTCTTTTGAAAATATTGAGGGTCAATGAATAGGACCAAGCTTTTCTATTTATGATTAGTTAATATAGTTTATGCTTAATAATATCACCTAATCTCTGCAAAGTAAGACAGAATTTTAAAACTTTATAATTTATTTGGATTAAAATTTATAAAAAATGAAAACAATTCTTGTGAAAATTCATTATTCATCGAATTTACATAAAGTTCTACAAAATTTAATTTCTCGAAATTTCATAAAATTAAATAAGTTTTGGGGGCAGATGTATAAAAATATTTATCGCGGATTCTAAGAACAAAAATTTATTTTGTTCCCGTTTTCCTTTAAAAATTCTCGTTTACTCAAATGTTCCATCCATGGTATTTTCAGTATCCTTCTGTAGAACTATATGTCTCTTGCCTCAAGTCTCTTCATCTGTGCGGGGGATAGCCAGCATCCACTGCCATATTACATATTAGGTCATCGCTTTTCTTTATTTGTAAGAAGATTTTCCTGGGTCTTAATACTTTGCTTAGCTCTTGGAAGGCATCTTTCGCCATTCCGTTACATCTTCAGATTTCTGTGTCACATTGTCCGTCCTTTGTTATATAATTCTTTCCGAGTCATTGAAATCATTGCTTGATTCTGACCTCTCTAATTTGTAGCTCGTATCTTGATACTATTGTAAAATGTTATTAACAAACACTAAAAATAAAAGTCTGTAGCATTTAATGATCTCTTTATAGATTGTGCATCATCATGCCTTCATAATATTTACAAGATGGCGGTCAATTCAAGTCAGGTGACTACGGATGTCATAGAAAAAAAAACGATATATAGCATCAGGACTAATTGAGCGACATAGAGGAAATTGTTGCAAGAAATTGTTGAAAGTAATGAACAGGTATTTTATTAATAAAAAATTGTTAAGTTTATTATTATTATTATTATTATTTCAATAAGAATTCAATAATAATTTCAATAATAAACATTAAGTTTATTAATAAAGAAATTATTTAAAAGTTATTAACTCGTAGTAATTATAATTTTCAAATTTAAAATTTAACATAAAATTTTTAAGAAACTTTTTAACTAAAAAAGCTTTTAATTTAAAAAAAGAAGAAGCTTTCTTTCATATGACTGAATAACAAAGTCACGTGATATTTTGGCTGTATTTTCCTTAAAAAACATTCCTTCCATTCAACAGTTTTGAATTATTCTGGAATGCCCTTTGTCGTTGAACTCAAAGATACTTTTAAAATGTCTAAACTGATTCTCTCAAATGTCGCATTAACCATTATGACAATTGGTGAATTAGATCCTTTCCTTAAAATGTATTCCTTTCTTGCTAATGTTCTATCATGTTATCTCCTCCTGATTTGCGAAACTGCTCCTAGGGGACGCTCTCCAGCACTATAAATACTACGCGATAATTATTCGCATCCTCTTCTTACTTTTCCGCTTGTACGACAACTTGTAAATCTCTCGCGGAAGATCGCGTTTTCCCCTTTTGGAAAGCGCATGAACAACATCTACACACACACGTCCGTACGCACATTCATTCACTATACATACTTTGTACCAAAAAGTTTCTACCTTCATTTGTTACGCATATTATTGTCTTTGTCATTTGTAAACCTTTGTTTGTTAATACATTATCATTTGTTTGTACATACGAGGGTCATTCAATAAATAAGGTGAATTTTTCGGTATAAGGACTTCTAATACAGATATAAGCTTACTTTTTTCTTTTTTTTCAACGTAGTCTGCCAGCACTGTCACACACTTTTCCCATCTGTGCACAGGCTTCCGTATTCCCTCAGCGTAAAAATCTTTGAGCCAGTCGCTCAAAGCACTTTTGACTTCATCGTCACTTTTAAACTTCGTGCCTCTCGTGAACGCTTTCAAGGGACCAAACAGGTCAAAATCTGAAGGGGCAAGGTCTCGGCTGTAAGGGGGATGAGGGAGCAGTTCCCAGCCCAGCTCGTTGATGGTCTGCACCGTTTGGGGTGTTGTGCTGTTTGTGCTCTGCAGTAAGCATCTTTGGCACCCACCGGCAGCTGACCTTGTGTGCTGTCCCAACAGATAAGCTCAAAGTCCTTGCAATGTCATCCACTGTCACCCTTCTCTCAGACTGAATGAGGTCATTGACTGATTCGATCACCTCAGGAGACCTCACTTCTGTAGGCCTCCCAGACCTGTCTTCATCCTCAAAACTGCTCCGTCCTTCTTTAAACAATTTAGCCCACTTGTAGACATTTTTTTGGCTGAAACATGTGGCACCATACACAGTTGACATTCTCCTATGAATTTCAACTGGTTTGCACCCTTCAGCAACCAAAAACTTGATAACTGACCGCTGTTCAATCCTGGAGCATGCTTCTTGGTCGGCCATCTTTGTTAATCGCCAAAACTCTGAAAGTTTTTTTTTAATCTGCAAAAGAAATTAAATCCATGTGAAAAAGAAGTAAAAAAAAAAACAAAAATAAAAAAGAGTAAGCTTCTCTCTGTATTAGAAGTCCTTATACCGAAAAACTCACCTTATTTATTGAATGACCCTCGTATATATCTGTTCTTTTTGTTTCTTTACATTTCTTTACGTGGACACACATCCCAAGTCCGCTATGTTTGTTGTGGATCACTTCAGGAGACACACGTGTTTATCTCTCAACGCGTGCACCGGCCCTCAACAATATCTTGTGATTTTTATGCCAACCCCCCTTTTCAGGGTCCTAGGCTATCACAGCTTTCCATAGATTTCGTTTATTTATGATCTGTAAATGGCTTTGAGTTTTTTAATCATTTCATTAAGGGGAGGTAATAAAGCTACTAAGACGTGCGGATTACTGAATGCGAAAGAATATATGAAAAGTAAAAACATTATTACGGAGAGAGAACAATAAAAAAAACAGTAATTTAGAAGACGGGTGATGATGATTGACATTCCATTTAAATTTTTGAAGATCAAATTTGAATGGAAAGCAAAAAGCTGTAAGATAGTTCCACAAGTGAGAAGTGCTATAAAAGAAACTTTTAGCATAGAAATGACGGTTACATCTGGCTGCCAATTCAACTGTAAAATGATGATATCTTGCCGCCAATCTATTACTGCACTTAAATTCATAAAGTCTAGGTACCATAGAGGAAAGCTCATCAGAATAATCACCATTTCTTGGAAGGACAAGTGGTGTTGTCTCTCTTTGCATTCGCTACAGTTTTGAATTCAGAGTCGACCTTCCCTTCGACATCCAAGTCTAGAGAAGCACAATTTAACCTGCTATTTAACCCATAGTTGAGTCACTTGAGAAAAGATGTACTCATACCTTTCCAAAGGGTATTTATAAGAAAACAAACGCAACTGACTAGGCAGGACTTTCAATTCGTCTCGCTGTTTTCCCTTTCCACGTCGTTACGCTAGCCACCGATTGGTGGTAAAACAATTATATAAAATCAATTTGACCATGTCCTGATTCGAGCCTCCTCCCGGGAGGTAAACAGATAAGCCTCTGTGTCAATTCGTCAGCGTTCTTCAGCTGGAAACTTCGGCTAAATTTACCTTTGAAAATATGGATTTAAATTTTCTTAGTTTCTAATATTTATTAGTGCAACCCTGCCGTTAAAAAATGACATCAATTGTTAGAATGTTTTAACAATGAGATGCAGTCTATATACAAAATTCTGTCACTTCTGTCCGTCCTTCCCTCGCACCCTCTAAAATAGCCATACATTGACTGATCGAAACCAAATTTGGCAACAAACTACTACAATGTATCGCGTTTGAAATAGGATGAGGGGTATTAATCCCAAGAATAAAGTTTATTCCTAAATCGTTTAAATATCCTTTCGAATGGACAAGAATCCAGTTTCCAGTTCGCGCTGCGTTTGCGAGAACAAAAACAAATCGCAAGGTTAAACACTTCAAAAAATTGGAAGTTAGCTCCAGAAAGAAATATTTACGCATGGCCAGTTGTATATTGCACGCTGTAGAGTAAGAAATCCCAAGAAAGCATTATTTGCTGTTAAAAGGGAAAAAAGTAAATTTTCTTAAAAATATATTCTTTACCATGAAATTAAATTAAAGAAATTATGAAATCGCGAAGTAGGATTTTTGTCAAAGTATATTTTCAAACAAATCAGCTTATTCAAATTTAGTATATTGGTCTAGTTCCACGTTCCATGCCTTTTTGAATATGTCAGTTTCAGTTAATTCCCTGTAATAACTCAACTCTCCAAGTTTTTGTTCCCTCTACTGTGGCTAGGTATTTACTTTGGGGACATATGGTCCAGTGGATAAAAGCGTTGGTTGAGTAATCCAAAGAGTGACTCGACTTGAATCAAGGAGTTGTGAGTTCAATACCTGGCTTTGGAGTGTTGAGTTACTAAAGGGAATTAACTGATACTGCGATATCCAAAAAAGTGCATGGCACGTGGAATTAGAACAATGTAACCCCGTAGACCGAAATTTTCTTTAAAATATATTGTTTACTATGAAGTCCTATAAAATTAAATTAAAGAAATTATTAGACCGCGAAATAAGGTTTTTGTCAAAGTATTTCTTCAGAACAAATCAGCTTATTCAAATTTCAAGGATTGGTTTGTAAAAGTAAATGAAATTTAGGGTTTGTAAATCTCAGCAAAAATTTTAGCGATAACTTCAACAATATTAAATACTGTTAAGATTTCAATTTGACAAAAAATTATAGTAAAACAAGTCTTGAAACAATGTATTGTGTTTCAATAGAACGGGAATAAATAAAAAAAATCACAACAAAATAGAGGCCAATGAATCATTTACTCAATCTGTTGCCTTTATATCTTTTAGATGTTCAATGGTATCTATGATTCATTGGTTACGCCTGGTATTATATAAATCGTTTTTGGCTCAATATCTTTTCATGTTAAAAGTTTTATGTGTTTAATATAACAGTGAAATGGAAATATATCTCCGAAGAAAAAGATTAGGAGCAGAACGACAAAGACGCCAACGACAAGATCAAGTTGAAGCAAGATGATCACTTAATTAACAAAGGTATTTACGTGTCTCACATGAAAGGCTTGAACAAATAAGACTGGAATCTAAGAAACCTAGAAGTAAAAGAACTGATTAAAAACGGTTTATTTTGCTGGTGAAGTAATTTTATCTAAATCCAGATAAATATTTTATTTGTATAAATTATTAAAACGACTAAAGGAAGTAATCACTCATAAATTTACTAACTTAAGTTCATTTATCTACCTTCCCACTACAGATGGGACAGGAAATATATAAATAAATACACATTGATAATTATTATATGGTTTGATTAGTACCTTGTATTTATTTCTTTTTTCATATATAAATATATAAATAATACAGATGCGTTAAACTCATTTAAAACGAATAAATTTAAGGTACTTTGAATTGCTATTCCATTTTATTTTCAGAAGACAAAAACATTTTTTAAATAAGCTTATAATATTTCTGCTCAGATCCAAAGGATTAATAATTAAAAAAACAAAACAAAAAAAAACTAAAAATAAAGCATTTTCAAAACGTATTAAAAAAACTTTATTTTTCTTTTTTCTTCCAAAACATCTATCGGGTACCTGGTTTATTAAAATACTTAGTTTATTTAAGGAAATCATTTAATATATATTCAAATATATCCCCGAATTTTTACAGGTAATTTCTTCTCTTTTTTCTTCTTCTTCTTCTTGTTCTACGTGCTTCAGAATATAAGCGACTATGGCCCTCCACAACTTCTCACCTCTTGTGGATTTTCGAAGTTTTCCTCTCCTTGCTAAGACTCCTGCTCCACGTTCTGCCTTACAACTATACAACCTCGTCAGGTAAGTGGCTCGCTGCGTCCCCAATCTTTCTTGTCCTCAATATGTCCCATGAGGGTTTTTCCAAATCCTCATTCATCATTAGGTGTCCAAGGAATTTCAGCAGTCTTTCCTGGATTTTGATTATAAGACTTTTTTCTGTTGCCATTTTTTTAAGACTTCTTTGTTGCTTGCTTGCTCTGTCCATAGAATTTTCAGTATCTTTCTGTAGAATTACATTTCTGCTACCTCTAGTTTTTTCTCCATCTCTAGGGAAATCATCCGACATTCGTTGCCATATAAGAGAATAGATATCTCATAGCAGTCCAGCACTCTTATCAACGATAGTTTAAAAATATAGTTATTTTCTAGACACAGGCGTGACACAAGAACCTAATAATTGGATGCCAAGCAGAATCGAACTCTGTTCAGACTTGCGTAGTCATCTGTAGACGCCTTCATTTTATTAATCTTACTAACCCCTTTTTCTTTTCTTTTTTTTTTTAGTCTCTGGCGTTTTATAGTAATACAGTCTATGAAAGATTGAAAAAATCTGAAATTGGAAATCGCTATCTTTATGCAGACGCTGTTTGATTTAAAATATTATAAAATAAAACAGAAAGTAATGAAAAGAACAACACTCTAAATTCCTACAGAAGAAAAAAAAACATGTCCGACTAGAACAGTGGCTCTATTTTATGTCGTTATTTATTTTACTTCTGGTGAACCCGTCAGTTTTAGATCGAGATGATGTGTAAACAGAAATTTGATAAGTCAATTCGTTTACTGGTGAGTGACATGTTAATGAACATTTCGACTCGAGGACCGGAATAGACGAATACATCTGGGAGATGAAACGAAAGTATAACAAGATGCTGTAAATTGTGGTATGTTTAGTGGTTGAGATAGTTGTATATTATCTACCAGTAACAGTGGACAGAGTCCTTTCAGAGCGTAGTTTCCTTTTTATTGTTTGTGTATGATATGCTTTCTTCGGAAAGATTGTGTTTGTTTCCCTTTTCTTTCTTCAAAGTCTTAGAATGGCGACCAACCGAGGCTCGAAAACCCATTTTACCTTGCTATTTAACCTGTAGCTGGGTGAGAGGAGGGATTAGATGGATTTCATACCTTTTTCAAAGGCGAATGTCAACACAGTAGACTAGGTCAGAATTTGAACTCGAATGGCATCCAGTGTTCAGTACCAGGCCAATACACACACACACACACACACACAAACACACATATATATATATATATATATATATATATATATATGGCTGACGATTGAGTCTAGCATGAAACAGCCTGTCCCTTCTGAGTATTGACTTCAATGTTAACTTTTATATTTATATTTACTTACGCTCTATATCCGATATTGAGAACTTTATCCCATAAATATAGCACACCTTAAAACTATATTTCTTTATATATATATATATATATATATATATATATATATATATATATATATGCAGAAATATAGTCTTAAAGTGTGCTATATTTATGGGGTAAAGTGCTCAATATCAGAGATAGAGCGTGTGTAAATATAAAAGTGGACATGGAAGTCAGCACTTAGAGGCGACAGTCTGTTTCATGCTAGTGCAATCGCCTGACGATTGCACTAGCATGAAACAGATTTATATATATATATATATATATATATATATATATATATATATAAAGACATTTTTTATGTTTATACGTTCTTTTTATAGATACGAATATTTAAGTAGATGGTCTGTTTTTTTGTTTTTTTTTTAATAATAAACTATTTATAACATTTACCGGCCTGAATCTTCGATAAATTTTCATAGAAAATATTCGTCCTCCGACAGGATTCGAACCTGTATCCTATACGAAACCGTTATTTAGCATGCATGCATATATATATATATATATATATATATATATATATATATATATATATATATATATATATATATATATATATATATATATATATATATATATATATATATATATATTTAGCATATATATATATATATATATATATATACATATATATATATATATATATATATATATATATATATATATATATAAACATAAACAAATATGCATTATTATAAAGAGAAAGAACAGTAAGATATATAATCCGGTGTTCTTATTAATATTTTTATTTTTACAACACAGTGCTGAAAATCGATAAAATTAGAAAGATATTATTTAGAGAATTTAAATGCCTGAACTTAAAAATTACGGTAAGCACTAAATTGAAAAAGGTGAACTTCCTTGATATAACATTAGATTTAATGAAAAATGTATACATACCTTATAAAAAGCGCAATACTAATCCTTTTTATATACACCCTAAATCTAATTATCCTCCATCTATAATTAAGCATATACCTTTATCTATGGAAAAGAGAATAAGTACAAATTCAGCAAATGAGAAGATTTTCTATGAACATATTAATTTCTATAATAAAGCTCTCAAAGATAGTGGCTACAAAAACCCAAAACCAACTTATATAAAAAATGAAAATGGAAAGCATAGAAAAAACAGAAGTAGAAAAATAATTTGGTATACACCCCCATACAACCAAATGGTAAAGAATAAGTTAGGACAAAAATTCCTTGCATTAATCGTTAAACATATTCCTTAAAATAGTAAACTCAGTACTATTTTTAATAAAAAAATACCCTAAAATTAAGTTACAGCTGTACTGAAAACTTAGAAAAAATTAATAAGAAACATTATGCTAATATTTTGAATAAACACTTAGACCAAGACCAAAGAAATTTAGACAGTATAATAATAAAAAGAGATGAAGATAAACAAAAATTATGTAACTGCAGAAATCCTCATAACTGTTCTCTTAATAATAAATGTCGCATTGAATCATCAGTGAACCAATACAATATTTCATCTATTGAGGAACCAGACAACGTAAAAGTCTACATTGGATGTATAAGACATGAATTCAAAAAGCGGTTCAACCAACATCAAAGTTCTTTTAGGGTAAATAAATTCCGAAATAAGACGTCCCTATCGAAATATTTCTGGCACTTAAAAGAAACCACTAAAACACCTACTGTGAAATGAAAATTAATAAGAAAAGCTAGAATATGTAGGATCATAAATGACCCATGTCCTTTGTGCATACATGAGGAACTATATATTACTAAGTTTATAAAAAATAAAAATTTACTTAATCAAAGAAATGAAATAGCTATTTTTGCCGACATTGTCAAAAATTTTACTTAAATAATGTTTATAAAAAGCTGATAAATGAAATATATTTATATTTGATATTTTAATAATAATTTTTAAATAATTTAAGTAATTCTATTACATTTATATGTTTTAAAAGAAGTATAGTCTATTAGTAATTAAAAGTAAGAATAATATTTTAAAACTGCATTTCAATATGACGTATTCATATACAAACAACCCTTTTTGAAAAATCTTTATGTATATAAGTACAAATTTAACGGTGGAAAAAAGTGCCGAAAAAGTTTTTGTCGTTGATAAAGACCAAACGACATGCGTTGAATGAATGTCATCATTCGTTGGAAAAGGCATTCCTACCCTACCTTGACTTAACCTCTTTTCGAAAGTAACTCATATTTTGATACAATAGTTGTCAGTGAAAATAAATACCCTACCGCTCTTTGTTAAAATGATTGGGTCTCCCCGTATCCTTAGAAAGTAATATTATGAATGTATGTGCTTATAAAACTCAGTAAATTTCAAAATAAGTTATTCCAAAATTCGCTTGAAAATGAAACATGACTAGGAACTTTAATTTAATTCTATAATTGAATTTGAAGTTTTTAGTTTCTGTTTTTGAAACATGGTAATTCCTGTGTAGCGATGGAACCATATTTTTAAATTAGGAAATATATATATATATATATATATATATATATATATATATATATATATATGATGAAAATATTAAAAAAGTACATATTATTTATGGGCAAAAGTGCTCACTATCAAGTATAGACTATATGTTAATATAAAAATGGACACTGAGATTAAAATCTTGCGGCGACAGTCTGTTTCATGTTTGAACATAATTTTCAGGCCTGAATCAATTGTTGACGCAGGAACTTGGGACTTGGGATTTTGAAGGCACATAGACCCTCCCTATGAAAGTATTATGTTTTAATATTAAGTATCACCTGATTCAAGTCAGGAGAGGCACTCAAGGTAGAGAGTTACTATTATAAACGTTATGATAAATGAGTGCGTGATATGAATGAAAGAGGACGGGATAGGAAATGGAAACCGTT
Source organism: Acanthosepion esculentum (assembly GCA_964036315.1). Taxonomy (NCBI): domain Eukaryota; kingdom Metazoa; phylum Mollusca; class Cephalopoda; order Sepiida; family Sepiidae; genus Acanthosepion; species Acanthosepion esculentum. The sequence goes on along the minus strand of OZ038486.1, from coordinate 18,294,290 downwards.
TCATTGAAACTAGATTTGATTAGGCGTTTCGCCTTTTTAGGCTTCATCAGATGCAAAAACAAAAGAAATGTGTGTGTGTGTGTCTGTCTGTTTAAATAATGAATCATTGTACTTTTTACCTAAGCTGGCGTTTCTCCTGATTAAAGAAGAAAGAGAATGCGTGACTTTTAAAAAACCGGTTAATGTTCCGGTATTTTTTTCTTTGTAATTCTTAGTTCATGTCGAAGGCTTTTAATATATTTTCCCCAGTATTTTTATCGAATTAGATGTAAATCTCATTTCCAGAATGGCTCAAAAGCAAGAAATTTGTGACTAGTTTTAATGAAACGTTTTCTATTTGGCAAATTTCTTAAATCATTGTCAGGATTCTATGTCCTATTTTACACACACACACACACACACACACACACACACACACACACACACACACACACGCACAGACACACACACACACACACACACACGCACATATATATATATATATATATATATATATATATATATATATATATATGAAATGGACAAAGTCCGACAATTATTTTAAGACATTTTTATGTTTGTACATTCTTTTTATAGCTAAAAATATTTAAGTAAATGCTGTTTTTTTTTAATAATAAACAGTATTAATAACATTTACCGGCCTGGATATTCGGAGGACAAATATTTTCTATGAACATTTCTCGGACATTCAGACCGGTAAATGTTATTAATACTGTTTATTATAAAACAGAGCATTTACTTAAATATTTGTATCTATAAAAAGAATGTATAAACATAAAAAATGTCTTAAAATAATTGTCGGACTTTGTCCATTTTATAATGTGTGACATCATTTGTTTACATTTGGATACGCTTTGAGCAGATATGAATGTACGTGAAAGATTCATGGAAGATTGAAGTTTAAAAGCAGTAAAATCGAACTTGCTAATCGAACAATTCTCCGTGGCTCGATCGGTTAAGGCACGTCAGGCTAAATGACGGTTCCGTATAGGATACAAGTTCGATTCCTGTCGGAGGACGAATATTTTCTATGAAAATTTCTCGGACATTCAGGCCGGTAAATGTTATTAATACTGTTTATTGTAAACAGAGCATTTACTTAAATATTTGTATCTATAAAAAGAATGTATAAACATAGAAATGTCTTAAAATATATCTATATATCAAAGCAAATCGGCCTTCCCTACACAGAGAATTAGCACAATACAATCTTTACATCCAGCATGTCTGTACATTTGATCTTATGCCAAACTTAACTTTGCTTTGTAGATATGTATAAAAATCTATCCTGTGGCAATTTTAACAATCCTTCCTCGAGTTCAAATCTTGTCTCCGTCCATTTTGCCTATTAGAACTCATAGTCATTTACGTTTTAATCTTTTTTCTACTCTCTTTTTTCTTTCTCTAAGTTTATTTTTCCGGTGAGCAAAGCAAGATGTTACACCAGGGTACTTGATCATATTACCTGCGTTAACACATGGAGATCAAAGAGCAAAGGCTTGAAAATAGTTTTAATTTGGAGTCGAGTTTTTGTTTCTTTGTTTTGCTTTCTTTATTTATTGAAGGTATCTTTTTCAATTCTACTACTCCGGAAGAGAATAATGTGTTACTTGGATCTATCAATGAAGAAAAATATCGATTTAATCCGTTTACACCAAGTGAACTTTGTTTTTTGTTGTTTATGATTTATTATTTTTTACTTTTGACATATAGAAATTGTGTATCCGTTTTATGAATTTAGTGTTCCTGTTTTGTAAATAAAACAAATACAATACCTGTAATACTATACGATAGCAAAATACTCTAGTGAGTTTCAATCTCACTAGGTGCATCATAAATGTACAGGTAGCGATGGGTAAATTGTTGTTATTTTATATTTGTTGAAACTTGACTAATGCCTGGAATAATAATGCAACACAAAATGTACGTAGAACAAAATGTATTGAAACAAGAAAGTGTACACAATATTTACATATAGCCTTTTGTATATTCCTGGGAAGACCGTTCCTGGAGAATGTGTTGACTGAGTCGCAGTCGGGCAGAGTCTCTGGTTGAATCTCTTGATTCGTTCCCTCTCTTCCCGGTACCAACCATATTTATATGGGCGGTACTCCACTATGCAAATTAGGTGGATCCTACCACAACAATATTTTTAATTTCGCGCATGCGCGTTGCTTGGTTTTGATTTTGTCTACTGCACAGTATAGCGGAATCTGTTGGGCATAAAAGTGAGAAAAAGAGCACCATGATGCAATTCCCTCCGCCAGAAATTTGGAAACGGCATGCTGTACTGCTTGGCATTTCGACCGGTAGCTCCAATACGAACATTTCAGAGTGTTTGGGTGTCAATCTAAGGACAGTGCAGAGAATTACGGTAAGAGTTGGATGATATATCCAGTCAACATCATGGTGTTTGGAGTAATCACTAGAGATGGCGAAGTTATGCCTTCATTCATATTCTCACAGGGCCTCAGACTTAGCATAGAAGCCTACATCAATTGCCTTGAGGAGGTAGTGCAGCCCTTGGTCAACATGGTGGCTGCTTGAAAATCCTATGTCTGACAACAGGACCCTGCACAGTGTTACACAAGCATGAGAAACCAGTCTGTCAGACAATTTCTGCGACCACATCACCACTTACATCTGGCTACCTAACTACCTAGACTGCAAGCCTCTTGATTATTATGCATGCTGTTGAGCGAGAGACCAACAAAACTCCTTGTAGCAGCAAAGATGAACTGAATGCAAGTATTATGGCAGCATTCACCAACTTAAAAACAAAGAGACTGTCCAGAAGAATTACAGGACATTCCAAAGTCGTCTGGAGACCGTGGTTGAAACCAATTGCGATTATATTCAATAAATTTACTCTTTAGTATTTCAAGATAATTTCGTGTAATTTTGGTAAATATATCTGTTAAAATGAGATGTCAGTATTATTTTCATTTTTGCATAATTTGAATAATGATTTATCCATCGCACCCTGTATACATAAAGAGCCAATCTTATTGCTATGCAAACCAACTGAAGACAGATTTATAGCAACAAAAAATCTTTGATTCAAAACAATCCCGAACGAAAGCAAATAAAAGACAGTGTGAAATTTTATGAAAATATTTATTCCATAACATTAGGAATAACATGAATTTAAAGTCTGACCATAGAAAAAGAAAAAGTATACATTTCATTAAAAACAGAGCCCGATTCTAAATATCTACATTTTTAAACAAATAAAATTTCTGCTAAGTGACCGGTTGGAAAGTAATGTTTCCCTTTTAGGAACTCTGATTCTGCGCAAAGGCGAAGGAAATGAAAAAGAGGGTTTCTTTCTGAAAACATGATTTTTTTTAAAGGCAGAACGCAGTTGCTGCTGCTACTACGTATATCCTCTACAGTCAATAGTCAGTTTCTCTTGCTGTTGTTGTGGCATAAATTCACTACACAATCCATTACAGGCAGAGAAAATGAATCTGGTGACGAGATATACCCAGGATACTATCGGTACCCCCACTCTGTGTGTGTGCGTGTGTGTGTGTGTGTGAGAGAGAGAGAGAGAGAGAGAGAGAGAGAAAGCGGCTGGTGACGTTTCGAAACATCAATTAGCAAGGATTTTTCCGAATATTTATCCAGAATACACATTTGAGATCACCAAAAAAGCTAGGCGAACCAGGGTGTTGACTAGCCACTGAATGCAAAAACAACGTGATTTCACACGCGCATTCGGTTTTTCAATCTTGGGAAAAATTATATCCAGGCGGTCGCATAGACAACCGTCAGTGAGAGTAAGAGTAAGAGAGAGAGAGAGAGAGAATAAGAGAGAGAGAGAGCAATGGGACAGTTTTATATACAGTGTAACCCGGATATAAGAGACCCGGATATAAGATAAACCCGGATATAAGAGAGATTTTATCTGGTCCCAAATTAGAGCCTGTGTTAATGTATATATAATAGACCAAACCCGGATATAAGAGAAACCCGGATATAAGATACTTCTTCTCCGGTCTCGACCACTCTCTTATATCCGGGTTACACTGTACATCGCAACTGGACAATGTAAGGTCGACGTATCGAACATGGGCTCTGTGGGGCCGCGCCACATATTGGCCAAGAATAACTGACAAAATACCAAAGGGAATAAAATTTAAAAGTTAATGTGAAAGATTCAAGTCCTGTCTTATCATTAAATTGGTCCCCATTTTATTGCAAGCAATACGGAGCTTAATTCTAACGGCTAGTAGTCACTTCTTTGATATCTCCTCCCCACGCACCAATTAATCATAACAGAGGATTTCGTTGTATTTATAGGCTTTATTAACAATAGATATATTAATCCATTCTCGACAGTAAAGCAAAGTCCAACATGAGATATTGTTTTAAAATCTCCAACTCCGACCTAAAACGGACTTCACCATCAAACAATGTGCTCATAAATCTGATTTATGCACGGATTATTTTACAAGTCATTGTTCTATGTTAGCAACTCTATAAGGTTCTGACTCTTCTTTTTCGATACTTTATTTTATTTTGGGCTTAATCCATATTGTTTCTTAAAAGTCTGTCTATTTTGACATCCTGGCTTGATCAAGGAACTCTATTGTTTACGAAGCCCAATATTTCGTTGCATTGTTTTAAAGTGTCACTGAGGAGATATTATTTTTAAAGTCCAACCTTTTTTTAAACGGCCTGATTAATCTGTATATAAATATTCCTTTAAGACTGAAGAAAGTTTAACAATCTGTTTTTTCTGAGTTAAATATTCAACCAGAATCAAACATCGTTTTTCGATTTGCTGGTTGGTAAAATATGAGCTACCATAAAAAATTTACAGAAAGTGAAAGACTCTATCGTATCACACGTTTTTTCTGAGTAAATATTTAACCAGAGTCAAATATCGTTTTTCGATTTGCTGGTTGGTAAAATATGAGCTACCATAAAAAATTTACAGAAAGTGAAAGACTCTATCGTATCACACGTTTTTTCTGAGTAAATATTTAACCAGAATCAAATATCGTTTTTCGATTTGCTGGTTGGTAAAATATGAGCTACCAGAAAAAATTTGCTGAAAGTGAAAGACTCTATCGTATCACACACCATAAATGCTTATTCTGCCGCTAAAGAATCACAAACAAGTATATACCAAATAACATACTCTATCTCACCTGGGGACTTTCAACAGAAGTAACATTTAAAAAGAGGAACCCATGTAACACGAAGAGAATATAACAACATAATCAAAGTGTTGAGGTTCCACACTTCTTCCATCTCTAGGAGCTTCTTTCGATCACGATCACGGCTGCCGTCATCCATTAGGGTCGTAGGGGCACTAACCACATGTACTGCAGCCGTAGCAGCAGTGGTGTGTCTTGCGCATAATAGCCTGACGGAACCCAACCCCCTCAAGACTGTTTTGAATTCAGATTTTTACTTCTTCTAGATTGGTTGCCAACAAATGCTATAGGAACCAGATTCTTGCTATTTAATCCATAGCTAGGAGGAAAAATATGGATGCATACCTTTCCCAATAGTATTTGCGTATATATGAGTATAATGAACTCGACCGAAAATCGAACTTGACTCCCCATTGTTTTATCTCGAATCATTAACCATTACATCATCCACACAACTTTGAACAAAAGATTAGGAAGGAATTGCTAGTCAATACTGAAAAGAATCATAAGAGTTAGTGTACTTGAGAAACTTATTTCTTTAACTAATTACTTTTATAGAAATATCTTATAAATTTCAGCAGACAAAGGCACTGGCTGTTCGGTCAATGAACGCCGAATATTTTTACAGAGGAAAACGACTAATATTACCATTATCATTCTGCTGGTATCGATTTTAGACGCTTGAGTCTGGGGCAGATTTTCAAGGTGAGTGAACCGTCATTACTTAAGTATTTGATTTTTTTAAAAAATTCTCCTCATACAACGCAAGAGCGATACTCAATGTAAAGATCTACTGTTAAATGCAAAATTTCACCCCATACAACGCAAGAGCGATACTCAATGTAAATAGCTACTGTTAAAAGCTAAATTTCACCTCATACAACGCAAGAGCAATACTCAATGTAAAGATCTACAGTTGAATGCTAAATTTCACCTCATACAACGCAAGAGCGATACTCAATGTAAAGATCTACAGTTGAATGCTAAACTTCACCCCATACAACGCAAGAGCGATACTCAATGTAAATAGCTACTGTTAAAAGCTACATTTCACCTCATACAACGCAAGAGCGATACTCAATGCAAAGATCTACTGTTGAATGCTAAATTTCACCCCATACAACGCAAGAGCGATGCTTAATGTAAAGAGCTACTGTTGAATGCTAAATTTCACCTCATACAACGCAAGAGCGATACTCAATGTAAAGATCTACTGTTGAATGCTAAATTTACCTCATACAACGCAAGAGCGATACTCAATGTAAAGATCTACAGTTGAATGCTAAATTTCACCTTATACAACGCAAGAGCGATACTCAATGTAAAGATCTACAGTGGAATGCTAAATTTCACCTCATACAACGCAAGAGCGATACTCAATGTAAAGATCTACTGTTGAATGCTAAATTTCACATCATACAACGCAAGAGCGATACTCAATGCAAAGATCTTCTGTTGAATGCTAAATTTCACCCCATACAACGCAAGAGCGATGCTTAATGTAAAGAGCTACTGTTAAATGCTAAATTTCACCCCATACAACGCAAGATCGATACTGAATGTAAAGAGCTACTGTTAAACGCTAAATTTCACACCATACAACGCAAGAGCGATGCTTAATGTAAAGAGCTACTGTTAAATGCTAAATTTCACCTCATACAACGCAAGAGCGATACTCAATGTAAAGATCTTCTGTTGAATGCTAAATTTCACATCATACAACGCAAGAGCGATACTCAATGTAAAGATCTACAGTTGAATGCTAAATTTCACCTCATACAACGCAAGAGCGATACTCAATGTAAAGATCTACTGTTGAATGCTAAATTTCACCCCATACAACGCAAGAGCGATACTCAATGTAAAGATCTGCTGTTGAATGCTAAATTTCACATCATACAACGCAAGAGCGATACTGAATGTAAAGAGCTACTGTTGAATGCTAAATTTTACCCCATACAACGCAAGAGCGATGCTTAATGTAAAGAGCTACTGTTAAATGCTAAATTTCACCTCATACAACGCAAGAGCGATACTGAATGTAAAGAGCTACTGTTAAACGCTAAATTTCACCTCATACAACGCAAGAGCGATACTCAATGTAAAGAGCTACTGTTGAATGCTAAATTTCACCCCATACAACGCAAGAGCGATGCTTATGTAAAGAGCTACTGTTAAATGCGAAATTTCACCTCATACAACGCAAGAGCGATACTCAATGTAAAGATCTAGAGTTGAATGCTAAATTTCACCCCATACCACGCAAGAGCGATACTCAATGTAAAGAGCTACTGTTGAATGCTAAATTTCACCCCATACAACGCAAGAGCGATGCTCAATGTAAAGATCTACTGTTGAATGCTAAATTTCACCTCATACAACGCAAGAGCGATACTCAATGTAAAGATCTACTGTTGAATGCTAAATTTCACATCATACAACGCAAGAGCGATACTCAATGCAAAGATCTTCTGTTGAATGCTAAATTTCACCCCATACAACGCAAGAGCGATGCTTAATGTAAAGAGCTACTGTTAAATGCTAAATTTCACCCCATACAACGCAAGATCGATACTGAATGTAAAGAGCTACTGTTAAACGCTAAATTTCACACCATACAACGCAAGAGCGATGCTTAATGTAAAGAGCTACTGTTAAATGCTAAATTTCACCTCATACAACACAAGAGCGATACTCAATGTAAAGATCTTCTGTTGAATGCTAAATTTCACATCATACAACGCAAGAGCGATACTCAATGTAAAGATCTACAGTTGAATGCTAAATTTCACCTCATACAACGCAAGAGCGATACTCAATGTAAAGATCTACTGTTGAATGCTAAATTTCACCCCATACAACGCAAGAGCGATACTCAATGTAAAGATCTGCTGTTGAATGCTAAATTTCACATCATACAACGCAAGAGCGATACTGAATGTAAAGAGCTACTGTTGAATGCTAAATTTTACCCCATACAACGCAAGAGCGATGCTTAATGTAAAGAGCTACTGTTAAATGCTAAATTTCACCTCATACAACGCAAGAGCGATACTGAATGTAAAGAGCTACTGTTAAACGCTAAATTTCACCTCATACAACGCAAGAGCGATACTCAATGTAAAGAGCTACTGTTGAATGCTAAATTTCACCCCATACAACGCAAGAGCGATGCTTAATGTAAAGAGCTACTGTTAAATGCGAAATTTCACCTCATACAACGCAAGAGCGATACTCAATGTAAAGATCTAGAGTTGAATGCTAAATTTCACCCCATACCACGCAAGAGCGATACTCAATGTAAAGAGCTACTGTTGAATGCTAAATTTCACCCCATACAACGCAAGAGCGATGCTCAATGTAAAGATCTACTGTTGAATGCTAAATTTCACCCCATACAACGCAAGAGCGATACTCAATGTAAAGATCTATTGTTGAATGCCAAATTTCACCTCATACAACGCAAGAGCGATACTCAATGTAAAGATCTACTGTTGAATGCTAAATTTTACCCCATACAAGGCAAGAGCGATGCTTAATGTAAAGAGCTACTGTTAAATGCTAAATTTCACCCCATACAACGCAAGATCGATACTCAATGTAAAGAGCTACTGTTAAACCCTAAATTTCACCCCATACAACGCAAGAGCGATGCTTAATGTAAAGAGCTACTGTTAAATGCTAAATTTCACCCCATACAACGCAAGAGCGATACTCAATGTAAAGATCTTCTGTTGAATGCTAAATTTACCTCATACAACGCAAGAGCGATACTCAATGTAAAGATCTACAGTTGAATGCTAAATTTCACCTCATACAACGCAAGAGCGATACTCAATGTAAAGATCTACTGTTGAATGCTAAATTTCACCCCATACAACGCAAGAGCGATACTCAATGTAAAGAGCTACTGTTGAATGCTACATTTCACATCATACAACGCAAGAGCGATACTCAATGTAAAGATCTACTGTTGAATGCTAAATTTCACATCATACAACGCAAGAGCGATACTGAATGTAAAGAGCTACTGTTGAATGCTAAATTTTACCCCATACAACGCAAAAGCGAGGCTTAATGTAAAGAGCTACTGTTAAATGCTAAATTTCACCTCATACAACGCAAGAGCGATACTGAATGTAAAGAGCTACTGTTAAACGCTAAATTTCACCTCATACAACGCAAGAGCGATACTCAATGTAAAGAGCTACTGTTAAATGCTAAATTTCACCTCATACAACGCAAGAGCGATACTCAATGTAAAGATCTACTCTTAAATGCTAAATTTCACCTCATACAACGCAAGAGCGATACTCAATGTAAAGAGCTACTGTTGAATGCTAAATTTCACCCCATACAACGCAAGAGCGATGCTTAATGTAAAGAGCTACTGTTAAATGCGAAATTTCACCTAATACAACGCAAGAGCGATACTCAATGTAAAGAGCTACTGTTGAATGCTAAATTTCACCCCATACCACGCAAGAGCGATACTCAATATAAAGATCTACTGTTGAATGCTAAATTTCACCCCATACAACGCAAGAGCGATGCTTAATGTAAAGAGCTACTGTTAAATGCGAAATTTCACCTAATACAACGCAAGAGCGATACTGAATGTAAAGATCTACTGTTGAATGCTAAATTTCACCTCATACAACGCAAGAGCGATACTGAATGTAAAGAGCTACTGTTGAATGCTAAATTTCACCTCATACAACGCAAGAGCGATACTCAATGTAAAGATCTACTGTTGAATGCTAAATTTTACATCATACAACGCAAGAGCGCTACTCAATGTAAAGATCTACTGTTGAATGCTAAATTTCACATCATACAACGCAAGAGCGATACTCAATATAAAGATCTACTGTTGAATGCTAAATTTCACCCCATACAACGCAAGAGCGATACTCAATATAAAGATCTACTGTTGAATGGTAAATTTTAGCCCATACAACGCAAGAGCGATGCTTAATGTAAAGAGCTACTGTTAAATGCTAAATTTCACCTCATACAACGCAAGAACGATACTGAATGTAAAGAGCTACTGTTAAACGTTAAATTTCACCCCATACAACGCAAGAGCGATGCTTAATGTAAAGAGCTACTGTTAAATGCTAAATTTCACCCCATACAACGCAAGATCGATACTGAATGTAAAGAGCTACTGTTAAACGCTAAATTTCACACCATACAACGCAAGAGCGATGCTTAATGTAAAGAGCTACTGTTAAATGCTAAATTTCACCTCATACAACGCAAGAGCGATACTCAATGTAAAGATCTTCTGTTGAATGCTAAATTTCACATCATACAACGCAAGAGCGATACTCAATGTAAAGATCTACAGTTGAATGCTAAATTTCACCTCATACAACGCAAGAGCGATACTCAATGTAAAGATCTACTGTTGAATGCTAAATTTCACATCATACAACGCAAGAGCGATACTGAATGTAAAGAGCTACTGTTGAATGCTAAATTTTACCCCATACAACGCAAGAGCGATGCTTAATGTAAAGAGCTACTGTTAAATGCTAAATTTCACCTCATACAACGCAAGAGCGATACTGAATGTAAAGAGCTACTGTTAAACGCTAAATTTCACCTCATACAACGCAAGAGCGATACTCAATGTAAAGAGCTACTGTTGAATGCTAAATTTCACCTCATACAACGCAAGAGCGATGCTTAATGTAAAGAGCTACTGTTAAATGCGAAATTTCACCTCATACAACGCAAGAGCGATACTCAATGTAAAGATCTAGAGTTGAATGCTAAATTTCACCCCATACCACGCAAGAGCGATACTCAATGTAAAGAGCTACTGTTGAATGCTAAATTTCACCCCATACAACGCAAGAGCGATGCTCAATGTAAAGATCTACTGTTGAATGCTAAATTTCACCCCATACAACGCAAGAGCGATACTCAATGTAAAGATCTACTGTTGAATGCCAAATTTCACCTCATACAACGCAAGAGCGATACTCAATGTAAAGATCTACTGTTGAATGCTAAATTTTACCCCATACAAGGCAAGAGCGATGCTTAATGTAAAGAGCTACTGTTAAATGCTAAATTTCACCCCATACAACGCAAGATCGATACTCAATGTAAAGAGCTACTGTTAAACCCTAAATTTCACCCCATACAACGCAAGAGCGATGCTTAATGTAAAGAGCTACTGTTAAATGCTAAATTTCACCCCATACAACGCAAGAGCGATACTCAATGTAAAGATCTTCTGTTGAATGCTAAATTTACCTCATACAACGCAAGAGCGATACTCAATGTAAAGATCTACAGTTGAATGCTAAATTTCACCTCATACAACGCAAGAGCGATACTCAATGTAAAGATCTACTGTTGAATGCTAAATTTCACCCCATACAACGCAAGAGCGATACTCAATGTAAAGAGCTACTGTTGAATGCTACATTTCACATCATACAACGCAAGAGCGATACTCAATGTAAAGATCTACTGTTGAATGCTAAATTTCACATCATACAACGCAAGAGCGATACTGAATGTAAAGAGCTACTGTTGAATGCTAAATTTTACCCCATACAACGCAAAAGCGAGGCTTAATGTAAAGAGCTACTGTTAAATGCTAAATTTCACCTCATACAACGCAAGAGCGATACTGAATGTAAAGAGCTACTGTTAAACGCTAAATTTCACCTCATACAACGCAAGAGTGATACTCAATGTAAAGAGCTACTGTTAAATGCTAAATTTCACCTCATACAACGCAAGAGCGATACTCAATGTAAAGATCTACTCTTAAATGCTAAATTTCACCTCATACAACGCAAGAGCGATACTCAATGTAAAGAGCTACTGTTGAATGCTAAATTTCACCCCATACAACGCAAGAGCGATGCTTAATGTAAAGAGCTACTGTTAAATGCGAAATTTCACCTAATACAACGCAAGAGCGATACTCAATGTAAAGAGCTACTGTTGAATGCTAAATTTCACCCCATACCACGCAAGAGCGATACTCAATATAAAGATCTACTGTTGAATGCTAAATTTCACCCCATACAACGCAAGAGCGATGCTTAATGTAAAGAGCTACTGTTAAATGCGAAATTTCACCTAATACAACGCAAGAGCGATACTGAATGTAAAGATCTACTGTTGAATGCTAAATTTCACCTCATACAACGCAAGAGCGATACTGAATGTAAAGAGCTACTGTTGAATGCTAAATTTCACCTCATACAACGCAAGAGCGATACTCAATGTAAAGATCTACTGTTGAATGCTAAATTTTACATCATACAACGCAAGAGCGCTACTCAATGTAAAGATCTACTGTTGAATGCTAAATTTCACATCATACAACGCAAGAGCGATACTCAATATAAAGATCTACTGTTGAATGCTAAATTTCACCCCATACAACGCAAGAGCGATACTCAATATAAAGATCTACTGTTGAATGGTAAATTTTAGCCCATACAACGCAAGAGCGATGCTTAATGTAAAGAGCTACTGTTAAATGCTAAATTTCACCTCATACAACGCAAGAGCGATACTGAATGTAAAGAGCTACTGTTAAACGTTAAATTTCACCCCATACAACGCAAGAGCGATGCTTAATGTAAAGAGCTACTGTTAAATGCTAAATTTCACCTCATACAACGCAAGAGCGATACTCAATGTAAAGATCTACTGTTGAATGCTAAATTTTACCCCATACAACGCAAGAGCGATGCTTAATGTAAAGAGCTACTGTTAAATGCTAAATTTCACCTCATACAACGCAAGAGCGATACTGAATGTAAAGAGCTACTGTTAAACGGTAAATTTCACCCCATACAACGCAAGAGCGATGCTTAATGTAAAGAGCTACTGTTAAATGCTAAATTTCACCTGATACAACGCAAGAGCGATACTCAATGTAAAGATCTACTGTTGAATGCTAAATTTCACCTCATACAACGCAAGAGCGATACTGAATGTAAAGAGCTACTGTTAAACGCTAAATTTCACCCCATACAACGCAAGAGCGATACTCAATGTAAAGAGCTACTGTTGAATGCTAAATTTCAACTCATACAACGCAAGAGCGATACTTAATGTAAATGTCTACTGTTAAATGCTAAATTTCACATCATACAACGCAAGAGCGATACTCACTGTAGAGGGCTACTGTCAAATGATGATGAGGTGTATGACATAATTAGTAAAAAAGGAAGTAAAGATGATGAGGGTAAATAACGATTCATTCTTGACTTAAAGAGATTATGATTGTACTTATCAGGGAAACACACACATGGGAGTCTGTTCCGCAAGGCAGCAGTTCTTGAGAGAAAAGCACTACAAGTATAACTTTCTTCTTATGTTTGTAAAGAGGAAATATGGGTGATTCGACTCTGTGAAAGTGGCAAATCCTGTCCCAGCTGTAAGGATTTGAACTGGGGGCACTGAAGAATGGGGCACATTTGAACATTTGCTATGGAAACACTGATAGAACAGTTATCATATCGAAACGTTGCGACTGTGGGGAAAGAGGTTGTAGAATGGGAAATACATATTCTCGGTGAAAACGGCATAAAAAAATTTGGAACTGAACTCTACCTAAACCGAAAGGTAAATTTGGGGCATCTCCAGACCAGGGATAGTATGAATACACCATTTTGGGTCTCAGTTGAATTTCGTTTGGTAGGAGAATAGCGATAGTAAGAGGTCTAACGTTGTTTTTAGCTACAGAGTATAGGAAGCTGTGGCGAGCCATGATTGCACACCTTAGGAGACACGGCACGTGAAAGAAGCACTGACAAAGACTATGATTATACTGAAAAAGAAATATGTCTATATTGTGAACAATAATTGTTTTATCATCATGAGGCTACGAACTTACTGATTTTGATAGTATATGCCCGAATCTATCGAGATAACACTGCGAAGAAAAGGCTGTTACATCCTTTGATAGTGACGATACAGTTAAAAGAAACAATTGTTGAATATTCTAGGATTATTCGTTTATTCTCATGTAAAGTTTAGTGATAATCAAAAAACTAAAAATATTGGCTAAATTTCAGGAGTGTTTCATTTAAATTTCATTGATTCATGTTTCGTTCTGATAAAATGAAAGACTTATCAAATTCCGAAGTCAACGGGGACTCGGAAATTATGAAAACTGCGTCGTAGTCGGTCTTGTAATTTATGGACAGTGCGAAAAGCTGTTACTTATTTTCTCCCTCCGCCCATTGAACTTGAAATGTCCTGCTGTCTCGAACAGAGGCCGGCATTTTGTACATACAGCGCCCTCTTTTTTTTGTGGATACTTTGTTATTTATTTCTTTTTCTCGCACAGAAATTATGCAACCATTTTAAGAAGTTCGTGGCTTTTATTTCTTAAATAAATCCAGTCAATTAAATGTCATACGTGATACACGCTTGGGTGATTATGTCTTTTTCGATTCATAACTGACTCAACGGAAAATAATCCTGCAGTCGGCTGCCATTTCTTTCTGCGGTAGACTCGTTGCCAACCAAGGCTAATCTGTCCTGCTATTCAACCCATAGCTAAGGAGTGAAGAGATGGATGTTTACCTTTCGCAAGGGGATTTTCACGTTAATGAAAATAACGGATCAAAGTGGAGTGTAAATAAAGTATCATTCTTATGGACATTCTCAGTAAAGAACTGGGAATACTATATACCATAACTTACGACTCACCAAAATCTAGGTAGTTCTTGTGACCTGTCACACCTGAAACACTTCCACCTATCAGGGTCTTCAGTTAGTACAAGTAGCCGGCTTATAACCCTGGCCGGTTGCTAGGTAGCTTATAACACCTGTCACCCATCTGAGTACTGACCAGGCTCAACTTAGTTTAACTTTGGTGATCACATAGGGACCGGTGTTTTAGCGTGATATAGCCGTAAGCATAGACTATAATAAACTACTGTAATACTCACTGAGTGTCGCATACACGTGACTTTATGACAAATTAATCCCAGATCGCAAAGTTGTCAACAAAATATCTATATGGCATTTTGCTATTTCGCAGAGGGGAAAAATATTTGAACATTTGTTAAGAAGTTAATCTTGCTGTCCCTTCTAGACAGGGCAAATGGAAATGATGAACCGGCTTCAAATCCCCACTGAGACTATACAGACTCCAGCGTGTATACTTCCCTGAACAATACAATTTTACCCCGTTCAAGTCAAGGTTCAATCGTTATCTCTCCTCATAATAATCACTTCCTATGACTTCCTCTTTCGTTCATACCACATACTTCATTCACCATAAACATTTTAATAGTAAAACTCTACCCTGAGAGACTCTCGAGCTTTTTACAGGGTGGTCATTATAGAGTGTGTCCAAAAGGTTTCGCTTGAATTTTATTTAATTGTTTTTAGCAGTTATGTCTACGGGGCTTCAGGAACATGGCTTTGAGACTGAATCAGAATCAACGCATTGCTGTAAGATTGCGAGTTTTAAATGTTTTGTCGTAGATATTTAATTTTATCTTAAGTTTCTTTTTTTCTCTTTTCCCACTTTCTCTCTCTCTCTCTCTCTGCATATATATATATATATATAAAGAAATATAGTCTTAAAGTGTGCTATATTTATGGGATAAAGTGCTCAATATCAGAGATAGAGCGTGTGTAAATATAAAAGTGGACATGGAAGTGGACATGGAAGCACTAGCATGAAACAGACTGTCGCCTCTAAGTGCTGACTTCCATGTCCACTTTTATATATATATATATATATATATATATATATATATATATATATATATATATATATATATATATATATGATGGACTCTCTCATCGGTTTCAACGTATGAGGTTCCGACAACTGTGCTTATTCAACCCTGTGTGTAAGTCGCAAGTGACATTTCAGCCCTGCTAGTGATTTGCAAAGAAGTCAACAGATTGTGCAAGAGTGTGGATTGTTGGAGTGTATGGCCGGTACAGCAGCAGATATTTTAGTTCTTTCCCTAGTGTGACGAAGCTTGGTAATGTTTGATGCTGCATTGTTCTTGATGCCATTGTAGCAAGTAGTCCTCCACTCATTGCGATCAATTGCTATGTCCTCAAACGTAGCATGGTCCATATTCGCAGCTGAGAGGTTACTTTTCAGTTTGTCCCTGTATCTAAGCAATGGTCGGCCCACGCTTCGATGACCACTGTCAAGTTGACTATACATGAGCATTTTTGCTATTCTGTTGTCTTGCATACGTAGCACATGACCAGCCCAGCGCAATTGTGACTTCATGAGAAAGGAATCAATACCATCAATATTACACATGGTGAAAAGGTCAGCATTGGCCATCCTTTGCCTTGGGTTTATTCCACAAATTTCTCGAAGACAGCGCTTGTGAAATACATCCAACTGCTGAATTTGTCTTCTGTACAGTGTCCAGGACTCTGAACCATACAAAAGTGTTGTAAGGACTACAGCCCTGTAGACCTGTATCTTGGTCTCAAGCCTAATGCACCGGGGTTTCCAGAGTCGGTGACGAAGTTTCCCAAAGGCACTAGAGGCTTTTGCTATTCTATTGACGATCTCATCATCCAGTGTTCCACTTGAGTTAACTTTGCTGCCAAGATATTTATATATATATATATATATATATATATATATATATATATATATATATATATATATATATATATATATATATATATAGAGAGAGAGAGAGAGAGAGACATACATACATACATATATATATATATATATATATGTGTGTGTGTGTGTGTGTGTGTTTTGAACAATAAAAAATATTAAAAAAATAAAATTGTCAGACACACTGGGTTGTATATAAATATTTTATGTTTTATTATTTCAATTAGGTTCCTCGACTACTTTCGAGCAGCATGGTTATCACTAAGAAAAGAAAATTGATCTGGTCAGTCCGTGTGCCGGTCAAACGGCTTCTTTCAAGTTGTTTCCAAGATAGAGGATGGGAGACTTTAAGAACTCCCTCCTTGGTCATTTTGACAGTTTTATTGGTTACTGGGAATGGGATATATAATATATATATATATATATATATATATATATATATATATATATATATGTGTGTGTGTGTGTGTGTGTGTGTGTGTGTGTGTGTGTGTGTGTAATTTGGCAGCAACTTTTATATATATATATATATATATATATATATATATATATAATGTTGTGTTGAATGTCAAAGACAACATAGTCCTGCATATTTTCTTTTGAATTTTCTCATATTTTCTAATGAGACTTTTTATTTGAAAATTATATCGAAATAAATATTGTCCGTAAGATAACCGAGTATATATATATATATAAGACATTGTTAAAAATTTTGACACTGAAGATGAACAATGATGTTCGAAAGTACTCGGTTATCTTACGGACAATATTTATTTCGATATAATTTTCAAATAAAAAGTCTCATTAGAAAATATGAGAAAATTAAAAAGAAAATATGCAGGACTATGTTGTCTTTGACATTCAACACAACATTATATATATATATATATATATATATATATATATATATATATATATATATATATATATATATATATATATGTGTGCAGAATATCTTCATTGAAGCATGTTTCGTTGAATAATATGGACGTATTATAGGATCGACTCCTCGTGCAAATAACATCAAGAAGTCAACTTGCTGGCAAATCGACCATGGTCAGAATTGTATGAACCGATAAATAGAAATGTCGGTGTATGTAGGGGGCTGTATGAGTGAATGTTTTCTTTTTAAACATTAGCATTACTGCTATTCGGACATTTGTCCGACGGACATTTAACCGAATGGACATTTAGCCGAAAATCTAGCGGCGTACTTACATGTGTCTGTCACACTCTTTATCGTAATGTGCTACATATATTTATAATTATTTAATGTATTAACTTATAGTTTTTCTTCTTTTTTTGACAGGCTTTTTTAAAAGCTATTCGGTATATATTATATTCTACTTCAAATATTACTGTAAGTTGATAAGTATTTTGAGAAAAAGCACATTTTACTACAGCAAAAATCTCAAGCTTTTACAATATGAAAGATCTTTCAATTTCGCTTTTAAAGAACATTATCTTAAATGGATGAACTAGCATTTATCTTACTGTTAAATTGGAATTTAAATAATTAGGTGCTATTTTTACCCAAATACAGTCAAATATTTTTAAAAATACTGATTTCAATAAACAAATATTTAAAGAAGAAAACTTTCAACTTTAAATTTAGAAATTTAATAAGTTGAAATTCAGTGGTATTTGTTAGTCCTATTCTACCTTATAATACTGCTAATTAAAATACTTAAAGTATTGCTTGTTACTATTTTCACTTGTACATTTTCCCTATGGTATTCGTCTGTGGAACTACGTTTCTGTTGCGTCAAGTCTTTTCTTCATATGTGAGAAGATTGTCTCGTATTCACTACTATATATGAAGACTGACATTACATAACAGTTCAGTAGTTTTTTCTTTGTTTCTAATGAAAACTTTCTGCTTCTTAATACATTGCTTAGCTTTTGGAAGGCATCTTTCGCTATCCGAATGCTTTTTGGGATTTCAGTGTCGCACTTTCCATCCTCTTTTAAAACGCTTCCCAGTTGTTGCCCTTGCTCGTAATTTGCATATTGGGACGTTCCTTTTGTTGAAAACCTAGCAACATTAGTTTTTAAGCAATGCAGTCATAAAAGCCCGAAAATAAATAGTTGAACCAACTACAAGAATTCAGTTCAGTTATGCGTCATGCGTGATACACGCTCAGGCGATCATGTATCTTTCGATACATAACTGACGAAGCAGATTTTTTCCCGCAGTAGGTTGCCATTTCTTTCTGCGGTAGGCCAGTTGCTATCTAGAGCTATAGAACCCGGTCTGCCCTGCTATTTACCCATAGCTGCGGTGGGGGGGGAATTCATACCTTTCCCAAGGATATTAGCACGTAAGTGAATATAATGCATTCGACTGGAGTTCGAACTCGGCCCTCCGACTCCTCAATCCAAGCCGCTATCCACTACTCCTCCAAAATTACTGTTTCCTTTTTGAACTCTGGGAACAAATACGAAATTTGTTAAACATAGCATATTAATCAAAGTGAACGTTATACAGTGATATATGAGGGTAACACCACAAGAATTAGCGTGCTGATTTCAAATCTCGATCTAATCTGTTGTATCCAGTTTGCGCTAATGTCCGTGGGAAAGACATGAATCCAGTTCTTCTACACGAAACAAGCTATAAGCAGACAATCGATCGCTACGCTATTTACAACCAACTACTGACCAGGAATTAAAACCGGCTTCTTTTTTTTTCTTTTTTTTTTTTTTACAGTTTTGATAAGAAACGAATAGTGCCTATTAACAGCAAACGCGCAAAACAGGGACGAGCACACAATGTCTGTCCCAACACCGAAATTAGGATGCATTATACACTGGACATTTTCTATATGTATTTGGTAATCATGACGGGTATCGTTCCCTGAGTTACAAGACACAGGTGAGACGACCGTTATGAACTATTTTTTATGTCGGAAACAGCACACTTAAACCTTTGAGCCCACAAAAAAAAACGAAGTAAGAAAATGACGTTTTTTTCCATTGACACCGCTATTATTTTAACTACCTTCACCCCTCGGCAATGTTTATTCATTTAAAAAACGATGTTTAAAATTGTAATAAAACTTAAACTTTTGAAAGTGAATTTATATATTTTCTTTTTATTGTGTTTTCTTTGTAAACATTATTTATTTATTATATTATTTATTGGAATGATTGACAAAACATCGGTTAATTGCCAATTGGTTGGAACTTTATAAAATGGTAAATAATGAAGAATTACCTATAATTGGTTTGCATATTTTAACAATTTCGTAAATGTTTATAAATTCATGAATAAAAATTGTTTTCAAATTGATTTCTTTATAAATTGGTAAATGATAAATATTGCATTGTATTAGTTTTAATTGCATTAATTTTTAGAATGTTGTAAATATAAAATTATTCTTTAAATAAACAGTTTAATTAATAAAGAGTGTTTAATGATTTTATGTAAATTCTCAAGAACACAAAATGTATAAATTCACTTTCCTCATATATTTAGGTTTTATTCAAATTCTAATTATGACTTTTTAAAACAACATTGCCGAGGAGTGAAGGTAGTTAAAATAATAGCGGTGTCAAGTGAAAAACAAAGAAATGTGAGAATACTAAGGACTGAACATGTGAGCAATAACGAAGTTTCAAAAGAAAATGGAAAAAAGGACATGTATACTAAACATCAGGAAAAGACCATCGAAATTTCTAGGGAAAATAAGGAGGAAAGAAGGTTTGGAAAATTTGGCACTCACAGGACAAACTGAAAGCAAGAGAAACGGAGGAAAACAGCGTATGCCTAGACAGCTTGAGTAAATTGATGGCGGAACAAAGTTTAGGAGAAATAACAAAGATATAATAAATATTTTGAGATAAAAAATACAGGATATTGTGGAGAGCCATGATCGCCAAACTCTTGAAGGAAAAAAAAGAAGAGCATGTTTAGGTACGGACTTATTGATCTACCATCTTTGTATCTTCTTAAAATTGGTTGCACTTTCCAAACAACTCCTTTTCTTTCTCTCTCTCCCTCTTGCACCCTTTCTTCCCCCTATCGGTTTCATTCTCTCCTCTTTTTCCTATCCCTGGTTTATTTCTCTTTCTACTATTCTTTCCCATCTTATCCTTTTCTCTCTCTCTTCCTCCCCCTCTCTCTCCCCCTCCCTCTCTCTCTCTCTGTTTATGCGCTTTCTCTTTTTATAAAGTCTAATACTAGTCTCGTGTTTGATCAACTCAACTCACTTTATGATTAAACTCAATAAAGCCTAATCAATATTTCTCGGGAACAGATGGGTCAATGTGCATTTTGCTTTTAAGCTCAGTCGAGAGCGTTACGAGTGTATTATTAAAATAAATATACTTTCTGTTTTAACGATTCATTATCTCAAGATTTATTTCGAAGAACTGAAAATTTTAGAGTCTCTTCTTTCTCGCCTCGACTCAACAAAATCATTGTTTAGGGTTTTAGATGTGAAGCTAGAAAATTGAAACCAGCATTACTCGTTAAGCTTAGAAACACATTTAGCTTGAGTTTTAGCTAAATAAGATCATTGTTTTCTGAAAGAGAAACAGACACATAAAGCATCGAAAAGATAAAATTAACTCCCTAATAATGAGTAATTTCTCATCCTGTTTGAATAATAGCGGTTTCGTGATGTTGCTGGAGTTATTGTGCGTGTATATCTTGTTCCAGGAAGGGACAACCGCCATATAAAAAATAATTCAATGAAATACACTTTTTTTAAATTATTTTTTTTTTAATAAAATGAATCGAAAAATGCCAAACAAAATGAAGCAGTTTTTGTTTTTAATTATTTTTTTAATAAAATGAATCGAAAAATGCCAAACAAAATGAAGCAGTTTTTGTTTTAAATTATTTTTAATAAAGTAAATTGTAATGTAATTTATTTTTTTCATAAATAGAAATTCTTATCATTTATATTTACGATTTACTTAAAAATAAAAGCAAAAAACTAGTTCATATTTCACATATTTTTATGTCGACATTTTAAAATTAAAATGTCGACATAAAAACAAATTTAAATTTCCATAATATAGATTTTACTTATTACCTTATAATTCTCTAACTCTTCAAATGTTGAATGTATAACTATTTCTAATTTCTATATTTCCATTTTTTCACCATATTAATTATATCTTATAATTGTCCCCTCTTCTAAGAACTATCTTTCCTTTTATCACTTACACTTCTTTTTTTTAATATTTTTTAAGTGTTTCTTTTTTTAAATATAAGTTTATATTGTTGGTTTTAAGCTAATTTTTTTCTAATGTATAATTTATTTTATCTTATTGTATTTTTTATTTTTAAATATATATTTTATTCTTTAATATAACAATTTTATTTATTAATTATAATTCTTTAAAAATATATTCTTACTTAAGTTTCATATAAATTATCTAAATATGACTTATTTTTAATTTTTTAAATATATCTTATTTTTAAGTATAATTTATCTTTGGAAGAGTATTTTTAAGTAGGAACTACTTTTTAAACTAAACCTTATCTATATACACATATATATTTTTATAAACCCCACTTTTTGGTCTTCTTTTACTTTCAACTTAACACTTCATTCTTCATATAACTCCAATTTAATGTCATATGGTTAATATCCGGGTTTAATTTTATAAAACCGCTTCCCTTTAACCCCCCCCCCTTGACCACCATCGCGTGCATTTCGTCTGACTGAAACATTGAAATGGATAAATTCTATATTAATTTTCCGACAGCTGTTACAGTTACATTTCTAATTCTGACACGAACTCAGTCTATACACCAGGGTTGAAGAAGACTAACGAAGTTTTCGTTGGATGAAATAGATATATCCTCCATATGAGGTAATTATTGAATTTGTTGTGTAATACTATATATCATTATATACATACATACATAACAAATATATACATATATACATAATTATATACAAACATACATACATACATAATTATATACATACATACATAACAAATGCTGAAAAACATTTTGTCGTTGATAAAAAAAACAGACGACATGCGTTGAACGGATGTGATAATTCGTTGAAAAATGCACCCCTACCTTACCTAGACTTAAGTTCTTTTTCGAACGTAACTCATAATTGATACAATAATAGTTAATAAAAATGAACATGCTACCGCCCCTATCTAAATGATTGGATTTCTCTGTATCCTTGGAAACAAAGAATTATGAATTGTATGTCCTTTTAAAACTCAGTAAATTTAAAAATAAGTTATTCCAAAATTCGCTTGAAGATGAAACAGAATTAATGCTTTTAATTTAATTATATAATTAAATTTGAAGTTTTTAGCTTGGGTTTTTGAAATATGGTAATTCCTGTGTGTAGCGAAGAAGCCATATTTTTAATCAGTTAATTTATAATATTTATGCTCTGTAAATTTACATTGAGCACTGTTTTGTAAAAATAAAAATATCAATAAGAACACCGGAATATATATTTTACTGTTCTTTCTTTTTACTATATATACATACATACATACATACATATATATATATATATATATATATATATATATATATATATATATATATATATATATATATATATATATATACATATTATATATATATATCGTTATATATAACATTATATATACACATTATATATCATTATATCATTATATATACACATTAAATATATATCGGTATATATATAACATTATATATACACATTATATATATCATTATATATATATCATTATATATATACATTATATATATATCGATATATACGTAACATTATATATACACATTATATATATTCTTCATTATATATATATATCATTATATATACACATTATATATATATATCGTTATATATGTAGCATTATATATACATATACATACATATATATAATTTTAACATTAGCTGTGCCACTGTAGATACACTATGTCAGATTTCATGTTAGTCAATGCTTTCAGAATAAAATGACTGTTAACAAACTGATGTTTTCAATATTTTTAGTATACAGTTGGTATCCTCATCATATATTTATATGTGTGTGTAAAAATTCGGATATTACTCAAAATATATCATTTTGATAAAATAAATAATATTAATATAAAAAATATAAAAACAATATCAATAAAGACAAAAAACTTTCTTAGCCAACTCCTTTCGTCCTCTGATGGGCTTTATCAAGGCAAATGTAAGGAATTTAGTTTGCAACAAGTATTTATAAACATAAGTAAAAATTTTAGTTTTTCAGAATGTTTAAAATTAATAACACTGATAAATATAATTTAGTCTAACTGAAAGTCAAGGTAAATTATGGCGGATACTAAGGGATGTAATTTAATGGCACCGAAATCTAGCTAGACGAAGTTCCTAAAGTGGATTAATCTTACTCATGTAAATGAGAGTTCGACATATTTGTTTAATACTACACGAGATAGTGAGTTTATACAAAAAGCTAGTAAATAATAATACACGTTCCAGTACGATTACCGAAGTTAAGTAACATCGATCCAGATCGGTAATAAGATGGGTAACCGCTTAGGAACACCAGGTGCGTTAAACTTAAATGTGCGGGAGGTGTAATCCATAATGGTTCAGCATTGTTAATCGGAGAGCCGAGTTCCAATTCCTCTTGGGTTCGTTATATTCACTAAAAAGCAAATACCATTTGGGAAATATATGAATCCACCTCTTCAAACAAAGCTATAGGTTAATTAGTAAGACTTGTATAAGTTAGTTAGTAATGTACCACACGTGATACACGCTTAGGTTATCATGTATCTTTAGATACATAACTGACGAGGCAGATTTTTCCCCACAGTAGGTGGCTATTTCTTTCTGCGGTATATCAGTTGCCATCCATGGCTATAGATCCCGGTCTGCCTGCTATTTACCCACAGCTGGGTGAGAAGAAGAGGATTCATACCTTTCCCAAGGGTATTAGCACGTAGACTTGTATCAGTAAACCATTATCATCTCTAAAAAAAATAAAAATAAAAATTGCGTACTATATAGATTTTGACATTAACCCGAACAGTTTGATATGACGTTAAACAAAAGCCAGCCAACCAAATGTAATAAAAAGCACAGCAAACAATCATTTTTATGTAAATATTTGAAAGAAAATTCCAAACAGCTGAAGTCATTTATCAAAAAGATATTCTCTTGAATATTGATTGAAAACTTTTTAGCCTGAAATGAATTTGATCTTCTTTTTTAATATAATCCGATTTTTGAGGTCCATGTTTTTCTTCCAGCAAGGTGTTAGTTTTTGACTCCTGCTGAACAGCGAAGAAATTTCTCAATATATGAAAAGATGTTATTATAATTTGTATAACGCGTACCGAGTAAGTAGTCTTTTGTCTGCATTTTTCGTGCGTCTTAGGGAAACAAAGAAAATTTAGACGGTATATAAAGGTTTTAAAAAAAGGAAAAATAAATAAAAAGGAATCAAATTTAAGCAAAAGTGTATGTGTTGTACACACACACACACACACACACACACACACACACACACACAGATATATATATATATATATATATATATATATATATATATATACGAGGATCATTCAATAAATAAGGTGATTTTTTCGGTATAAGGACTTCTAATACAGATAGAAGCTTACTCTTTTTTATTTTTTTTTTGTTTTACTTCTTTTTCACATGGATTTAATTTCTTTTGCAGATGAAAAAAAACTTTGAGAGATTTGCCGATTAACAAAGATGGCCGACCAAGAAGCATGCTCCAGGATTGAACAGCGGTCAGTTATCAAGTTTTTGGTTACTGAAGGGTGCAAACCAGTTGAAATTCATAGGAGAATGTCAACTGTGCATGGTGCCACATGTTTCAGCCCAAAAAATGTCTACAAAATGGGTTAAATTGTTTAAAGAAGGACGGAGCAGAGTTGAGGATGAAGACAGGCCTGGGAGGCCTACAGAAGTGAGGTCTCCTGAGGTGATCGAATCAGTCAATGACCTCATTCAGTCTGACAGAAGGGTGACAGTGGATGACATTGCAAGGACTTTGAGCTTATCTGTTGGGACAAACGCAGGGGTCATCAGTCAGAAGGAGTCATCTTGCATCATGACAACGCAAGGCCTCACACAGCAGCCCAAACGGTGTAGACCATCAACGAGCTGGGCTGGGAACTGCTCCCTCATCCCCCTTACAGCCCAGACCTTGCCCCTTCAGACTTCCACCTGTTTGATTCCTTGAAAGCGTTCACGAGAGGCACGAAGTTTAAAAGTGACGATGAAGTCAAAAGTGTTGTGAGCGACTTTGAATGGAAAGCAAAAAGCTGTAAGATAGTTCCACAAGTGAGAAGTGCTATAAAAGAAACTTTTAGCATAGAAATGACGGTTACATCTGGCTGCCAATTCAACTGTAAAATGATGAGATCTTGCCGCCAATCTATTACTGCACTTAAATTCATAAAGTCTAGGTACCATAGAGGAAAGCTCATTAGAATAATCACCATTTCTTGGAAGGACAAGTGGTGTTGTCTCTCTTTGCATTCGCTACAGTTTTGAATTCAGAGTCGACCTTCCCTTCGACATCCAAGTCTAGAGAAGCACAATTTTAAAAAAAAGTGTTGTGAGCGACTGGCTGAGACATCAGTCCAAAGATTTTTACGCTGAGGGAATACGGAAGCTTGTTCACAGATTGGAAAAGTGCGTGACAGTGCTGGGAGACTACGTTGAAAAATTTTAAAAAAGTAAGCTTCTACCTGTATTACAAGTCCTTATACCGAAAAATTCACCTTATTTATTGAATGACCCTCGTATATATATATATATATATATATATATATATATATATATATATATATATATATATATATATATATATATATATATATATATATATATTCAGTAACGCATATAAGGAGGTTATGAATTTTTGAACACATTCACACAAAATAGGCGTCTTCGTGCGATATCGATTCATAGAAAGATACAAGGAATAAAAAAAAACTTTTCCTCGATAAAAAAGAGCAAAGTAGCTTAGAAAAGAATTTTGAAATTGTTCTTAAACGATTCAACTTAGGATATCATTTTTAAAACATATTTATTTCTTTAACTTTAGCTTATAAAAACCTGGCGCACTGGCGAGATTCACATAGGCCCACTAAGGAGCTGTTTGGTGGTAGAGATAGTTGCATATTTCTGTTGATGGTAGACGGAGAAATAACACAGGCTGAGTTAGCGAGAGACGCAGACCAAGATGCGAGCTACGAATTAGAAATGTCAGAATCAATCAATAAGAGAGATTTAATTCTCTGGGAAGTGTTGGCACCGAAATCCGAAGGTGTATTAGAATTGAGAAACTTCTTTTTCAAGAACTAAACATATTGAAAAGACTGAATTTCTGGACGAGGTGTCATCAATAGTTACACTGTTTATATTCGGACTATTGTACTTATCTTTGTTGCTGTTATCACAATGTTTCGGCCGTTGTGCTCTCCGCCCCTACTCAGGCAAATATATATATATATATATATATATATATATATATATATATATATATATATACATATATATATTTCTTCATATATATATATATATATATATATATATATATATATATATATATATGAAGAAATATAGTCTTAAAGTGTGCTATATTTATGGGATAAAGTGCTCAATATCATAGATAGAGCGTGTGTAAATATAAAAGTGAACATAGAAGTTAACACTTAGAGGCAACAGTCTGCTTCATGCTAGATGCAATCATCAGGCAACTAGTGCTGTTATTTTTCTCGGCCATTTATATGTGACCCTTATATATAAATAGCCGAGAAAAATAACAGCACTAGTTGCCTGACGATTGCATCAAGCATGAAACAGACTGTCGCCTCTAAGTGTTGACTTCTATGTTTACTTTTTTATTTATTTATATATATATATATATATATATATATATATATATATATATATATATATATAAGGTGCATATTCGGACTACTGTCCTCATTTTTTGTTGTTGTTATTACAACGTTTCGGCCGTTGCGATCTCCAGCCTTCCTCAGGTGTATATCGATCTGGATAACTTACAGGGAATTCTGAACTGAAATTCCTTTCCTCTAGGGATATCGTCTAGATTTTATTTTAATTGTCTGAGAGAGCAAGTCCTAGTAGGTAAATGTTGTTTTGTGAATTTGGTGACATACTGATTGTGAGTTCAATTACAAATCTTTGAGAATAACCATGATTTTCCCAGATACTATCCCTAGCATCTCCCTTCCTTATTCCTGTTTCCCTGACAAATACAATCTCCAACTATTTAAGTGTAACGTCAATCGACATCTCCAGTTGCCTTGATCTATCCTCTTCCCTTCTCCACATCCTTTCACCTTTCATTCCTATCTGCTCTCGCTCCAAATCTTCTGTAACCCCCTTGCCTTGATCGATCCACTATCTTTCTCCACATCCTCTCCTTTACCACTCCTATCTGCTCTTCCTCCAAACCTTCTGTAACCCCTTGCGTGCTAGTGGCTTCCAGCCTTGACTGGGGTGATAAGCTTAAAAAAAAAATTTAACCCAGAGCGAGAAGACGGATTTAACCATATTTAACCTAAGGAAAGAAGACGAATTTATAATGTATTGTAATGAAACCGGCTGGAATTCGAACTCGGCTTTCCGATTTATCATTCACCATCGATATCTATTACACCATCCGCATTGGCAGTTGATTTCAATATGTCTCTGCTTCTTCAAGTTATATTTAAAAAAATAAACTAATTAAAATAATTTCCATATTTCGTCATTTCCAAATAAGTGAATATCGTTACATAATATTTTTTAAATATGTAAAATATTTTTTTAAAAATTAAAATATCTAACGCTTTCTAACCCGGAAGTTATTGCCAAACAACCTACTCGTTTTTTATTGCTTAGGATTTTCGGCACTGTACCTGACTGTTTTGATAAGGCGTTGCACTTTCTGGTGCCTACGCTCATTTGAAACGGGGGATCTGTGATGGAGAAAATATCTCATACCTCAAAGATGACGCAGGATAAATGTTTATGTGAAGCGTTCAGGACAGATACAAGATAGGGTCTCAGTGAAGAAGAACTGCGAAAAATACCGATGAGATTGACTGAGCCAAAAGAACATTCGACAGCGATTTACCGCATTATCTTCGAAATTCAACAACCGTGTGATTATCAGTTTTAAGAATCGATGTATTTAAGTGCCATTCAGAACAGTTATTGTAAACATTGTCCGAAAATAGCACTTTCTCCATCAAGCGAACTCATCTTCTAATGGAATTCAAAGAAAGAAAGATGGGTCAGACAGAGAATAGGCATTATCTGGAAGATAAAAAGATCAGATCATTTTATGTGCTGCTCAAGACGACGCATCAAGACATTTTGTATCATTAGTAGCAGCTATGTATTGAGAATTCAATTCTCTGTAACTTAAAAAATAATCCTTGTATTTGTACGCATTTTGTATGAAACTTTGCTTCAATTTGATTGGTTGAAAAATGTTTGTGCGTGTGTGCGCGCACGCGCGTGTGCGAAGAGAAAGGGAATATCAAAATAGAGGTTTTAGTTTGGTTGACGTGATTCTTATTACTGGGATATAATATAAGCTCATTTTTTTTTACTATAGTAAGGGATTGTAGATGATTTTAATATAGAAATTCACCGTAAATGATTTTACGGTAGAAATACATAAGGAACGAATGAATAGAATAAAGCTATAATATATAGATCAGAGGTTACTACACACAACCGGTGATATGTAACCCAGTAGAATATTTCAAGTTAAACAGTATAAACTGCCAGGTAATGCTATGAAGGACACGGCAGAGTAACTAGATGATCTGTTATGTGAAAGACTGATTTAATTTTTCCTATTTATTGATAGTAATTCGTCATAGATTAATATTTATGTAACCCATATAATTATATCGTTTTCCACTAGTGTACAGAACCAAAACAATAAATAACGAGAAAATGTGTTTAAACATCACGCGAACATTTCCAGCTTGAACATAAAAAAGGTCTGTTGCTGCACTATCTCAGAAAATCAAAAATCAAATGTAAGTAATTCGAGGATCAAATGTATTCAATAATAGTTTAGACGAAATTCGCTTTTTTCAGCTTGTCGACGCAGTTGAGGAATCCCCAGAATCATGTTTTTTTTATGTAT
Organism: Acanthosepion esculentum; assembly: GCA_964036315.1. Taxonomy (NCBI): domain Eukaryota; kingdom Metazoa; phylum Mollusca; class Cephalopoda; order Sepiida; family Sepiidae; genus Acanthosepion; species Acanthosepion esculentum. The sequence continues at coordinate 18,264,386 of OZ038486.1, read as the reverse complement.
GTTAAAACCCACTAAGACACTTGGGCACATAACTGTCTTTTTGTTTTAGGAAATGTGTTATACATTCTTTTATATAAGGAGTTACAGGACATGATGAAATGTTATTAATAAATCTTGTACTATGAAGAAAGATGCAGATGATAAAATTCAGTTCCTTTCATATCAGCGGTCTTCAGCGACTATCCACCTTCATTCGCTTTTCATTTTCAAATTTAACTTACACTTCATTTCTAAGTTTGCTCAAGACTCATCACGAGAGTCCATCGAAAAAAACAATTTCAGTTGTAAGTTGTATAGTTCACATTGGTTGAAGTTCATGCGATGGAATGTATTGTCCATGTTGCTCAAGGGAACTTCAGAATGGTTTTTAAAGTGCACACGACACACGAAGACACAAAGCTGATTTTCCTGACGAAGCCGCAGAATGCCAAAGTAATGAAATATTTTTTTTTGTTATTCATAAACCGAAGAAATAAAAATGCCGTAAAGCCGGCCTCTGTCCATCTTTAAAATATATTTATTTCCTTCTTGCCTAATAATTTTTAACCTACATTAACAATTAAAGAAGCCGGAGTATATTTTGTATATTGCAGGCCATTATGACGATAATGATTATTTAAAATTAGGTTATGTCGGAACCAAAGCTTGAATCTTGTTATTACAGAATTGGGAACAACATTTATAAAAGGCAGTGAGAGAAAAATGGCAAATTATGGCAAGAAAGATAGACGTTATCTTTTAAAATTAATACGACGTGGTTCTGAGAAGTTCTTCACCTGACAGATTTTTTAAAATTTCGATGTTTGCTCATTTAGACAGATTTGGAAAATTAATCAAACCAGGAATTCTTCACCATTCTATCTCAATTAAGCGCTTATATTATAAACGATAATTCCAGTTGTTTTAGTTTTATCTTGCCTATTCTATATTCACGCCAAACATTTCCGCCATTTTGAGAACTTAAAAAGTCTATCATAAACGTCATGTTTTAATAACTGGTCGATAATTCTTTTTTCATTAATCAATGTAGTCAAAGGAAACTTGAGAAGTGTATTAAATATATCCTATTGACACGGACACACGCTATCAGTTTTGTCTGGTGAAACTGAAAAATTCGTTTTTTCATGTAAAGAATCACAGAAGAAATGAAGAGTTTTTCACAGTTATGAAGACGGAAAAATCTAAGAAATGATCCGAAGCAGGTGATCTATCATTAAACTAATTTTCTTTTTTCATTCTTCTCGCAAAATAAAGGATGTTCTAATAACTTGGACCGATTTTAAATGTGAATTAAGTTTAAGCGTCTAATGATTTTTTTTTCTTTTTCTTTCAGATTTAACAACTTAAGTCTTTGGCAATTTCAACCATTTTCTGAAATAAATTTAACATTTACATCATAAAATAACATTTTCAGACGCTTTGTACAAGTTTTTGTCCAGCTTAATTTTTTTCCAGAAAAAAAAAGGCGTCAAGTTTTGCCTTTTATCTCTTGGCCTTGCGTTGTTCTGTCGCTATCTTCCAAAGCTGAATTGAAGCAGATGCATTTGTAAGTGTGGCTGATTACACCAATAACAAAACCCTTGGCAGAAATACAAACTCGTTGTAGCGACTACGTGCTGATAACCATTGAGCTAATTCGAACGGCTGCAACAAAAAACAAAAAAATCAGACCAGCTGCACTTATGTTCTTCTGTTTTTTTTTACCTGTATCTTCTTATTTTTCCCTTATCTATTCATACCTTCTCTACACATTCATGATTTTATGTAAATATTGTAAAAAGCATGGTTTTCATATGTAAAATGAAATAAGGAATGCATATATATTTTCCCCTTCACCCTCATTCTGACTTATCTTTCGAAATTTTAATGCATCGTAATTTTACACCTTCCCGTCTCTGTTTAGGATGTGTGGATGGTGTAATGATAGCGGCTCAGAATAAGAAAACGAAGAACTGAGTTCGAATTCAAGTTCAGTTTATTTCATTCACTTACACACATACCATTGGGAAAGGCATCTCTTTTTTTCCACTAACCATAGGTAAAATAGTAGGGTAGACTGGGGTATTTAGCCGTAGTTAGTAACCAGTTTAAGGGAAGGAGAACTCTGAATTCAAAATAGGTTGGGCATGGAGATAACAAATCCATTCCGTAAAAGCCTACTGCTCATTGTGAAAACCACAGCAGTAATAATTCGCGTGCTGAGTGTTGTGGTCCCATACTCCTTATGGAGCGTACGGGACTTGAGAGCTGTGGTCCCATACTTTTCAGGGTGCCTACGGAACTTTAGCGCTGTGATCTCATACTTCTCAGGGAACCTACGGGACGTGAGAGCTGTGGTCCCATACTCCTCAGGGAGCCTACAATACTGGAGAGCTGTAGTCCCATACTAATCATAGAATCTACGGAACTTTAACGCTGTGGTTCTATATTCCTCAGAGAGTTTACGGAACTTTAGAGATGTGGCCTCATACTTCCCAGGGAGTCTTCGGAACTTGAGAACTGTGGTCCTATGCCTCTCAGGGAGCCTACGAGACTTTAGCGCTGTGGCCCCATACACCTCAGAGAGTCTACGGAACTTTAGCGATGTGGTCCCATAGTTTCCAGGGAGTCTACGGGACTTGAGATATGTGTTCCCATACACCTCAGGGAGTATATGGGGCTTGAGTTAAGTGAGTAGTGACTCCTTAATTCTCTTTGAATCTTTCTCTCATTAACTATTGATATCCAGTCAGCAAGCCTTTATTTCTTTTGTCTTCATTCTTCTTCCCTCTCTGTATACTAAAACAGACTTACTTTTTCCTTTCACCTGGTTTTCTTTTCACTTTTCTCGAGCATTTTTACCAAATTACCTTTCCACCTTCACATCCTTCTTCTTCCACACTTACTCTCTCTTATTTTCTTGAACTACTTCTCACTTAATATTAATATGTTCGTAACTGATTTCAGCTCAGAAGGTCTAGGGATCGGGTAAATGATACCCTTTGATCTGAGGTAGAAATGTGACACGGTTGTACACACAAACAAACATAATAATAGTATCGATCAAAACGGACAGGGATCAAGCAGATACTACACCCTGATCCTAGTTAGAAAAGTATAACTTGTAAACTCACCGGTAGATAGTGTAGACACTTCGTAATAGCTGTACAATAATATATTATCGATATGAATTTTGATATTTTACTGAGCATTATTAAAGAATTTTATCGGATTTTAAGTTTATTTTATTGGTTTTTTAAGCACCAGACACAAGGAAAAGTGCTGAGTTCTTCCAGCTGATCCTTTGTTAAAAAGATCTTTTAGTTTGATTCCAAATAGAGGCTTGAATTGCTTTCTCATACTTCTTAATAGTCAGGGTACCTGTTGTTGAGCTATTGCCAAACAAAGATTAAAAAATATGTTTAGGCGTCTGTCGTAGAACGATGATTAAAATGTTAGTTACATAGACCAGAGTTTCCCAACAAGTGGCCACATGGCTAAAATGGGCCATGGCAAATTTCAGGTGGCAGAAATTTTATAATTTTTACTGGACCACCAGGCTTATATATGGCCGCGGGTCATAGAAAGTATTTTTTACACTATCATAATTTTATTGGCCACAGAAAAAATCTGGATACAAAGTGGACCATAAACCAAAAATGGTTAAGAACCACTGACCTAGACCACTAAATCCAGACTCAATGAAAATTCTAAAAACGTGACCTTTTACCTAACTAATTTAAGCGTAAAGTAAATACCCCAGTAATGTGAAAATCGGATTAACTAATCTTACCTTATATATTACCTCATACATTTCATTTTTTTTAGCATCCCTGAATATATAGCCATTGACATATATGTTTCGGACTGAATTGTGGATGCGATTTATGCGAATTCGGTTAGTTGATATTTCAACCCTTGTTGGGTTATTTAATGTTGAATTATGTATGGGGAAACCCAATGTGGATCTCACTCCCTTCTCAGTAATAATGGTCCATCAGATTATCCTCATTAACCATAACCCTAGGCCGATTGTTGGTTGGCTGATTTTACATGTCAACCCTTGTTGAGCTATTTAATTTATTATGGGGGCAGTCAGCGAGGATAGAACTCAGTACTTCGTAGTAATGGTCAATCAGACTAGTCTCGTTAACCATAACCCTAGGCCGATTGTTGGTTGGCTGATTTTACATGTTAACCCTTGTTGAGTCATTTAATTTATTATGGGGGCAGTCTGCGAGGATAGAACTCAATACTTAGTAGTAATGGTCAATCAGACTAGTCTCGTTAACCATAACCCTAGGCCGATTGTTGGTTGGCTGATTTTACATGTCAACCCTTGTTGAGTCATTTAATTTTTTATGGGGGCAGTCAGCGAGGATAGAGCTCAGTACTTAGTAGTAATGGTCAATCAGACTAGTCTCGTTAACCATAACTCTAGGACGATTGTTGGTTAGCTAATTTTACATGTCAATATTAATTAATGTAGATTTTTTTGGAGGGGGCACCCAGTGAGGATGAAACTCACTAGTTAGTAGTAATGGTCATTAAGTCTCGTTAACCATTACCCCAGGTTGGAACATCTTAGATAGTTGCAAATTTTTCACCCATACCAGAAGCCGATACTCAAGCTTAGGTAAAAATCAGAATTTTTGAATGCTGATTTTCATGGCATAAAAACCCCTTTTCGGTAGAAAGACTGTCAAAATGATTTGAACGTCTTGCTGTGGAGACTTCGCAAGTTCATATGTTTACCATTACCGTTACTGGGAGTTCAATCCACATACTTGTGTGTTTTGTAAATCCCTATCTGAGTAGAGGTAAAAACAGAGAGATCATGTGGTCAAGATGAAGGACAATATCATCCCTAAGCACTTCCTGTGTGGTGAGTTGACCAAAGGGAAAAGTCCAGCGCGCAAGTCGAAATTGCGGTATAGAGATTACATCAATAACACCCTGTAGAAAGCTAACTTCATGCAAATGATTATGTAAATCTAGCTTAGATCGTGCATCATGGTAAGAGAAATTTTGAACAGAATCGTGACGAGGGTGAGAAACTCAGCAGACTTGTTCGTAAGGGTGTTGATGCTAATTTCCAAGAGAATGTTGGCATTGAAGTTGTTATAACAATATCAATATCGTCGCGTCTGTCTAAGTAATGAAGGTGTCGAAAATCATCAAAGACTCCACACATTGAATGTTCCGCCAAATAATGTAGCAAGTACTGCAAGGGGACCTCAACCTTGCTGCATCTGCACAAAATAATGTAAGACCCTAACAGGACTAAAAAAAAATCGCATGCAGAGGCATCGACGCGGTGGGGTAAGTGAGTGATTCTAGTTAGCCTTTGTCAGTCGGATTAAAGGCTACAGCGGTATACTTTTACTTATTGTAATGACATTTGGACTAAATATAAAATAAATCTTAAACTTGTAAACCTCCTTTGAGTAAACATACAAAGAAGTATGAGAGGCCTTACGTATATAAATTGAAAAGTGGATACTCGAATTTAATCAAAAATTTGTACACTCGAGTTAGAGAAAGAAAGATAATATGAAACATCACTATCTTTCCCAGGAAATCATGAATCTCCACAAGTCCTTTATCTTTGTCATCTGTGAATAGATAAAGAAAAGGAACGTGTGGAGAGACATGCCCGACTGTATTCGGAAGGGACATGGTCTTAAAAAAATATCCACACGTTCATTTGAACTGTATTTGTATAAGGTGGAGGTTAATGAGGAAGTCCCGGGCGCACATCGTTGTAGAGACAAAAATTACTCAAGCTTCCACGAATTTTGACATTTTGTAAATGCTAGCATTCATTAACCATTCCCCAATCAAAAACGACAACCCGCTGGAGATGGTGACATTTCTAATTAGCTCCGATGGGGTTCTGGCATGGCCAGGTGTTTATCGGGACTCCCACTCAAATGGATGGCAAAAGACAAAGTTTAAAGTGGGGAACCCATACCTACATAGAACCAGGGACAAACATTACGCGAGCGTCCTCGGTATTTCTTTTTTGGGATGCCTTGGGCGCTAGAGATTAATCTTAATTCCCTTTCATCGAAGAGGTGCTTCCAGGATCGAGCAAATATATTTTTTAATATAGGTATTTAATCGGATTCCCACTCGAACAGCTGTGTCATAGGGCTGAGTTTAAAATTTGTGTTTCATACATATATAAGAATATGGACAAATATCGCTCATGCTCGATCAACCCTTTTTAGAACACTTTATTAGATAAAGATTAACCCAAGTCCTCTACCGTAAAGAGATTTTTTTTATTTTAACTTTCAGCTGGGCCATGTAGCTGTTTATCCACCAGGCGACTCAAGCCAAGTTTTAGATTGGATGCCCAAAGTGTCCATGGACTAAGGATAAAATTTGTTCAATCCTCCTCAGCATTTCCTCATTTGTGGGTAGCTAAAGTGTCAGGTAATTTACCTAGCCATTTCCGGAGAAGAAGTATTGATTAAAGAGAGCGTCCCTCTAGGGCTTACATTCTGTTAAATTTTAACCGTGCATCCAAGCTGGACCAGTTAGTATTTATCTGTAAACACATTTCGCACAAAATACGACACAAGGTCGATATTTTAGTTAGAGCCACGAATACATCGGTCAAAGGACAAAACTTCCTCAGCATTTCCCGTTTCGGGAACACCAGGTGATGAACCTGTCCAGTTTCATAAAGAGAAATATTGCCTGTGGGGACGGACCCCAGGGACTCGAACAGATTATATTAAATTTTAACCATCTGACCTTGCCGGGTCTGGTAAGTATTTTTATATAATAATAAATAATAGCCGGCCACTCGTATTCGACGAAACCCGTTTTTCTAGGGCGGATAGCCAATCCCTATTGCAGATTCTCGCTCAGGCACATGTGTGTTTGTTCAACACCCACAGAGCCCACCTGTGGTTTATACGTCAACTATGCTGAGCAGACTTTAGTTACAGTTTCTAGGAGAGAGAGAGCGTGCTATCTAGCATGATCAACAATCTGAAAAACGCCAGCACAATCAAACCCTCGGCCACGATGACTTGTGACTTCGTGCTAGCATAGCTATCAACGGCCCCCAAGTGTTCCGTCTACCCAATTTTACTCAAAAGGCTTGGGTCAACTCGTGGCATAGTTTTCAGACATTCTCTAAAGGTACCGCACGCTGGGATCGTCCCCCTCCAGACCGATAACGTCAGAAAGTTGACGAATCAACCGCGGTGAGATTCGAACCCGGGCCTTATGGTCAGAAAGCGAATGTTCTAACCACTTGGCCACTTCCCCCATTTTTTTTTAATATATAAATATGTTTCAGACATTCTAATTAATTTATCTTAATTTACGTTTGTATAAATAAATAAGAATTTATTTTAATTTCAGTTGGAACAAGGCGTCATGTTGGCAAATCAGGCAGTTCTGGTTACGAATGCAGTTTCACGCAGATATATATGAATTGGAAACAATTGAAAAACAAGTGATTACGTCTAATCCCAAGTGATTTATGAAGCCGGACTTAGTCAGGAACGAGACAGGCTTGCTAAACATCGCGCCATGGGTGCGTTTCTTTCATAGAACCACAATAATGAAACATTTCTGAAGATCGAAATCAGTCCACTAATGAAATGGTTTGCTTGACGAGCTTGCTAATGGTCACTCACTAATCAAGGAAGATATTTACAAAGATTTTCTTCGTGCGACAAAGATCAATAACAATAATGAAGTATTTGGGAAGAGACTGAACACACGGAACTAGCGAATTAATCTGAAGGAATTAATATGAAACATTAACAATGCCTCGTCTTAGACATTCAAACAAATAAGTATGTATGAGAACATATAACAAAATAAGGCATATTACTCCGTCCATACGAGTTTATACTGCATCAGTTTTTTTTTCATAGCAAAGTCAATAGAATACCATTAAAGAAAAACTATTACTGCTACAACGAATACTACTACTACTGCTACTACTACTACTACTATTACTACTACTACTAAAATAATAATAATAATAATAATAATAATAATACCTGGAAGCCCATGCAACAAATAAATTGATCATCTTGTATCAGGTTGCACGTTATCGGCACCCACTGAATATAAAAACCGGCATGACAGAGTGGGCCAATATCTGCACTGGAAAATTTGCAACTTCTATGGGAAGGAAACTGAAATAAACTGGTACGAACACCACCCAGACCCGGTTACGGAGATAGGACCTGTTACAATTCTATGGGACTACACAGTACACACTGACAGAACAATCAAAGCCAACCGCCCAGACATTGTTATTAAAGATCACAAACAAAAAAATGCCTCCTTATTGATATGGCAGTCCCTGCAGACTGCAATGTATCTTTGAAAATATTCGAAAATCTGTCAAAATACAAGGACCTTGAAATAGAAATCTCAAAAATGTGGCACATGGGAACATCCCTGTTGTAATTGGAGCCCTGGGATTGGTTGGAAAAGATTCCAGTAGACTAATTGAAGGGATCCCTTAAGTCCATGCCTCAAAGAGATAAAAAAATTATTCTGACAAGTACAGCCCACACTTTACGAAGGGTTTTATCTATGTAATATTTTTTTTTCAGTGGAAAGTGTCATGATACCATTTGTAACCTTAGGTCCCTGGGCGGGACCCGGAAAGAAATTATTATTATTATTATTATTATTATTATTATTATTATTATATAAGTATTATTATTATCACTGAGTGTGAGCGCAGTAAGTCAAGCTAAGATAAAAAAAAATACGAAACCCAATATTGCCATCAAGAAATCAAAGGAAATAATAATAATAATAATAATAATAATAATAATAAGAAGAAGAAGAAGAAGAAGAAGAAGAAGAAGAAGAGATACAAAATATTGTTCTGACAAGTACAGCCCACACTTTACAAAGGGCTTTATCTATGTAATATTTTTTTTCTTTGCAGTGGAAAGTGTCATGATGCCATTTCTAACCTTAGGTTCCTGGGCGGGACCCGGAAAGAAATGTGTAAACGCCAGATATCAAAGAAAATAAAAATAATAATAATAAGTGGAAAATGTCATGAAGCCATTTCTGAGCTTAGGTCCCTGGTTGGGACCCGGAAGGAAATGTGTATGCAACAGAAATAATAATAATAATAATAATAATAATAATAATAATAATAATAATAATAATAATAGTAATAATTATAATAATAATAGTAATTTACGTTTTCATATGTAAATAAGAAATTATTTTAATTTCAGTTGGATTAGGGCATCATGTTGGCAAATCTATTAGAAGCCACCGATTATAAAACAAAGTGGATAATATGCCTCTTTTACGCGAAGGAGACTGCAAGAAACTGGTATGAACATCAGCTAGACTCGGTTATAGAGATTGGACTCGTAAGAATTTTATGTGACTTTACAATACGCACAAACATAACAATCAAATCTAATCGCCCAGACACCAGCATCAAAGACCACAAAAACAGAATGTGCTTTCTTATTGATATGGCAGTTCCTGCAGGTTGTAATGTATCTTTAAAGATCTTCAAACAAAACTATCACAATACAAGGATCTGGAATTAGAAATCTCAGAAATCTGGCACATTAGGACATCAATAATTCCAGTTGTAGTTGGAGCACTCGGATTTATTGTAAAAGGTTCCTATGGGCACACTGAAGGAATTCTTGGTAGGCCATGTCTTCAGGAAATACAAAAGATTGTACTCACAAGTGCAGCATTACGAAGAGATTTACCTATGTAAAATGTGTGTGATCTTTGGTTCTTTTTTGTGGGAGGGGCGATCAGTGGAAAATGTCATGAAGCCATTTCTGACTTTAGGTTTCTGGTTGGGACCCGGAAAGAAATGTTTATACGACAGAAATTAAAGGAAACAACAACAACAACAACAACAACAACAACAACAATAATAATAATAATAATAATGGTTCATCTAACAGATTAAAAAATCTCAAGTTTATAACGTCTACTACTTGGTGCTGAGCTTGGCTAGGTTAGATTTTGCTTGTCAAAACTTGGGTGATTTAATGTCGAGATCTGTTTTTATTATACTTGAATTTATAGATATAAATAATCAGTTTTATGAGAAAACATTGGTCAGGTTTAAACTTGAGTCTATAAACAAGCATTGTTTGGATTTATACATGAGTCTGTGTGTAAACTTTGTTCGCGTTTACACTTGAGTCTATAGGCAAATATTTATCCGTTTTATACTTAGTCTAAAGTCGGGTTTATACTTTAGTTCATAGCTAAACGTTGGCCGAGTTTATACTTAAGTCCATGCATAAAAATTGGTCGGATTCATTGGGTTTAAACATTGTTCATATATATATACATTGGTCAGGTTTATACTTGAGTCTATCGATAAATATTGTTCAGTTTTGTACTTGAGTCTATGGGCAAACAGTGGATGAGTTTATACCTGAATCTATAGGCAAACATTTGTCGGGTTTATATTTAAGTCTATAGATAAACACTGGTCAGGTTTATAGTTGATTCAATAGATAATTATTGTCCGGGTTTATACTAGCATCTATAGGTAAACATTAGTTGGAGAAACGGTATAGTTAAGAGTAAAAGTCGGATAATGAAGAATCTAGTTATATGACTACATTTTAATGAGGCTTACGGTTTAGCCTTCGTAGTCTAATTGGTTATTTACTGTCCTGGTCAGATAGGCTTCCCAAGATATCTGAAACAAGTTCAGATATCATCTAGTGTTTATTCTTTTCGTTATGACCGATGCTGCTTTCGTCGTGGACGTATAATATAAATATATCCTGACCGTTGCTACAGAAATAGCAAACAGCAGACAATTGGTGGATTTGAGATGAGGTTTTGGGCGAAAGATGATTCTATGAAGAGAGAAAGAGAGTCACTTATATTTGCAGTATAGGAGAAAGCCAATATCGCAAGTTGGTCAGAAAGATTATGAACAACGATATGATTGGATTGGTAAGATAATCTATTGGTAAGGATGCCTAAGTTCGGCTTCAGCGTGAAAGAAAAATGGTATGTATATCAGCCAGAGGTAGTGTTAGAAAATGACACTCAAAAGGTATGGGATTTCTCTGTCCAGACAGATCATGTTATTGAAGCCCGAAGACCCGATCTTATTGTGATAGATAAGGAAATTAGCAATTGCTGAATTATTGACTTTGCTGTTCCATATGATACAAGAATGGGCTCCAGAGAATAATAACATATTAAACATATTAGGATTAGAGTATGGAGTAGAAGAGACCATAAATCATGACTGTTTGAAGTAATTTCTATAATAATAAGTGCACGCGAAACAACACGTAAGAACTTTAAAGAGCGCTTAGGTAAATTGGCATTAATACCTTAAGAAAACTGCCATAAAAGATTTCGGATTTTCCGAAAACTTATTGAGTTGTGAGGAGTCTTGTAAAACCCTATCAAAAGAACAGAATCTGAATGTACGACAACAACATAATAATAACAAGATACACAGACAAATATCGTACATGCGACTTACTTTTATTTTAAGCATATCACCCCCAAAAGGCGGGGGTGCCACTAGCTCGCAAGGGGTTACAGTGAGCGAGAGTAAGAATAAAGAGGGGTGTTTGAGGAAAGGATAAAGAGAAGATCAAGGCATCAGAAGATGTCGATTGACATTACATTTGAATATTTGAAGATTATAGTTATCAGGGAAGCTAGTAAGAGGAAGGGAGTTCCACTGTCGGGAAGTGCGAGATAAGAAGCTGTTGGAGTAGAAAAGACGGCTTCATTTAACCGTTTCGGCGGTAAAAGGGTGGGGCCGAAATGCCAACATAGTAGTACGCTTAAATTCATGCAGTTGGGGTAGCAGTGAAAGTAGCTCGTCAGAGGAGTTGCTATGAAAATATTTTTAGAAAAGACAGAGGCATGTCTGTGAGAAAGTGACTGTAGACGAGATGCCAGATCAGGACCTATCGCATTGCATATCCGTTTTTGGATTTTGTCGAGAACCTCGCGATGAACAGCGGGGCCACCAGACTATATATGACAACAATATTCAGTGCAAGGACGAATGGTAGATCTGTAGATTTAGAGGATGGACACAAGCGAGAAAAACCTTCTGGCGACACAAAGGGGAACAATTTTCCTTGCGGTAGATGAAGCTGTTGATTCAATGAAGTTGTTCCACCTCAGGTCAGTGGAAAGCGTGAGACTAAGCAGGCGCGGGGAGGCGCTTGCGTGGAGTTCACGCAAAAGTCATACGGTGATCATAATAATTTGGATAAATTAAAATAAAAGTACTTTTCTAAGATTAATCTAGGGATTATCCAAATTCGGAAATTTCATTGTCCATAAAACTGGCTATGATAGAAACATAGTTACCCAATCAGAAATCACGAAGATTACTAAACAGTTCAAACTTTTTCATGATTATGTGTTCTGCTAAAGGTAAAAAAAACGCCCATACAAAGCGATGTCATTTGGGCTATCAGTGAGATAAATATTTTTTTTTATATAAGCTATTTTCTTGGTTTGGTTTGATTTGTTTTATTTTACGGCATATCAACCTCAATGGGTTATTTAATGCCAACAATGTTTATTGCTGGTAATTTTTTTTTTTTTTCAAAATTTATTACTGGTATCTGTATATATTTCTGAGATGAGGTATTATGTACACTATTTACATTGTTCAGACTATCGTCCTCATCTTTGTTGCCATATTTAACTCAACGTTTCGGCCGTTGTACGCTCCGGCCTTCTTCAGGTGGTTGAAATGTCGAACTGAACCCTTTATTTAGCTCGCTGTGGTAGACTGTTCGAGTTCCACGTGCCATGTTTAATGGATGCTTCCTGTTTAGGATTGTGTTTCCTGTTCTTTCTATAGTTTTTTTTTTTCCATTCTCTTTCACTCCTTGTAGTCTCTTGCATCTTAGTGGCATTATCGCCTTGCTTGGAGTGAATTGATTAAAAATTGCAACAACTGTCACGACTGCTTCTAAGATCACCTATTTAAAGAACGTTTTTATCAAATGAGCATAATCAATTGTTATTAATTTATGACTCGTAACCTCGACAGATCGAGACTTTCCGGTGGATATCGTCCATAGCGAAATATCTTTTGAAAAATATCTAAACTGTCAAATGTATACAACCACTTCCTCAGATCAATCATCAAAAATGGCTTCGAACAAATGAAGACTGTAGGTCTTACAGAGGACTTTTCTCCTTTGAGCTTAGTGAAACAAAGGGCCGTATCAAATAACAGAATCAGCATTAAGGACTTTCAACAGCAGTAACAACTAAAATGGATAGCACATTTAACCCAGAGTGAAAATAATGACATAATCAAGAGGTTAACGTTCAACATTACTTCAAACAAAAGGTTAGGAAGGAAACTCTGATCTGTACTGGAAAGAGCAATATCAGAAGATTTGAGAAACCTACTTTCCGAAAAAAATTATAACAGAAATATTTTTATAAATCGACAGTAGCAATGGCTGCTCGGTGAATGGTTGCCGAATATTTCCATAGAAGGAAACGGCTAATATTACAATTACCCTTTATTTCTGTTGCTTATATATCTGGTGGTACGTCTAAATCCATCTCTTAAGTCAGATCAGTTAGCAAAACTTCAAAGTTTAAAGAAATACTAATCTAAACTTAATAATAATTAACAATACATTCATCTAATAACAAAATTATTTAACCCCATATGGGATCATGGCTCTTCACAGATTCCTTTTCTTTATTATTTGTGAACTTGCATATCTTCTTGAGGAAATAAAGGGGCTGCGAGTTGTATTCTCAACTGTTTGGAAATTTTCCTGAAACTGAGGACCAAGTTTATACAAATTTTACGGGGGATGAAGAGATGAATTAATGTTTGCCCCAAAGGCACTTGAGCGAAAGTGGACGCAACGCACTCAGGCGGAATTAGAAGTCGGATCGGTGACTGCAAATCCTGCGCCGAAAACTATTACACGACTCGCAAAGATATTGGGTCGTATCTAAATGTTTCTGTAGATCCATTCTATCGATTCCCCCAAATGTTCGAGAAAGAGAAGTGTGTTTGTGTTTTTTAAGAAAAGATTGGCGACAACTATATGACCAGATCAGCCCATTGCTGGTGATGCACGCAAAACAGACGATTTCATCTTCAGACATTCGGGTGACACTGAGGATTTTATATATATATATATATATATATATATATATATATATATATATATATATATATATATATATATATATATATATATATCAATTATGTGGTGCGGGTTCCATTTATATTACGCGAATCATTCATACGAAAAGCAGATAATGAAGTTAATGATATGGCAAGAATCACTCTCGCATACAATTTTTAATAAAATACATTAACCTCGAATCCGTTAATGAATGGTATGATCCTTGTTTATAAATTCCGGTTTAAAAAAAAAAGACCTGATAAAACCGGAATTTATAAACAAGGATCATACCATTCATTAACGGATTCGAGGTTAATGTATTTTATTAAAAATTGTATGCGAGAGTGATTCTTGCCATATCATTAACTTCATTATCTGCTTTTCGCACGAATGAATCGCGTAATATATATATATATATATATATATATATATATATATATATATATATATATATATATATATATATATATATCTCCAGGGAAGTATTTTCGTTTCTTACTAAGCAAAAGGATTAAACTGTTTGAAATCCATAATACAGTAAACAAGTTTAAGTGTGCCAAATATTATCGGTACCACTAATGCATCCATTTCAGCTTCCTCATATATCCGGTGCAGGTTTCTCCCGCTTTCCGAAATGTTTTAAATCGAACAAACAATTAATATAAGCTTATACTGATAATAATTTTGACCGTTTCCAAACCTGACATATATTTCTCCGTTAGGTATATGCGTATGTGCCGCTTCCTTCAATTTCCTTATCTCACTAAAATGCTGCTTGATTAAACCGCATCCGAGATAGGATAGTGCGATCACACCTTCCTCAAGATGTGATATGGTGATTTTCTAGGCGTAGGTTTGATGTCGCACAAGTTCAGAAATATAAGGTACCTTCAAGATATGATATGTCATACAATACGTTTCTATTTAACGTCTTTTTATGTTTTATTATATACTACGAATTTTTAACATTTGCATGGGATGTTTTAGCAATCAAATTGTAGGAGATAACGGCGTGGAGCGGGTTAAGACTATTGGAATTAACTCCACCCTCGGTAAGGAGGGACATGGGCAACAGGTGTTACCTGAACGTCATCCAGCAACAGCAACGGTGTAAAGAGGATCAACCTCCTCGGAACTGATCCTTCGCCCGATAAGCGAAGACATGAGCGACATGTGCCACCGGGCCGTCATTAAGCAACAGTTCGCATCAAACAAAAAATAATTCTCGAGACATGGAATGTCAGAACAACAAACAAATGTGGCCGGTTATAAAATAAAACGCAGAAAATAAACAGGATGAATATTAATATTTTAGGCGTATGTGAAACGAGATTGGCAATGGGAATTTCGTCATTTATATAGGAGCATATATACAGGCAGAGAGGAAAATGAAAGAGGAGTAGGACTAATATTAGACAAAGATATAAAGAAATGTGTCCTGGGATACTATCTGAAAGAATTATTGTCGTGAAAAATGAAAGAAAGGTCTTTCAACATATCCATCATACTTGTGTAAGCACTGATAGCAGAAAGTACTGAAAAAAACGTTTAAAAGTTTTACTGTACGCAAGACATCGCCAAGATTCAATATAAACCACAAGAAATTATGTCATGGGAGACCTGAATGCCAAAGTAGGTAAGCAGAGAGATGGTGAAATGGTTGGTAAATTCGGAGTCAGTCAGTTATGTGCCATGCGTGATACACGCTTAGGCGATCATGTATCTTTCGATACATGACTGACGAGGCAGATTTTCCCCGCAGTAGATTGCTATTTCTTTCTTGCCGTTGCCATCTAAGACTATAGAATCCAGTCTGTCCTGCTATTTAGAAGAAGAGAATTCATACCTTTACCAAGGGTATTAGCACGCAAGTGAATGTAATGGAGTCGACTGGAATTCGAACTCGGCTCTCCGATTCCTCAATCCGCATCGCTATCGATTACTCCGCCGTATGAACTCGTAATAATAATAAATACAAAGAAAAATTGGTCCAATGTTACACAGTGAATAATCAGGTAGTAGCCAGCAACTGGTTTTAAGAACACCCAAAATGTACACGAAGAAGCCTAAGATGAGAAACAACAAATCGACTATGTAATTGTTAATAAGAGATTCAGGAATACAGTTTTACACTCTGCGAAAAATACCTAAGTGCCTACTGTCGAAGCGACCATCTTTCATTAATATGAAAGTACGAAAATTAAAGAGGGCCAAATTGCAATACGACAGACTCCTGAATGACGCGAATGAGAAAGACAATGTTAAAAGTAGATACAGTGGACAAAATGAGAATAGAAACTCGAAGTGGGGCACATTAAGAGTTAGCTTTAGTAACAGCATCAATCGAGATACTTCCAAAGAAAAATAGGCAAAGAAAAAAAAGACTGGATAACAAATAGAATTGTCGATTATGAAAAGGAGACAAAGAATAAAGTTATAGCTCAGAATATAGGAGCCTGCGAAAAGAAATTAGAAACAAATGCAGGCGAGCTAAAGAGGAATGACTTAACGAAAAATGTGCAGAAATGGAAATAATGAGTATCACAAATAAGACAGACATGTCTATAAACATAAAAGAACTAACAGGACAAAATACATGCTCATCGACAGGATGCATAAAATCCAAGGACGGAACGCTGATATTAAAGAAAGAAAAAATATTTCAGAGATGGAACGAATACGTCGGAGAACTCTTCCCCGACGAGAGAGAACAACCGGCAATACAAAGAATTATCAAAAAGACCAAAATTATTCAAAACTGAAGTGGAATCAATATGACCAAATTAAACAGAAACAAAATAGCCGGACTAGACAAAATCGTAATAGATGCTGGAAGCCTTAGATGATTTCAGCATTGATAAAATTACAGACATAATAAAGAAAATATACGACATCATTGATATATCGGAAGACCGAAATAGATCCGTTTTCATAGCACTGCCTAAGAAGCCAGGTACAAACGAATGTAAACTCCATCGGACAATCAGCCTAATGAGCTATATAACAAAACTTATCATCCGAATTCTGAGGAATACAGCGCGCAACAAAATCAGACCGGAAATAGCACAAGAACAGTGCCGATTCGTAAAAGACCATAGGACTAGGAATGCGATATTTATACTAAAACCTATGTCAGAAAGAGCAATACAAATCCAGAAGGTGTAGCTGTGTTTTATAGATTATTCAAAAGTGCTTGATGAAGTGCGTCACAAAGAGCTGTTGGAACTTCTAGGTAACCTCGGCATATTTGGTAAGGATTTTAGAAGAATCTATAACTTATACTGGCAGCAAGCATACGGACAGAAAGTGAGTTCAATAAATATGCAAAAATTAGAAAGGGGTGTGAGACAAGGATGTGTCTTCTCACCGGACCTGTTCAACCTATACAGCGAGAGAATTAAAAGTCCTATCAGATTTCATTATTGGCGGCTACAGTTTCAACATGTCAGCAACGTAAGATATGCAGATGACACAATGTTCGTTGCAGACACAGAAAGGAACCTAAACGAATGCCTACCGACGGTAGTGAAGGAAAGCGAGAAGAAAGGACTAAACATCAATCGCTAGAAGACAATGCATGGTTTTTAGCCAAAGAAATAGTCCAACATGCATATTACAAATTGAAGACACTGAAATCAAACAAATACACCAATTTAAATATATCGGAAGCGTTTTAACAGGGGATGGAAAGTGCGACACTGAAATCCGAAGGTGAAATTGCTATAACGAAAAATGCAATCCAAAAGCTAAGCAAAGTATCAAGAAACGGAATAATTTCATTAGAAACAGAGAAAAGAGTAGTGAAATGTTATGTAATATCAGTCTTCCTATATGGCAGTGAATTCTAGACAATCTCCTAACAGAAGCAAAAAATATGTTGGTCTACAGAATGATACTGAGGATACCGTGAATCGAACATGTGAGTAACGACACAGTTTTAGAGGCAATGCTATCGAAAAGGACACTTGCTTGTAACATCAGGGAAAGACAGTTGTATTTTCTAGAGCATATAATGAGAAAAGAAGGCTTGGAAAATTTGATACTAACAAGACAGATTGAAGGCAAGAGGGACAGAGGAAAACAACGCATAACATACCTAGCGACTTTGATTGAATGGATGATAGAATAGGGTTTAGGAGAGATAGCAAAAAGATAAAATTTACTAAAAGTTACAAAGTGTAGGAATTTGCTTGGTTTGGTTTGGTTTGTTTTGTTTTACGGCATATCAATCTCAATGGGTTATTTAATGTTGACAAGATTTTTATTGCTGGTAATAATTTTTCAAAAAATGTATTGCAGGTAATAATTTTTTCTTCAAAAATGCATTGCTGGTATTTTTTCCTTCAAAAATGTATTTCTGGTAATATCTTTTTTTTCTTCAAAAATATTTTGCTGGTAATAATTATTTGCAAAAATGTATTGCTGGTAATAAGTTTTCCTCAAAACATTTATTACTGGAATTAAAACCTATTTTTGTACTTACATAGTGTTTCGACCCCAGTTTGGGGGTTAACTATCTTCCCATAGTTGGGACCCTAACAGGTGCTACCACCTCAGGTCAGGATGGAACTAGGAACACCAGCAGTTAAGAGGTGGTTCCACGCTCCTCAAATCCTCCTGATCAGAGGCCCTGGTGTTGGACGTAGTTTATCGTCTTACCCAGGATAAAGAAGTACTTTATCGCTATACCCAGGACGGTAGAAAATTCTGACGAACCAGGAACACCAACATCCTGCAGAAACACAGCACACAGAAGATGGGATGCTGTATAGGCAGATTTTTGTATTCCATTTAATTTGTCGAGGAACAAATGTTGTTAGGAGTTCGTGAAAACGTCAAACTATTATTGAAAGATATTGCAAGATGCATATTGTAAAAGCCCATAATATTTATACTTGTCAAGTTTTACAATGCGCCTAAGTTAATCAATTCCAGTAATTTACCTTCCCTCTACTTTACTGACACTTAGAATATACGAGCTTGCCATAAACTCATAGACAGTAAATCGGATAATTGCTCGAACTAACAATTTCTCGAAAGGCAGATTGCTCGAAAGGCAGATTGCTCGAAGTAATTTCGAAGCTCGAAGCCCCACGTAAACTGCGCCGTCTCACGACACGTCAACGGAGCTGCATATAAAAGGAGCCACAACACTCAACTTTAGCAGTCCTGATTTTTTTTTCTATATTTGTTTTCTATTTCAGTAATTTTGGAGATCTCGAACCCTAGTGATGGCCATAACTTTTGTTGAGAGCGAAAAAGGAAAGAAATTGTGTTTGGATGGATATCTATATATTAAGGACAAAACAGTGAACAGTAAGATTTACTGGAAATTTGAAATGTGCAAAAAAAGGAAATGTTTATCATGTGTTTTATTTTTTTTTTAACCACAGGTTTCGAGCAAATTGCCTTTCGAGAAAAAAAAGACCTTCTATATAAATGTACTCGTTCTTTAATTTTAACAGTTCAGTTAACAAAAATAAAGTTGTATTATTTTATCTTATAATAAATATTAGAAACAATGTAGTTTTATATTTTTTTTAACTACAGGTTTCGAGCAAACTGCCTTTCGAGCAATTGATAGTTCGAGAAATTATTTTTCGAGCAATTGATTTCGAGCAATTTACTGTCGAGCAAATGATTTCAAGAAATTTACCGGATACGCTGTAAATCTCGGCATGACCCATAATAAACCACTATACAATTAAGCTGCTCTATGAAAGAATCTGTTATTTCACTTAAATCAATAGATTCCGTAGGCTCCATGTGGAGCATAGGATCTCATCTGCGGTTTTACTTGCAATTTCTTTGTTTTACAGAGTATTGTTGGCAAACCTATATGCATCCCTCCTCCCCGAATGCTGTTTTTTTCGTTTGCTCATATATATATATATATATATATATATATATATATATATATATATATATATAACTGTAAGAATTGAATATAGTTCACCTGATTTTAAATCTATTAGACAATCAATAATATATTGAAAATGTCATCTACACATGAAATCAATAGAATCAGAAGATAACAAATAAAAAAAAATGAACAAAGTCTCAATTACTAATATTTTAAGTAATTTCACCAACAGCGAGTATTTAAAAAAAATCATACAAGCAAATATTAAAAATCTATATTCTAATAATCTCATTTTTATTTGATGGTTTGTCTGTTTGCTACCGCAACACAGTGATTCTCAACTGGTGTGCCGCGCCCCTCCTCTTAAATGTGCCATGAAATATAGCCACGGTATACATATAACGGTTGTTCCAATAACAGCGAATTTCTTCGAAAACACTTGTAACAGAACATCTCTCTCTCTCTCCCTCTTTATATATATATATATATATATACATATATATATATATATATATATATATATATTGGGAACATATACATATATATATATATATATATATATATATATATATATATTGGGAAAATTGTGAATCCTCTTCTTCTCCCTCCAACTATAGGTAAATAGCAGGACAGACTGGGTTCTATAGCCTTGGATAGCAACTGGTCTAGGAGAAGGACAACTCTGAATTCAAAACCTGCGGAGGGTGGTTTGGAGACCTTGTGGCATTCGCTGCACCAGGTCCCTGTATTCGTCCCTCCAAAAAGTGTGGATGGCCCTGCACGAAACCTTCACCACTATAATCAAATCTCATGTGTCGGTGTCGGGCTTTCAGTTTTTGGGAACTGATCTGCCTGACCCTCATACGTCGAGTTCGACGGGAGAGTCCATCATATATATATATATGGAAGAAATATAGTCTTAAAATGTGCTATATTTATGGGATAAAGTGCTCAATATCAGAGATAGAGCGTGTGTAAATATAAAAGTGAACATAGAAGTCAATACTTAGAGGCGACAGTCTGCTTCATGCTAGAGTTGCCTGACGACTGCATCTCGCATGAAACAGACTGTCGCCTCTAAGTGTTGATTTCCATGTCCACTTTTATATTTACACACGCTCTATCTCTGATATTGAGCACTTTATCCCATAAATATAGCACACATTTCTATGTTCACTTTTATATTTACACACGCTCTCTCTCTCTCTCTCTCTCTCTCTCTCTCTCTATATATATATATATATATATATATATATATATATATATATATATATATATTGGTGCAGTATATATAATATTATAATGAAGTAATCATTCAAAGAATTAATCAGTAACGTTAATGTAATTAATGGCGAAATCACTTCGCTAACAGATCAATAAAACATTAACTTACTAACATCTTTCTGAATGACAGATTAGATGGATTAAAATAGATGTTCTCTTACAAATATTTTCGAAGAAATTCGCTCCTTCATCGTCAGGCATTGATATTGTTTTCATTTCAGGTATATTTCCAAGACGAAAATAAATGTATTGCAATCCGAAAGATTTTTTTTTTTTAAAGTCTGCTATTTGTTAATGGTACAAACGTATCACCCCCACCTTTTTAGAAACAACACACGGCTAGCGTATTTGTGAGTCCGTATGTTTCAGTCAGGTTTGTGGTAGGGGATATTTTTATGTGACCATCGTTGTCGTCCTAAGCTCTAAATAAACATGTCATGATTTATTTCAGAGTTAGTCATTACACATTCCACGTGGAACAGAAAAATGTAAACACTGAAACAGATGACCTTAAAAACTGACCGTAGTAGAGTATTTTTTATTTTACCTACGTTTTTAGTCCGTTTTTCATGAAGTATAGTTTCTTTTCTTTAAATCGCACTTTTAACCGAAATTTCAAAAAAAATAAATCCAAGATTCCAAGATTCCAAGATAAAACAACTGTTCACTTCATTGGATAAATGCCTGGATTTTTATGATTACAGATTTACAGTCCCCCCTCTCTCCGAAAAAAGGCTCTTCCAATTTGTACATTATTTACATTGTTCGAGCTGTTGTCCTCGTCTTTATTGCCATATTCACGACATTTCTGCCATTGTACGCTCCGATCTTCTTCAGGTGATATTTTATCTATTTTATTGTTCTAATAGATTTCGTAATATAAAATATATTAGAACAATAAAATTCGGTTCAAAATTCCTACAAATATCACCTGAAGAAGATCGGAGCGTACAATGGTCGAAACGTCGTGAAAATGGCAATAAAAATTGTTCTAATTCCACTTGCTATGCCTTCTGGATATTACAGTTTAAGTTTTTTTCTCTCTGTGTGGCCAGCGATTGAACTCACAACCCTTTGGATCAAGTTACTTTTGGATCAATCAACTAATGCTTTTATCCACTAGACCATGTGTCATTGGGAGTGAATTTCAGGGAACCTAATATCTCAGTACCATTTTTACCAGAACTCATATTACAATTTTTATTGTTTTTCTCTAGTTACTGGTTCCTATATTGTATTCATTTTTATGCTTGTCCTCCTTAGGAGAATTTTATAGCCTAGCATATACTCTGATTCCTTAAATTTTCGTATTTTCCAGTGATATCCTATGTCTATTACGTGAACTTCATCCCACAGAGGAAAGTGATCTCCCTTTTCTTTCCATATATGGTCAGCTACGCTTGATTTTTCTATTTCCCCTCGTGTCACAGACTTACGGTATTCCTGCACTCTTATCTTAAGGGGCGGTATGTTTCTTCTTTGTATTTCTTGCCACAGCTGCATAGGATAGTGTACATATAGTTCTTAATCATGTTCTCCTCTATGGCCGGTCTTACTCGGAAGAGATGTCTGCGTAGTGTTGAACCGCGCCTGAAAGCCGTACTGATGTTATATACACCACAGATCTTTTGTATCTTTACAGATAAGCCCTTCATATAAGATAAATTTACTGAGTATACTTATCATCTTGTGCTCTTCTTTCCCAGTTTGTGTGCCCAGGGTAGGTGTTACGTTGCAGGGTACTTATACTGACCATTTCTTGTTCATACGTTTCCCTATCAGACATTGTATGAGGTGGGTGCCGTAAAGCGAATATGTGATTATCACCAATCAAATTCGCTCTTTTCGTTCAGATCTTTACAAATAGGACAGACCATGGAGCTAAATCGGCATCATTTCCTCTATATTCTCCCTGTAAGGATGAATTTCCATTCAGACAGGTTTTTTATCAAGTCTCCCGCGTGGATGCTTCCTTGAACACTACACTCTTGATCTCTTCAAGTCACGGGTCAATCGTTATCTATCCTTGTTATCCTCACCACCTTCCCATCCAACCATTCTTCTCTTTCTTTCATATCAAACCCCCCTTTCATCATAAATTACTTTAACAGTAACTCTCTACTTTGAGTGGCTCTCGAGCCATGTACTGTTCCCATACTTCAGATATTACTTTGCTTCAGATTTTTGCTACAGTTAACAGTAATGACTACAGATTTAATTTTGAAAGAGCAAAGAGCTTTAGATCAACTTTACAGGTTGAGAAAGAACGGTATGATAGAAAAAAAATGCTTGAGCCAAATCAATCAATCAATCATGCAATGTAATTGGCCCTGATCTGTCATCTCGTTTGCAGTCGCTCTCTTACAGACGCGACGTTGCCTCGCTCTGTCTTTTTTATAAATACTTTCACGGTAATTGCTCCGAGGAGCTGCTTTCGCTGGTTCCTAGGCCTCATGAATTTAAACGTCCCACGAGGCTGGCATCCCGTTCCCACCCCTTCACCGTTGAAATTGTTAGATGTAGACGTCTCTTCTACTCCAATAGCTTCATGTCTCGCGCATCTCGCCTGTGGAACTCCCTTCATTATTCCTGCTTCCCTGACAAATACAAGCTCCAACTATTTAAGTGTAACGTCAATCGACATCTCCAGCTGCCTTGATCTATCCTCTTCCCTTCTCCACACCCTTTCACCTTTCATTCCCATCTGCTCTCACTCCAAATCTTCTGTAACCCCCTAGCCTTGATCGATCCACTATCTTTCTCCACATCCTCTCCTTTACCACTCCTATAAGCTCTTCCTCCAAACCTTCTGTAACCCCCTGCGTACTAGTGGCTTCCAGCCTTGCTTGGGGTGATATGCTTAAAAAAATAAAATAAAATAACGGCGTATTTCAAACCTTCTACAGTAGACGACGTACCTCGATTCAACAGTAAGGCAGGTAGACATAGATGAAGGCTATTTGGACGGGAGAACACTTACAAAAATCTTTTTAATATTAATTAGTAGTAATTGTTTCTTCGCTTTATGACCATTTCGGAAAGTGAAAGAAGCCAGTATCGGAAATATTAGAAACGTGTGAAGCCGGAATGCAACGGTCATACCGATAATATTTGCCGCACTTGAATCCGACCAAAAACACGAGATGGGATTAGAAGAGTCAGAAATTCAAAAGAAAAACTTGATACTGTTCAGCCAAAACAGTATTGAGGTCTGTGAAAATACAGAGAAATGGCTTCAATCCTACATTTCACGAAACATGTCTTAATATCATCTAAAATAGAACATCGTTAAATATTACTTACAAATGGTCCTATCCATGGCCGGCTCAAAGATCTCGTGCCAAATCTAACGTTTTCTCTGTTTCTTTTCACTCTCAACAACCCCCTTTGGATCTTAATGTATTTATTGCCTTGATTAGGGTGATTTTGTTAAAGGATATCATAATAAAAATCAACCTATATCTGGCAATGATCAGCTGTGACGCTTACCGGAGTAAAGTGAAAAAAAAAACAACAAGAAAACATGTAAAGGGTGTTCCAATAACTTGGGTCGATTTTAAATGTGAATTAAGTTTAAGCGTCTAATGACATTTTTCTTTGTTTTTTCTTCAGATTTGGTGGACATGTGGGCGATATTATTTTTCACACATAATTGCCGTGAATTAAAAAACATGATCCAATAGAGGATTAAATAAATTTTCACCAATAACATTGATTTATTTACTGCTGACTTTGATTCGTCTTAATGAAACAGCCTTATATATAATCCGTCTTAATGAAACAGCCTTATATATAATCCGTCTTAATGAAACACCCTTATATATAATCCCTCTTAATGAAACGCCCTTATATATAATCCGTCTTAATGAAACACCCTTTATTAACACCGAAGTCATCAGGTTTGCAAGAGAGACACACATTGCCACCAAAGAAGTATTTACGTTGGGAAAGTAGTGTATGAAGGATATAAGGCTATCGTCTGTCAAAGTTTTTACTGTTCGGTGAACTGTCAGCAAGACAAATGAGAACTACGGTAGAGATAGAAGAGCTTTGACACTGTGTAACATCGACTATCGAAAATAGACAATACGGTTCTATTATAATTTTGCACCTCCGAAAATGGGTGCAATCTTAAATCACGTGGAAGTTAAGCAGCAAAGATACAATTAAAAAATCTAAGCAATGCATGGGTCAGACAATAGTGATATAATCTATATATATAATACAGTGGATATCTGTGTGATACTTTTTCACACAAGATCCATCCAACCGATTTTGAGCAAGCTTGTCGCATACATTGTACAATGTAAGAGATAGATTCTTAGCGTTAAAAATCAATAATCGATAAAGCCGATCAAAAATCGAAAAAGTCAACTTTTATTCCTCCGATTTCGTTCAAACTCGGTACGTAGGTTACTTACGGCATGACTAGTTCAACGATACCTCATTTTTATTTCTACGCGTTTAGCGAAAAACGAAAAAATCGATTTCAATATAAATCGATTTCAACACAAATTTTAAACTAAAAACTTTCAAGCAATCTAATACAAACTTCACTCAATTGTAGCCAACAATATGTTGATTGTTTAACAGTCATTTAACTTGATAACTGACTCCACCGATATAGTGAAAACCCGTGTAAATAGCGAAAAATGCCGATTTTTATTGGTTTCTTTCTTATTTTTCGTTGATCTTTTAACCAATTTTCATCAGACTTAATAATTACTTTATAAATGCATCCTCTTTTACATCCTTGGTAGCACACTGACAGATTGAATTTCAAAAACTCCAAAATAATTGTGATCTGGAGTGGGTCTTCATGTTGCCTGTTTTACCCCTTCATATCCTCAGCTAATTTCGATTTAATAAATACAGACTACTTCTGTTATATCAGTAACTGCATTAATTCAAAATGTTTTTTTAATGAAAGTACTTTAAAGTAATTGAAGAAGATTCTGTTACATCTAAACATGATGCTGTTTTTGCTGCATTCTAATTGAACGCTTTTTCTGATCGACCAGCTATATATGGCTGCTAGTGTACAATAATTGATTATATGGACTAGCTTGGCATCTCGGTACCACCATTTCACTGGTGAAACAGTTAAATGTAACCGTCTCTTCTACTCCAACAGCTTCTTCTCTCGCAGTTCCCGACAGTGGGACTATCCTCCTATTTGCTTTCCTGGTAGCTATAATCTTCAAATATTCAAATGTAATGTCATTCGACATCTTCCGATGTCTTGATCTAATTTCCCGTTCTTCTCTTTATCCTTTCCCCACACCCCTCTTTTCTTTTGCTCTCACACTCTGTAACCCCTTGCTTGGGGTGAAATGCTTAAAAAGGTCATAATAGATCATTCTCTTGTAAATAAATCAATAATGTTTTACGCTGATTTTCAACATCAACTTCAGATTGTTTTTCTTCTAAAATGTTGAATAATATTTTGCATGTTCAATATTATAGATAAAAACAGCAAATTTTATATAGTCTTTTTTCGAGACTTATATAGTCTTTTTTCGAGACTTATATAGTGTTTTTTCGAGACTTATATAGTGTTTTTTCATTCTTTAATGTCTAACATATATAAATGTAAGTAGAAAAAAATAAATGTTGATAAGATAGCGAGGATCACAAAGCACTGCCCGGGACCCCCAATCAAACCTTCCTCCCCCAGTTGGGGTGTTCAGGGGCAATACGCAACGGTACTATTACTAACCCTCACAAAATGAACTTGCTCTCCTATGACAAGGCATAGACCAGTTTGAAACAAGTTCACAACGAGTAGTAATAGTCAACTAGATTAGCCCGCTGCCCATCACTTTACCTAAAGGCCCTTCTTTAAAACACCAAGAATAATATTGGCCCACAGCTATTCAGATATAGATAATTCTGTGACGATTCTGTGATGATTAAACTCGCTACATGGAAGTAATAATCTATGAGACTGGCTTGCTAATCCCGAGGTGAGGATTTAAAACAAAGCGTATTCTATTTTTGGCAAATAGCCACAAATATGAGTCACCCATCAGGAACCGAACAGACGAGTAACGGTCAACCAAACTGACTCATTGACCATTACCCATTACGGGAGCGACCTAGATATTATTCACTAAGCTTTCACATATTACCATACATTGGAGCACCCATTGAGTATCGAACACATTACTGCGAGACTGGCTTGATAATTATTACACCACGATGAAGAATACTTCACCAATGGCAAAACTCTGATGAATTGTTATGCGGCTACGTGTAAGGTTACTGTCGCACGTGATCGAGAGAGGACAGTAGCTTAGGATGCGCTAGTTAGAATTCCAAATGTTGGAAGAGATGCGTGAATCGATTAAATGTGGGATCTGAGTAAAAGAAACTTGTAAAACTAGAAGAGACAATCTGTAAACAAAGACGCTGAGATTAATAAATATTCTTCATCTACTTCTATCCATTCAGGATGTTGGCGATCATGGCTCTCCACAATTTCCTCTACCTTGTAGCTCTCAATAGATTTTGTCTTTTTGACATCATTCCTAAACCCTGCTCCGCCATCCATTCACTCAAGCACGCCTGGTGGGTTACGCGTTGCATTCCTCTGTCTCGCTTACCTTCTTTGTGTGCATCAAATTTTCCAAGCCTTCTTTTCTCATTATATATCTTAGAAATTTCAACTCCCTCTTCGTGATGTTAAGTATAAGTGTCCCTTTTGTTTCTGTAGAATTTCGTCCATTGACTTGTATTGTTGCCATTGTCTCTAGAACTCACAGTAACGAAAGAGGAAACCCGCCTTCTCACATCGTGTTTATAACCTCCCCCGTGGAGTATAGCCTCACAACGCTAGGTGTGGTTGCTGTGGTTTCCCTAACAAGTAGGTTTTCACGCGCTGGAGTTCTGGTATTAAGCTCAACCGGTTTTGAATTTAGAGTCGCCATTTTCCTAGATTGGTTGCCAAACAAAGCTAGCGAGCCCAGTCTACCCTACTTTTTAACCCAAAGGGTGCGCGGGAGAAGAGATGGATTCAATCCTTTCCTAAGAGTATTTGTGCGAAAGGGAACGCAACAGCCGCGGGTGAAATTTGAACTCGGAAATCCCATCTTACGCTGCATTAACCACTATATAGCGAGTACATTCTGCACGACGACTAACGAGCGAAAAAAAAAGTAAATTATTTAAATTTTTGAAGTTCAAAGTTGACTGGAAAGCAAGAACCCGGAAGGTAGTTTCATTATCGGGAAGCGGAAGAGAAGAAACTATTAGCATAGAACTTATGGTTCCATCTAGCAATGTCACCTGCAAGAGGATGATACCTAGCTGCCAATCTAGTATTTCGCTTAAATTCGTAAAATGGAAGTTACAAAGACGAAAGCTCATCGGAAAGATTACCATGAAAATATTTACAGAAAAGGCACAGGCAAACTAAGTTACGACGGCGAGAAAGTGACTGAAAGCGAAATGCCAGGTCAAGACTGATAATATTACAGATAGATCTTTGTCAAGAATCTTTAAATAAATAGTACGAACACCAAACCAGATTTGACAGCGATATTCAATACATGGACGAATGACTTATGACTTTTGGACTTATAAAGACGTAATATATATATATATATATATATATATATATATATATATATATATATATATATATATAGATAGATAGATAGATATATGTAGATATATATTTTTTTATTTTTATTTTTATTTTTTATCTTATATATTTATTTATTTATTCTTTTATTTTGATCGGTGTTTTTTTTTTTTAACGTAGTAAAAATTTGTTTATATAGCTTATTGTTGGTAGTCTATAATGGCCGCCATTTACCGGAAATCGCTTGTTCGCTTATTTATTTGGGTCAAATTGTTTTGCTTATTATTTTTATTTTTATTTGTATAACAGTTATAACTTTCGTCCGTTCTTTTGTTTTGATTTTATTTCGCATATTCTAACAGGTGTGGTTTTGTGATTTGTTTGGAGTAGTTTATTTTGCTTATTTTATTGTTGTTTGTTTATATATTTATTTATTTTTCTATTTTAAGTTACGTAGTAAAAATTTGTTTTCATGTCTACATTTTGAGATTAGCTCGGCCATTATAGACTACCAACAATAAGCTATATAAACAAATTTTTACTACGTTAAAAAAAAAAAAAAAAAAAACACCGATCAAAATAAAAGAATAAATAAATAAATATATAAGATAAAAAATAAAAATAAAAATAAAAAAACAAACAAAAAAACAAGCAAAATAATTTGACATAAATAAATAAACAAATAAGCGACTTCCGGTAAAAGTAACCGCCAAAATATACTACCCATAATGCACCACTGACCCTTATATAAACAGCCGAGAAAAATAACAGCACTAGTCGCCTGACGATTGCACTAGCATGAAACAGACTGTCGCCTCTAAGTGCTGACTTCCATGTCCACTTTTATATTTACACACGCTCTATCTCTGATATTGACCACTTTACCCCATAAATATAGCACACTTTAAGACTATATTTCTGCATATATATATATATATATATATATATATATATATATGTAATCTTTTCTATCAATACTCTGTTTAATCTAAAATTCAGGCTCATAAATTATATATATATATATATATATATATATATATATATATATATATATATATATATATATATATATATATATGAGTTCTGGTAAAAAAATATCGAGACTGTTGCGATGGTAACGGAACTAAAGTAGCTAAAACGAAGGCGCTTTGCACATTGAATTTGAACTCTGTCGCGCATGAAACTAAGTTACAACGTTCTCGGTCAATTGCGTTGTTCGTAGCAGTGCTTGGTAGGAAAGTGTGTAGAGTGTGGGAGTCTCATCACACCAGAGAAAACATTTTGAAAACAGTTATAACAGGTGAGGAATCGTGGCTCTATTGCTATGACCCCGAAACTAAGACTAACTTATCGTAATGGACCGATGAAAGCATGAATGAGTCGAAACAATGCGAAAACATTTTTGAGAGTTTTCTTTGACTAAAATGATATTGCTCATCATAAGTATGCGCCACGTGCAGAAACAGTAAACAAGCAGTACTACCGTTACGTGTTGCGGCGTTTGCTGGACGGTGTTCGTCGGAAAAGGACAGAATTGCATGCGTCCGGTGATTGGCAACTCCTCCATGACAACATACCTGCCCATTCAGCTCAAATACTTCAGCAGCTTTGGGCTGAGGAAGACATTACCCAGGTCCGACAACTACCACATTTCCCAGAACTCTCTTCTTTCCAAAGTACTTGAAAGGAACAAGATTTCAAGACACCGAGGAAATCCAATAGAATGCGACATAGCAATTGTTCACTATCCACCTAAAAAAATATGCCAGGAATGCTTCCATCACAGAGTGGCTTTAAAAGGGAATTCCTTCGAAGGAGATTAAATGCAGAATTGATATGTGTTGTAGTTTTCTTTTTATACCAACAGCCCTGATACTTTTTGATGGGACCACACACACACACACACACACACACACACACACACATATATATATATATATATATATATATATATAATGAAATGGACAAAGTCCGACAATCATTTTTTAAGACATTTTTATGCTTATACATTCTTTTTATAGATACAAATATTTAAGTAAATGCTCTGTTTCTAACAAACAGTATTAATAACATTTACCGGCCTGAATGTCCGAGAAATTTTCATAGAAAATATGCGTCCTCCGATAGGAATCGAACCTGTATCCTATACGGAACCGTAATATAGCCTGACGTGCCTTAAATATTTACTTAAATATGTGACGGTTCTGTATAGGATACAGGTTCGATTCTTGTCGGGGGACGAATATTTTCTATGAAAATTTCTCGGACACTCAGGCCGGTAAATGTTATTAATACTGTTTGTTATAAACAGAACATTTACTTTTACCGGCCTTTTATTTGTATCTATAAAAAGAACGCATAAACATAAAAATGTCTTTTATTTATATATATATATATATATATATATATATATATATATATATATATATATATATATATATATATATATATATATATATATATATATATATATATTGGCAGCATGTTTTCATTAAGACATGTCTCATTAATTAAGTTTTATCTACAGATTTTAATAGGATCCTCTCGGTATTAGTTTCTTAATATCCCTATTAAAGGTAGAAAATTACCATGTTGAAGCATTATTCACTTTATTCCAAGTACTTCGACATTAGCAAAAATTTCGTCATCAGGGTCTTCTTTTTTCTGAGACAAAAAATATTTGTTTGCATCATTTTCCTAAGACAAAATTGTTGTGTTCTTCTGAAAATTAAAATTTTTTTACGTATGAAGTGAAAAACGTTAAGGTTATGGGCTGTACAATTTTTTAAATTTTCTCATGAAGACACACGTGAAAAAATCAATGGAGATACAAGGAGGGTTTGATACAGACAAAACTGATCCTATAAAATCCTGCGAATTTTAAAATTAATATTCGTGGGTAAAAATGATCATTTACTAAAGGTATCGTAATTCCAATTGTAAAGAATATTTGTTCTGCCTGATGAAAAGCTCTCTTTTTTGAGTCAGTTTTAACATATTTCAAATTCTATGTTGTGTCCATAGGTCTCGCCTGAATTATACCACCGGATTACTACCCATATATATATATATATATATATATATATATATATATATATATATATATATATATATATCTTGAACAATAAAAAAGTTAAAAGTTAAAATTTCAGACACACTGTGTTGTATATTAATATTATTGTTTTATTTTATTAAATTAGGTTCTTTGACTAATTTCTATGAGCAATAACCATCATCAGGAAAAAATTCTTGCTTTTTAGTTGCAGGAATTCGATGACTGTCTCTGAAAAAGATAAACTATGCATGTACATTTTATTTGTTTTTTTTATCGTTAATTTTTGGTCTGTCCTTGTATTGGTCAAAAAGGCCATTTTAAAGTTCTTTTAAGGAGAGGCTGGGAGACTCCCGAGTCAGATTTACCTCCTTAGTCATTTTGACAGCTTTATTGGTTGCTGGGAAGGGGGTGCGTGTGTTTTGTGTATGTTATCTTTTAGGTCTCTTGGAGTGTGTGTGATGTGTGTATGTGTATATAGTTGTGTGAGTGTGTGTATGTGGGTTACCTCATCACCTCTGCAAGCATGTCTCTCTAGTGGGAAATAATTGTGAGGGGGGAGGTAGAGAAGTCAGCTTGTCTGTCTAGTGTGGATGAGGGTGAAAGGGGTTAGGGGAGTCAGCTTGGGCCCTTTATGGGTGGTGAACTCTTCTATATAGTAACATGGGGTTAGGTATTGATTCTATATGCACTGTTCACTTTGCTGCTAAATCCGTCCAGACAAAGTGTTTTGCGGTACAAAATCCATTTGTCTTCATGTTCTTCAAGCGTTTTCCTAACTTTATCTTTTGTGTCTAATTCTTTTCTTTCAATAATAATTCAATAATAGTGAATTTTGCATAGCCATTAAAATCATGTTTTTCTAGGCGGAAATGTTATTCTACAGGTAATGATCTTTCGTGGGGAGCCGGCTTAATCCGATTCCAATAACTAGTAATTCTGTAGAGAAAGGGTCATTCAGATTTACCCACATACTGTGTCCGGCATAGTGTGCATTCAAATATGTAAATTATGTTATGGCTTCTCTCGTTAGGGCTGTGATAGGTTGTGGTCGTCTTAATGACTGAGATGGTAAATCTAATGTGTTTACAACATAGGCTCCTTTTGTTGTTTCATGGTTGTAAAAATCCCGTTGTTTTTATTTTTGGTCTATTTCATGTTACTAGTTACTTTATCGCCTGAAATTTGATTACGACTTAGAATTTCCTTAAGGTTCTTTAGTCTACGATAGGCTAAAAGGCCTAGTTACGCATTATATATATATATATATATATATATATATATATATATATATATATATATATATATTAATATCTCTCTATATATATTAATATATATATATATTAATATATATATATATGTATATATATATATTAATATATATATATATATATATATATATATATATATATATATATATATATATATTATTTTTATTATTATTATTAGTAGTAGTAGTAATCTTATAAGTATAAGAAACTATACTCGTTCGGAAAATCTTCGGTGTCTTGATTTGCAAATAATCAAACCAATACCAAAGGGGGAAAAAGGTATAACAAAAGAAAGAACGAAGAACATGTACGTTAGCCGAAAATAATCGTCTAGCATGCAGGTCCAAAGACCAAAGAAAAAAAATCCGATACGAGTACGCTACTAACTAAATAAAGTGCTCAATACAATAAGTAGAGCAGACCTAGTTAAACCTAGAGAACCAGACAAACCTACCAAGGTTTCGCATAAGCGGATCGTCAGGGAAGGCCTTCCCTGACGATCCGCTTAGATGAAACCTTGGTAGGTTTGTCTGGCTCTCTAGGTTTAACTATATATATATATATATATATATATATATATATATATATATATATATATATATATATATATATATATATATATATATATTAAAATTACTAGAACAATTCTGTGGATAAGACAAATTGGTATAAGAATGATAATAGGAATCGAATATCTTAGTCTTTGCTGCGGCGTTTCGTCTACAGATTTTATCAAGGCAAAATTGAAGCGAAATATTTTTATTTTCATAGTTACATTAAATACAAAATTTAAAAAGGGAGAGACGCTTTTGCCTAAGTCTCTTTCTGGCTAATGTTAACTTCTTTTATACTAAGAGTTTTTTTTCCATGTCGACAACATAGTAAAAAAAGTTACTAGTGATATAAAATTTCTCTGAGAAGAAAGCATTTTTGTTATTGCTTTTTCCTTTCAATCATTCCGTCCGAAAGATACAGTATTATTAGGTTGGTGCAAAAATAATGTCGTTTTTTGACGTTCAAAATCATGTCAAAAAACGACATTATTTTTGCACCAACCTAATATTATATCCTGGATATAAGAATGCCCTTAACAGGAGACAAGAAAATGGGAAAATGAGTCTTTCTTCTCTAGCTCTCTCCCGCTATATGGATTTTGTCTGTCTGTCTGTCCTTCTTTCTTTAAATCATATCTTCTCGGCGCCATTTTAAAGTGGAGTCTTCTTTTTTCTTCCATACATCTAAAGCATAGTTATAAACTATGAAAAGTGAAAATTTCACTAAAATATGTTGAAATATTCTCAAACTCTCAGTTGAAATCAGGAAAACATGAATTTAAATCAAAATGACCCCAATATATAATAAAATGGTGTCAGTTTAAACCGAAGCGAGAAGGATATGGGTTAAGCAACAGGAAGTCACGATTAGACGATCATGTGTCTTTCGATACATGACTGACGAGGGTGATTTTTTTCCCGCAGTAGGTTGCCATTTCTTTCTACGGTAGACCAGTTGCCATCCAAGGTTATAGAACCCGGTCTGTTCTGTTATTTACTTCTATCTAGTGGGAGAAGAAGAGGATTCATACCTTTCCCATGGGTATTAGCATGCTAGTCAGTTATGTGCCATGCGTGATACACGCTAAGGCGAACAATATACCTTTGGATACATGACTGAAGAGGCAGATTTTTTTTCCCGCAATACGTTGCCATTTCTTTCTGCGGTAGACCAGTTGCCATCCAATGCTATAGAACCCGGTCTGTTCTGCTATTTACCCATAGCTGGGGTGTGAAAAGAGGATTCATACCTTTACCAAGGGTATTAGCACATAAGTGAAGGTAATGTATTTGACTGGGATTTGAACTCGGCTCTCCGATTCCTGAATCCGAGTTGCTATCCATTACTTCATTATTTAACGCATCAGCAGATGTTCCGAAAGAAACAGCAAGGATTCTAAAACGGCCAATAATTAACATCATTAATTCTGCAAATGAAACTTTCAGGAAATCTTTCCTACATACACCGAAATAAACTGTTAAAAAAACGAGTAACATATTGGATCAACCCGAAGAGAAGGACGTTGACAGATCTTTTTTTAACAGCTGCTGCGCACTTTAAGTCATATAACTAAAAAGCATTGAGAGAAGACAAAATAAAATAAAATTTTTATTTGTCTTCGGGCTGCCTGGAGTTGACAGCTGTAAACCTCTACCATAAGCTACTTTTTATGATATTTTAATTTTGCAACTATTATGCAACTAAAAATATTATTCACTGTAGAAGTAACAATACCTCACTGCAAGACAAATAAGAAGTCCTTCGTCTTCCAAGCAATTCCTGTAGGTTTTATTTTCCTTCGTTTCTTCATTTCTGTGTCTTTATCACAACGTTTCGGCTGTTGTACGCCCTGGCCTTCTTCAGGTGGTTGAAATGTTGAACTGAACCCTTCATTTCGCTCGCTGGGTTACACTGTTCTAGTTCCACGTGCCATGTCTAATGGATGTCAGTTATCAGTTATCTCCTGTTAATTCCCCTCTCCAAGTTCTAAACCATAACCATGTATTGAACTCACACTCTTTGGATCCTGTCACTAATTATAAATTAAATTTATTTGGTTAATAAGTCACAAAGAGAATTTTCATACTATTACTCGCTCAATACAAGACCAAAGAGTCACTCAAAGTAGAGTGATACTGAATGCAATTGTTGTAAAGGCATAAGAGAAAGAAGTAAGAACTCCATATTATGAGGATATGTGGGATAGATAACGGTAGAATGTATACTTGTTGATGTTAAGAACTTACTGATCGGATCAGGTGTCTGTTCCACAAAGTAACAGTTCTTGAGAAGAATCAGACTCTAACTTCTTCCTTACTAATGGTAGAACTAAGAAATGTAACCCATAGATATGAAAATAAATTCTTGGCATATCCATATAGTGTGTCTCCAGGGTTAGTGGTTCAATGTTTCCTTTTCCTAAATTTACTGGTCTAGCCCAGTGACATATAATCTCCTCTTGTCCTGGTCTTCGTAATCAAGGTTTCCATATAAACTGCGGCGAGGCAGCCTCGTTATATATAATGAGATAATTTCTAAAGAAATAAATTTGTTATTTATTAATCCGGCAATTTTAATCGCTTAAAACCCTATACTGTTTAATAATTAAATAGAACGTCTACTCAAACATGGTTATCCACTAAAAATAATGTTTAAAGTGATAAATATAATGAAATAATTTGATCCTATCAAAAGTTCGTACCTGACTAGAAAATTAAAAACATTTTACCTACTCCTAAAAAAAGCATTTACTAGTCAATTACATAGATTTCATTGTTGGTTTTCTCGCTCGGCGAATAAATAGCGAAATTAGATCAGAGCATTTTTGTTTACTGATGGGAAATCTGATCTAGGGCAGGAGTTGTACCTATTTGGAAATGGGTCATTAGGAAGACAATAAAAATGGTCGAAATAATTTTTATCGGTTAAAATTATAAATAGAACTTAGTAAGCTATGAGGAACTTTGGAATCCACATGATTTTGGCTGAAAGTAGCCAGAACTTGTGATCATCGCGTGCGAAGTAGTAGGGCCAAGGGTCGATTATGATCAACCAGGTTTATCTATATAAACGCGTAGTTATGCTGAAAAAAGTTGTAGTTTTTGGCTCGTATGTCTTCGAGTGCAGTCGAGCTGGGTAGAGAGATGCTGGAGATTGAAAGTGAGCAGAGTTGAATTGAAGGCTCGAAGAAGTACGAAAGTAACGTCAGAGATTGGCACAAAACGCCCGCTAACATGTGCTGTTGATATAAGAACGAAGAAGCGAATTACTCCTCCAACATCTAAGACTACTACTGCTACTATTATTACTACCACAGGGAACGGAAACGTCGAACAAGCCACCTCTCTCCTTTAACGAAATTACACGAATCATTTTCTTTTCTTTTGTTGATAATCGTTCATATACGAGAGACTGGAGATCATTCTTGAAGAGAGAAGAGAGAATTTGGCCCGAGCAAGACGAATTATTCTCTCCATCTCCTTGCAGATGGAAGAGGCAGACGGAAGAGAGAGACAGTGGAGAGTCGAGTTGGAGACTCGAGGGTGAGAGTGAGTTACGTCAGAGATTGGAACGAAGCGTCCGCTAACATGTACTGTTGATATAAGTACCGCTGCTTCTGCTACCACGAAGATTACTACTACTGTTACTACTGCCGAGGCGGAGCGCAACTATAAACTTTAAGCCGCGCACAGAAATCTTTATCTCTCCATCGCAAGAGTCGTATATCGTTCTGAGACGATTTAACAAGTTAATCACAACCCCCCCTCTCTCTCTCTCTCTCTCTGTATCTAGAATCCAGTGTATGAGTTTTTACATCAATTACTTTTCTTTTCTGTAACCCGTTTCTTTTCTATACTATTCTTTTCTGCTATATAAAAGACATTAACAATTCAACCATTGAATAGTTGTTTGTCCGACTTTCTGCGGATATATATATATATTTTTTGGTGCATACTAAATTTCTTAGCACAGATTCTCCAGCCGTGTTTACATCTTCAGTCGACCGTGAATGGGTGAACATCACTTCTGCTTTCTGGATCAAATCAAACACAACGTGGGCAAGAAGCAGGATTATTCGCCCGGTCCAGTGTAAACCACTGGACCGGGCGAATAATCTACGATTGCCCAGGGGACCTACGGCCACTCCCTTAAGTTCACTCTCCTTTAAGCTCGGTTAAGACCGAGTAGACACCTCAACCCAGAGAGTAAGACGTCAGAGGTTGAGGGGCTGGGGCGAAAGTGTTAGAACAAAAAATATGAGAAGATTGGTTGATAACAGAATAATTAACCCATTACCTGCCATGATACCCAATTGGGGATCTGTTAAAATTAAACTCACTACATATTATTCCTTGTATTTACTTGGAATTGCTTACATGCATTGCATTTGCAAAGGTATATTTTGCAACACTTAGCCTTTGAAGTTTTTATTATTAGCCGTAAGGAGACACTTTCTGTCGTAATTTTACATTTCACGAGTAGAAAAATAATGACTATTTTGAAAAGTATTTTTTTATTATTATTTCTAATCAATATTATTTTTTGATGTTTTTTACACATATATATTTGATGTTCTAGTTTCTATAAAACCGACAATGGTAACTACTGAAATTAAACATAAAGAATAAATAAACACCTAAGACACCTGTCTGGGCCAAAAATGCGCATTAAAAACATTTGGCAGTTAAACTCCGAGTCTATATAAGCGTTGGTTGAGTAATCCAAACATTGGACTGCATATCCTGGCGCGACACGATATGGCTATGCGGAAAAAGGACAACAGTCAATAAATGAAACACGAGCGTTGATGGTGGGCAAAGTGCCACGCCCTCCGGAAATAATTACTCGTCCTCATTATCCAGGTCGATTCCAGGCAAGAATCAGTGTTACGAGCCAATTTAATACTAATCGAAAATAAGAGGTCCTCCCCATACTCTTAGGAGAACGAAAATCAATGACGAACATAAATTCGACGACAAAATTCAAAATTTCCACGTGTCAACACAACTGACTACCATCTAGATGTATCCTCTTGCGGCTTCTTGGTCAAAATGGGTTGACATTTCATTATCTCAAACGACAGAAAAGATTTAAAAGAATGCGCCTGTGCAGCTGATGGCGATCCCGAAAGAAGCGTTTGCGAACTGTTTTGAAAAGGCGAAGAGGCACATAGCCCAGTGGATAAAATCGTTGGTCGAGTAATCGAAAAACTGACTTTACCCAAAGAGATGTGTGTTCAATACCTGGCCACAGCAGAGGGAGCAAAAATTTGGATAATTGAGTTACTAAGGGCACTTTATCTAAGATTGAGATATAAAAAAAAGGCATGACACGTGGAATTAGAACAATCTACCCCACTCCCGGACTAAATAAATTCCAACGTATATCACCTGAAGAAAGTCGGAGCGTACGACGCCAGAAACGAAGTGAATATAGCAATATAGATGAGAAGGAACGTTATAAATAGAGCAAAAAGTCGAAGAGACGTTGAGATAAGTGTGTGTGGTCCCAAAGTGTGTATTAGAAAGGAACCCAGGCGCCATTGCTTTACGTTAATATCAAATGGATGGATTATTTCTCGTTCAAGAAAAGTAAAGTAAGAAAAAGATATATATTTTTCTTAATCATAGATCTGAGTGCGACTCTCTGCAGAGGAGACAGATAGGAGTGGGTGCTTGCCTATCTTCAAACCTAAAATATCGTTTGCTTCGTTGCATATGATGATTAAAATGAATAGTCGGGTGCAAATATAATCATGTTAAGTGAAAATCTCGTGCCTGCATGGTGGCGAAGATAGTTGTGTATTTCACTCTGGAAGTAAGTAATTGGTATTGGATTATATGTGAAAAGCTTTGATTTCGAAGAGTAATTTTCAAACCGTCTACGTTTGAAATAGTCTTCCTGTCACCATGCTCTGTCATTTGATCTTAAGCTTAATAAGCAGCAAGTGAAATAGATTTAGTTTTTTTTTTATAAAAAAAAAACAGAAAAGAAAGCGAATAAACTAGTGATAAACCGTCAGATTGATGACTTATGGCTTACATGACAAAAATGATAGATAGATATATATTACTAAAAACGAGAAAGATAGATAGGCAGATGTGAAATAAACAAAGATAGATAGATAGATAATGACGGCAACGAGATAGGTAGATAGATAGATAGATAGATAGATAGATAGTTAGTTATTAGGTTGGTGCAAAAATAATGTCGTTTTCTCACATGAAGTTGAACGTCAAAAA
>OZ038486.1:18194399-18221899 GCA_964036315.1 Acanthosepion esculentum | reverse complement strand
TAATGAAATGTACATATATATATATATATATATATATATATATATATATGTGTGTGTGTGTGTGTGTGTGTGTGTGTGTGTGTGTGTGTGTGTGTAATTAATAAACAAATAAATCCAAAATTACCTCATATGGAGAATAGCTTATTTCGGCAGACTATGAACGGTCGTTTGTCTTATCAACCCCCGTGTGTCCAGATAGCCAGATGAGGCCTCATCTAACTTTATAGACATGAACTCATGGGGTAATTTTAGATTTATTTTGTTTATTTATTATATTGCTCTGTATTAATAAATGCATTTGTTTTGTGAATGAGTTTTAATATTTTATCTTACTAGGATTTACTTGGATTATATACCAACGGATTTTACCTTTACCATATATATATATATATATATATATGTGTGTGTGTGTGTGTGTGTGTGTGTGTGTGTGTGTGTGTGTGTGTGTGCGTGTCCGAAAACAAAGGAAGGAAATGTAAAATTGGAGGAAAATGGCGTGCAAATATAATACAATTATCAAATGAATCATCCGAGATTTGATCGACTTTTCTGGGCCGAGCTTTTAAAAGAATGTCAAAATACCACAGCGAAATGCTATATGCGAGCGCATCTGACGGGATGCAAACAATGTTAAATACATATTAATGTCAACCTAATGGGTATCGATCAAATAGGAGTTAATATGAACAAAAAAGAAAAGAAAGTGCAGCTCTCTCGACGCACAAAGCCTGAATGGATTCTTCGTTGTGTATCCGAACGTGCAGGTTGGTAGGTTTTACGAAGATGCACATCCAGATAGCAATTTTAAAACATCAAGAAATTCCATTTTCAGTGACTAAAAACAAAACAAAAAAAGATTTATAAGGAATCGATATTTTATTAAACAAAGTGCAAAGGATTTTATTATGTGTTCAATTTATTCTTTCCAAACTGTATCTGTCTATATTTCTGAGATGATGTATTATGTACATTATTTACATTATTCGGACTATTGTCCTCATGTTTGTCGCCATATTTATTACAACGTTTCGGCCGTTGTACGCTCCGGCCTTCATCAGGTGGTTGGAATAGTCGAACCGAACCCTTTATTTCGCTCACTGGGATAGACTGTTCTAGTTCCACGTGCCATGTCTAATGAATGTCAGTTATCAGTTATCTCCTATTAATTTCCCTCTGAAAGTTCTCCAATGCCTTAACCGGGTATTGAACTCACAATCTTTGGGTCCTGTCACTGGATCTAACCAACGCCTTTATCCACTGTGCCATGTATCCTTGAGGAACTAGAACAGCCTACTCCAGTGAGCAAAATAAAGGGTTCGGTTCGACATTCCAACCACCTGAAGAAGGTCGGAACGTACACAGCCGAAACGTTGTAATTAATATGTCGACAAAGATGAGGACAATAGTCCGAATAATGTAAATAACGATTTCTAAACTGTTTTTGTTAACGTTGTCATAATATAAGAATAGTTTTATATAATGCTACCAACGTCAACTTTTCATTGGGCACATTTTCAAATGAACAACCTCTTTCCTACAAACGCAATTTCGTAAACCTATACCCATTCTATCGTTATTTTTACGGCAAATATTCAAATGAACTGCATTCATTCGTCCCCCAGTTCAGACCTTTACAGTTAGAAACACCACGCTACATCAACTCGAATTTCCTTCATTTCTTCCGTATTTTAATAGTTTCATTGAAATATTTGTTTTTTACGAGTTATCAACACTTTAAAGCCGAAACATATTTTCTATTGTAAGAATAATTATTTTTTAGGAATGAAGACTGTATTAACAATTTCTTGAAAATAATAATTTCCCAGATATAAGTGGTACTATTTAACCCATAGCTGGTCGGTACTATTTAACCCATAGCAGGAATTCGAACTCGGATCTCCGAGTTCTCAGAAAGCCTTAGAAACTTAATCGTCCCAGGTCATATTGCGGGCAAGAGAGATAGAAGAAAAAAGCAGCTAGCCACTTGCCTGACGAGCATGCGTAAATAAATAACGTAATACGGTTTAGGAGGCATGTCAAAGAG
This sequence comes from Acanthosepion esculentum, assembly GCA_964036315.1. NCBI lineage: Eukaryota > Metazoa > Mollusca > Cephalopoda > Sepiida > Sepiidae > Acanthosepion > Acanthosepion esculentum. The sequence continues at coordinate 18,219,855 of OZ038486.1, read as the reverse complement.
AGAAATACAGCTGTAAGCCACAAAGGATAAGAAGTTGGGGAGAGCCATGAGCACAAGGTACATAGAAGACTAATTACATTCGACGCTGCACAAAATGATTGCCGTATTTGGACTTCATAAGTAACCACCCATCTAAGTACTAAACATGTTCAAGGTTGCTTAACTCTCATACCATATATACTAATCTGACACAAGTCTTATATTACCTCACTTGTTACCCATATACGCACTGAGCAGTTTCCATCTTGCTTTACTTCTTTATTTTATATACTAAATTTTTTTAGTACATGACCACAAGATTATAACAATACCTGGTGTTCTTAATTGGTCCCCCTTCTAAGTATTGAGCATTTTCAATGTTGCTTACCTTTCGTATTTTATATACTTTTTTAGTCTAGCAGTGTTTAAAGTTTCTAACTGGTCACCCATATATGTAAAACCATTTTCGATGTTGCTTACCTCCTGTATCTTACATAATATATTTTTAGTCTAGAACAAGACCACGGAATGATTACAGTGCTTGGATTTCCTAACTGGTTACCCATGTAAGTGCCTACCATTTTTGATGCTGCTTAACTTCAGCATTCAATATATGTATACTAAGCCTGGCAGTAATTATTACAGCCCTTTTATTTCCATTGATAAAGTGATTAGATTCGATGCGATTTAATTTCTTTATCTTATATACTAAGTTTTACTTAGTCTGGTCAATAGTACCAAGATACATAGAGTCTTTAAAGTGCCGACGTCATCAACCCTGTAACTACTATAAGTTGCTTAACCTCCGTGTCATATGCTAATAGTTGCGTAGACTGGCATGAGGTCACAAGAGGAGTGACATCGAATTTGACAATGTGTATTTTCTATTCACGGATAACATATCTGCAAACGATTCTAGAACAGTATGCATATCCACGCAATAAAGTACTGACACTTCGGAGATTTCCCTAGCATTGAGCAAATGATGATGCTGCGATAATTCCTTGCTCGAAAATAGAGAATATATAACGAAAGGAAATTGTAAGCGCCGGTGTCTGCAAAATGTTCAAGAAACATCGATCAATTTTGTTTCTAATTCCTTTCAGAAGTCGTAGCAGTCAAAAAATTGTCACAGCCTCTCATAAGCAAATATATCAAAATATTCCATTTAATTTGTTGGGATATTATTATTGTTATAAGAAAAGAAAATATCAAGAAATAATAATGAAAACGGTAAATAAAATAAAATAAAACAATAAGATAAACACGTTTTATAAAATAAATTAAATAAAAATTAAAAATAATAAAAAATACTTCCAGCATGCAACAAAAACTGTTCTTGCCGGAAATACGGAACTCCTGCTAAAAGACGTAAAATTCAACCTCTTCACCACGAACCATGGTACGGGCAACACGTGTCCCACTACTCTCTGTGATATGACTTGTAATATTACAGAATAAATATTCCCTTTTATCACAGGTACCATAAAACAATTGATCGTACCGGAACCGTGATATGGCCGTAAGACCACTGAAGATTGCATTCAAGAATAATACAGACTGTCACCACTCGATGTTGACTTCAGTGTCCGTATATCTATTTACTTGTCTATCTGCAACATAGATACAAGTTTGATAGTCCCACTTTGAATTAACGTTACTGTCAACGCATCGTACGAATAGAAGTCCTGTAATCCGACCCTCACTCAACTAACCTATTTTTAACCAGAGTTAAATATAATCAAAACGTATTATTCTTGTCTAGTTCTGGTATTTCAATCTACTCTACAGAGGAATCGGAGAGCCGAGTTCGAATTCCATTTGAATCCATTACATTCACTTACATGCTAATACCCTTGGGAAAGGTATGAATCCTCTTCTTCTACCCCCCCCATTTATGGGTAAATAGCAGGACAGACCAGTTTTCTATAGCCTGGGATGGCAACTAGTCTACCGCAGAAAGAAATGGCAAACTACTACGGGGAAAAATCTGCCTCGTCAGTCATGTATCGAAAGATACATGATCGCCTAAGCGTGTAACGCGCATGGAGCATAACTGACTGACTACAAATACAAGTCGTCGAGTACGAATTTTTAATCGACCAAAATTTGACGAAAATGTTTCATTCACCTTTAGTCTGTGCTTCTGTCAATCTATAAATACGTGTTTTGGGATACATTGACGTGGTGTAATGGTTATCAAACTTGTGGCGCGAGACCAATTACGACTCTTCTAAGGATATCATGGACCGAGCGTGTGAGCAACGATGAGATCTTAGAGAGGTTGCAAACAAGAAGGAGGTTTATACTTAATATCAGGAAGAGGCAGCTGAAGTTTCTGGGACATATAATGAGGAAGGAGGGCCTGGAGAATCTGATACTCACGGGTCTTATAGAGGGAAAGAGAGACAAGGGAAAACAACGCGTGACATACCTAGCGGGCTTAAACAAGTGGTTGGCAGAACGTGATCTGGGGGAGGAAGCAGAGGGAAGGAACTTGTTGAGAACTGCAAGGGATAGAGAGAGGTGGAGAGCCATGATCGCCTACGTCCTGAAAGGACATGGAAAATAAAAAGAAAGAAATATTTTGGGTGATCCGTGCTTTCGACCTTCAGTATCTGTTTATATTTCTGAGCTGAAGTACTATTGTCCTTATCTTTGTCGACATATTTATCACAACGTTTCGGCCGTTGTACGCTCCGGCCTTCTTCAGGTGGTTGGAATGTCGAACTGAACTCTTTATTTCACTCACTGGTGTAGACTGTTCTAGATATATATATTGTGTATATTTCGGCAGCAATTTTTCATTAATGCATGTTTCAGTAAATAATATTGACAGGTTTTGTCTATTTATTTTAAGTAAGTTCCTTTCATATTTTCTTTCAACGATAATGCGATTAAGCTTATCAGACAATATATATATATATATATATATATATATATATATATATATATATATATATATATATATATATATAATAAAAAGGTCTCATGCCAGACTTGCATGAAAGTACAAACATGAAAAAGAAGTACATTTAAACAAAAACGAAGCACAATGAAAACAACGAACTTATCTCGTAATAAAAGTTCTTTTCCACTAATGTCTCTTATATCTACTTTTCTTATTTCCTCTCTTTCTCTTTTCGTCCCGTCTAGGGGCTTGGCCGACGATTAACCTGAAACTGCTTTCCTTCTTTCTTTCGTCTCGGTGTAGCACCATTCTCGTTTGAAGTGGTCTTTTCTTACTTACTTTCTTTTCCCTTTCGTCACTTTTTTAGGGGTTTGGGTGACGATTAAGTTGAAACTGCTGTCTTTCTCTCTCTCCTTCATCTCGATGTTGCAGCATTCTCCATTGAGATCTTTTCTTCCTTTCTTTCCCTTTCCCATAAGTATTTCCCTTTGAAATCTTTATATATATATATATATATATATATATATATATATATATATATATATATATATATATATGAAGAAATATAGTCTTAAAGTGTGCTATATTTATGGGATAAAGTGCTCAATATCAGAGATAGAGCGTGTGTAAATATAAAAGTGGACATGGAAGTCAGCACTTAGAGGCGACAGTCTGTTTCATGCTAGTGCAATCGTCAGGCAACTAGTGCTGTTATTTTTCTCGGCTATTTATATATAAGGGTAAGTGGTGCATTATGGATAGTCTATTTTGGCGGTTACTTTTACCGGAAGTCGCTTATTTGTTTATTTATTTATGTCAAATTATTTTGCTTGTTTTTTGTTTGTTTTTTGTTTTTTTAATTTAATTTTTTTTTTATCTTATATATTTTTTTATTTATTTTTTATTTTGATCGGTGTTTTTTTGTTAACGTAGTAAAAATTTGTTTATATAGCTTATTGTTGGTAGTCTATTATGGCGGTCATTTACCGGAAGTCGGATGTTTGCTTATTTATTTGGATCAAATTGTTTTGCTTGTTTTTATTTATTTTCATTTTTATTTTTTATCTTATATATTTGTTTATTTGTCATTGATTAAATCTATTTGTTGAATTTTGGCGTGGGATGTTGTGGTTTGTTCTTACTATTATTATCGTCGGAACCGTTTTTAATTTATCTATTTGGGTTGATTATCTTTATCGTTTAATAACACTTTCAATCTTGAATATTTATTGGTTGTTGTATCGGAGTGTCTATGTCAATATATGTGGGTGTATGTACGTGTCTTTATCGGTGTATATGTGTATGGTAACTTGGATGCACCTTTCATTGTGTATGCATGCGTTTTTAAGTTTTTTTTTGTTTTGTTTTTTTTTTGTAAAGGGTCGTGGAGATATTTCCTGTCTCGTCACGTTTTTGTGTGTGTATATATCTAAATATGTCTGCGTGCTTATATATTATAATTTTATTGTGTATATATTGTCTTTTGCAAGATGTCATCCACCCCTGCCTAAGCTTAGAATTCAAATGTATCCATGTTGTCATGAAGTTAAGAGCAGCCGATCTTAACATTTATTCCAACTTAATTTCAATAAAAACAAAATAAATAGAATAACATGTATTTTTTCTTTTTTACTCAGTAATTTTATAATTTTAAACTTATTAGAGATTAAATTTAGATATTAAAATGGGTAATTTTTAATTTTTAATTTCAAATTTTATCGTATAATTTAATACTTATTAGTTAGAATAAATTCTATTTTAGTATAACCCCAACTTTAAAGCATTAAATAGTTATTATAACCTTACTACGTTGTCAAGTTTTTTTAATTCTCGTATACTTGTATTTTGATTGGTCATTCCAGCTTATGTAATAGCGTTTCCCCTTACGAAGGGTGGTTAATTACTTTGAACCTTTTAAAACCCTTTATTCTACATCCAACATCATCACCTGATAAGACACCAGAGGTGTTGAAACAAAATGTCTATTTTTGTAGTGATTTTATAACATATTTATGTTATAATTTTCAAATAAATAATTATACATATATATATATATATATATATATATATATAGGTGTATGTGTATGTTTGTGTGTGTGTGTGTGTGTGTGTGTGTGTGTGTGTGTGTGTGTGTGTGTGTGATAACTCCACAAAGAAATGCATTAAAATTGTTTTTAGATTATTTTTCATACTTTTATAATTGAAATATTCGCATCGTTGCAGAATGCATAAATTATTTCAGAATTGATTTTTTTAAATACAAAATCCCGGAAAGATTGCATTACGTGTAGTAATGCGCAACCTCTGCAATCGACAGCAAATCTTTAGTCTTAGAAGAAAATAAATATGCATTATTTTCTAATAATTTTTCCAAACGTTAGGACACACCTCGCTGCTGATTTACATGAATTATTTGGGGATAATATTCGAATGATCGCATTTCCAAATTTAATTGACTCAGGTGCATATTTTCAAATTTTCATTAATGAAAGCAATTATTTAACTTGAAAAACTCTAAAAAATGTTTAATTTATATTTACGGTTCATTCAACTAAACGCTCATATATTTGAACATGAAGAAGACACGCACACACATATTAGTACAATGTCATCACCAGAGTGTTGTTTTTTTTCTAAAATCAAAGTGTTGTGTTCAATTTAAATTTTTCAACTGTGAAGTGAAAAACGCCTCGGACACTTGTTTAGCCATTTTCATGGTTTTTTAATTCATTTTTATGATATTTTACAATGTGTGAAATACAGGGTGTCCATAAAGTTCGTGTGCAATTTAAAAATAACTTTATTTGTATTTGCGATAGAAATAATTTGTAAAAAATGTTATAAAGTTTAATGTACCTAGTTTTAATTATAGCTAAAATAACTAATGTGATTTCAGGCATTACTGTAAATCAGTTGGCAAATGTTTTCCGTGAACTGCAAAATCGTATTACCCTTTGTATTGTTAATGATGAAGGACATGTGGAAACTTAAATAAAAGTTCAATATAACCTTAAAAAATATAGATTTACTTCTTTCTTCTGCAAAAAAAAAAAAAGAAAAAAGTTTATGGAGGACATTTAAGATAAAACCTTAAAAATATAGATTTACTTCTTTCTAATCTTTTATACAGATTATTTCTATCGCAAATACAAATAAAGTTATAAATTTTTTAAAGTGCACACGAACTTTATGGACACCCTGTATTTAAAACCTCTCACGTTCGCATAATCAAGGATGGAACTAACCGGAAATGCAGGAAATGAAGTTTCATATGATGAAGCTGTCGACCATATTATCTCAGGATGTCCGGAACTAGCAAAAATGAATATACCTACAGACATAACACATATGTGTACTGGAAGATATGCTAGAAGCACAAAATCAAAACCATTGAGAGATGACATAAGCAGAAACTAGACACAGTTAGGCAAAATAACGATGTAACTATCCTCTGGGACATGCCAATTCAAACTGACAGGGAAATAAAAGCCAACAGATCTGATATTAGCATAAAAGACAAAAGATTCAGGTAGTGTATTCTTACCGACAATGCAGTACCATATTAAAGAAATACCTCCATGAAAATTATCGAGAAATTGTCCAAATACAAGGACGGGGAGATCGAGATTAACAAGATGTGGAGAATGAAGACTCAGACTGTACCAATAGTAATCAGATCTCTGGGCCTCGTGAGAAAAGGAAAGGACAATTTTACTAACAGTGTCCCAAACAACATCAACATTAAAAGTGCCCGAGGATCGCCTTTCTAGGAACATCCCATAAACTAAGAAAAGTGCTATCAATTAAATGACACCTTATAGGTCCTAAGGTTCATAGTTTGGACTCGGCTATACAGGATACAAAGAAGGAAACATTCACAAATAATAATAATAATAATAATAATATTAATAATAATAATAATAATAATAATTATTATTATTATTATTATTATTATTATTATTATTATGACTGTTTGAGTTGTTGGGGTTGTAAGATATGATACAGGTATTGTTGAATGGACCAAAGAGGACCTAGCAAAGCTGAATTGAATGACGATGATCAGGTGCTTACATCCTTGGAGTACTATGGCTAGATTTTGCTTATCCCGAAAAGAGAGTGGAAGAGGTTTCATATTGAATATTCAACCACAAAGCCTTGGTTTAAATGCCTCCTTATATGCAAACCACGGAAAAGCCAGTATATATATATATATATATATATATATATATATATATATATATATATATATATATATATATATATATATATATATATATCTTATTCGGAAATACAAAAAAAAATTAAACAAACAGACCTTGTTGGATAAATTGTATGAATAACTGCTGCCTAAATATACCTCTCTCTCTCTCACACACACACACACACACACACACACACACACACACATATATATATATATATATATATATATATATATATATATATATATATATATGAGTGGACATTGAAGTCAACACCCAGAGCCTGACGATAGCGTATAGCATGAAACAGACCGTCGCCTCTGAGTGTTGATTTCAATGTCCACTTTTATATTTACATATACTCTATCCTTGATATTGATCGCTAACCCATAAATCTAGAATACCGTAGAACTATATATATATATATATATATATATATATATATATATATATATATATATATATATTAAGTACTCATTATAAGTATTTGAACAATCGGGCACTTTGCTTCTCATCTCTTGCTTTTGAAAGTCAAAAACCGAAACATTACGTAAAAGGAAGCAAAATTCTATTGCAATCAAATAACAGGGCATTTAGTCATGTTTTGTATTTCTGAAAGTTAAATGTCTGGAAAAATATTTTTAATGGAATTAAATTGGTAAATTCTATCCTTCTAAAGTCTTGTTAAGAATCGATCAAGGAGAATGAAAACGTGAACTGACATTGCTATTTGGAAGAGTTACCGAACGAAAAGGAAGTTAATTTGAATCCTTCCCCTCGCTCAAAATCCTTAATAGCCGCCGTAATCTCTGGCAACAAAAACAGAATTTCCGTTTCTTCAAATGCTTATGATCGAGGGACGAATTAAAATTAAAATACTGCTCATAAGACGAGTAATTGACGAAATACTTGTATTATTTCTAACTATTGTTCTCATCTTGATTGATATAGATGTTATTATAGACACAACGTTTCGACTAAGTACACTCCGGTCATCATCAGATGTTCATTGATATGGGATATCTGTTGGTTATTCTGACCTTCTCTCCCTGTTATGTCAGTTATTGTCCGTTCCGGTTTTTTTCTCGTTAATCTAAATTTTGTCTCTGCCTATATCTCTGAGATGAGGTATCATGATTACTTGCATTATTTACATTATTCGGACTGTTATCCTCATCTTCATTGCCATATTCACAACGTTTTGGCCGTTGTACGCTCAGGCCTTTATGTCTATGTCTCTCTATATATCTGCCTATATCTCTGAGATGAGGTATCATGATTACTTGCATTATTTACATTATTCGGACTGTTATCCTCATCTTCATTGCCGTATTCACAACGTTTTGGCCGTTGTACGCTCCGGCCTTTATGTCTATGTCTCTCTCTATATCTGTCTATATCTCTGAGATGAGGTATTATAATTACTTGCATTATTTACATTATTCGGACTGTTATCCTCATCTCCATTGCCATATTCATAACGTTTCAGCCGTTGTACTCCCGGCCTTCTTCAGGAGATTATAATTTCGAACCGAACCCTTTATTTCGTCCACCGAGGTAGATTGTTCTAGTTCCATGTGCCATGCCTCTTCCAAATGTCTCGGTTATTTGCCTTTAACTCAACTCTCCAAGTGTTTGGTTCACCACAGTTGTGGCCTGGTATTGAACTCACAACTCTTTGGGTCCTCAAGGACACATGGCACGTGGAACTAGAACAGTCTATCCCAGTGAGCGAAATAAAGGGTTCAGTTCGACATTCGAACCACCTGAAGAAGGCCGGAGGGTACAACGGCCGAAAAGTTGTAATAGATATGGCGACAAAGATGAGGACAATAGTCCGAATAATGTAAATAATTTACATAATACCTCATCTCAGAAATATAGACAGATACTAATCAGAGCAATTACCATGAGAGTATTTATAGAAAATGACCAGGGAAGCTAAGTTAGGGCGACGGGTAAGTGACTGAAGCCGAGATGCCATATCAGGACCAATAACATCGCAGATTCTTCTTTGTATTTGATTAAGAACTACTCAATTCATTGTCGAAGCACCAGACCAGATGTGACAGCAATATTAAATGCATGGAAGAATGGTAAACCTTTTTAGAACATAAGCGAACCGCACGATATAAGCACCCCACCGAGGATGGTGGTGGTGATGGAAGGAAATGATTTAATCGTACCGGCACTTGTATTTCAAACACAAGAATAATTTAACTAGTCTCATTCCCAATATTTCATATGTTGTGCAAGAAAATACTGTTTTTATGTATAGTTTTTTAAAAAAGATAATTCAGTTATATTCATTTTATTTAATAAAGTGTTAATATGATCTCCTCCATCTAAAATAGCCGAATAGTAAATTAATCGCAAAAAAAAAAAACAATGTAAAAAAATACAAATTCTCTATTCCTTGTTTATACTTACATCTCTTCTATAAACGTAGTTGGCTGCAAGTTTTCCATCTTTATAAATCCTTTGTTAAAAATGGGAACCAATCTCTGTTCTATTTTTGGTCTGATTTAGTTAAATGTTTTTCCCTTAATCTGACACCAACTTCTGGGGAAGTGGTACTTTTTTTTAGAGGAAGAAAAGAGCGACACTGAAATCCGAATGTGCATTAGGATAGCCAAGAAAGCATTCCAAAAACTAAACAGAGAAATAGGAAAATTTCACTAGAAACAAGAAAAAGCGTACCAAACTGCTATGTGATATATGTCCTCCTGTTATGGCAGTGAGTGCTGAACGAGTTCCACAATGATGAAGAGGAGACTTGAACAAACAAAAAATGATTTTCCACAGAAGAATGATGAGGATACTGTGGATCAAACGTGTGAGTAACGGCGAAATTTTGGAGAAAATGTAAACAAAAAGCAAGCTAATACTTAACATCAAGAAAAGACAGTTGAGGTTTCTGGGGGATAGAACGAAGGCCTGGAAAATCTGATAATCACGGGACAGGTAGAGGGTAACAGGGACAGAGAAAGACAACGCATAACATACTTAACTGAGTAAATGGATGGCGGAAAAGGGCTTAGAAAAAATAAACGAAAAACAAAGTTTATTAGAAGCTGCAATGGAGAGGAAATTGTGGAGAGTTATGATCTCTTTCGTCATGAGGGGACGGGGTACATAAAGAAGTTTGATGTTAACAATTTCAACAATTTTTTTTTCTTAAATTTTGCATCGAGGGACACGCTAACATGTCTATGCATAAAGAAATGTCTACAGAAGAAAGACACGTACTTTATCATGCTGGTTTGACCTAAAGAAAAAAATAAAATAAACTTTGACCCCGGTTCTGTAAAATGTATTCAAATCAACAGGTAAATTTTAAATCAAAGCAACCTCTTAAGCTAAATCTCTCAGGCAGAAACTATCTTCAACTACTGAACCTACAAAACATAAAAAATGTCAGAATGTGGGAAAAAAGAAGTGCGTGCAACCAGACCGTAAACCGCCCTGTCGTGATACGCCGACTGCACCTCTGCAGACGGATAAGACCGCCCTCACCAAATGAGGCGTCTTGGGTAAAACGATAAACTACATCCAACAGCGAGGTCTCCAATCAGGTTTTGAGGAGCGTGGAACCACCTCTTAATTGCTTTTTGTTCCCAGGTCCACCCTGTTAGGGTCTCAGCTAGGGGCAAATAGTTAACCTCAAAACTGGGGTAAAAAAAAAACCACTATGAAAGTGTAAAAATACATTTTAATACCATCAATTGTTGTTGCAAAAATATTACCAGAAATTAATTTTTGAAAAAAAATAATGTTACCAGCAATACATTTTTGAAGAAAAAAAGATATTACCAGCAATTAATTTTTGAAAAAAAATATTATTACCAGCAATACATTTTTGAAGAAAAAAAGATATTACCAGCAATACATTTTTGAAAAAAAAATATTATTACCAGCAATACATTTTTGAAGAAAAAAAGATATTACCAGCAATTAATTTTTGAAAAAAAATATTATTACCAGCAATACATTTTTGAAGAAAAAAAGATATTACCAGCAATACATTTTTGAAAAAATATTATTACCAGCAATACATTTTTGAAGAAAAAAAGGTATTACCAGCAATTAATTTTTGAAAAAAAATATTATTACCAGCAATACATTTTTGAAGAAAAAAAGATATTACCAGCAATACATTTTTGAAAAAATATTATTACCAGCAATACATTTTTGAAGAAAAAAAGGTATTACCAGCAATTAATTTTTGAAAAAAATATTATTACCAGCAATACATTTTTGAAGAAAAAAAGATATTACCAGCAATACATTTTTGGAAAAAAATATTTACAGCAATAAAAATCTTGTCGGCTTTAAATAACTCATTGAGGTTGATATGCCATAAAATAAACCAAACCAAACCAAACCAAACCGTAAACAAATGTCTGGCTCGGTTGTTTCAAAAATGTTAATAAAGTACGAATTATCTCGAATGAGTGCAAATCTTTCTTCAAGAGAAAACATAATAACTGCTCAAATTCGCTAGAAAATACAGAAACGGAACTGCTGATCTGTAGATAAAAAATCTTTGGATAGAAGTTTTCTTATCATCGAAAGCAGTAGGAAGGGAAAGGAGATATATATTCTGTATATTTTCGCGTATAAGACGACCTTTAAATCCCAAAAATCACCCTTAAAAATACTACAATTCTAAAAAATTTATTCTGAGTTGTTTGTCGGTAGGCTAACCTCGGCCTCGGTGCGATAACCGATAACGTACATGAAAATATTCACATTATCAAATAAACGGACAATAAAACTAATAAAATCATATCTACCTTATATATTAAGGCATGATTTTATAATAAATTACCTATTCGAAGAATAATTCCATGTCAATTAAATCAACTTGTATGGAAAGTGTATTTCAAACTATGGTCAGGATCCTTTCAAAATGCGATCTGAAATCCTATTTAATAGGTAAGCGTCTACAGGTGCGAAAAGAAGGGATAAGGAGGATGACCAGAAAATGACCACGGTTTGTCTTTCTTATGACAAGAGCCTATCACAAAAGATTAAGATCTGCGGTCCATACGGAGAAATCTCTGCCGAGTAAAGCCTAACACGGGTGCGGGGGGGGGGGGGAGAATATGATCAAGAAAACAAAACAATTTGAAATTTTGGGACCGACGTCATCAGAAAAAGGATTTTACAAGAACAAAATTGACTTGCATTATTTACATTATTCAGACTGTTATCCTTATCTTCATTGCCATATTCAATACCCGGCTAAGGCAGTTGAGAACTTTCAGAGGAAAATTAAGTGGAGATAACTGATGACTGACATCCGTTAGACATGGCACGTGGAACTAGAACAGTCTACCCCAGTGAGCGAAATAAAGGGTTCAGTTCGACATTCCAACCACCTGAAGAAGGCCGGAGCGTACAACGGCCGAAACGTTGTAATAGATATGGCGACAAAGATGAGGACAATAGTCCGAATAATGTAATGTGCTCTGATTAGCTTTTCGCTATAGTACCTAGACTTTAGGAATTTAAGCGCAGTACTAGATTGGAGGCAAGATCTCATCATTTCACTGTTGGAATGACTAGATGTAACCGTAAGTTCTATAGTAAGAGTTTCTTCTATCGCACTTTTCGCTTGTGAACCTCACTTTCGGCTTTTTGATTTAAAATAATGCAATGTCAATCGTTATCTTATGCTTTCTAAATTCCTGTTCTTTTATTGATTCCTCTGTTTAATAATGCTTTCTTTTTCTCGTATTCTCTCATACTCAGTAACTTATTGCTTCTTAGTGATTTTAAATGTGAAATGATTAAAAAAAAATAGATAAAATAATATAATTTTCTCCGCGGTGCTATTATTTTGCTCGAATTGATTAAACATAAATAAAAAAAAAATCCCGGCGGAATGTTTATTTGAACCGGCACGCTTATTGGTTAAAAGTTTCTCACAGGAATGACTATTCCACATTGAACTAGATTTGTATCGTACTTTTTCACATGCCTTATCGCGTTAACTAGTAGTACAGCCGTTTTTCTCAAGACAACTTTTGTACAAAGACCTTCTTAGCAATCTTTAACCTTCGTAAACGCAAAAAACGGTGTGTCAAAAGTACGGCTTTTCCTATGACACCGCTATTATTTTAACTGCCTTCACTCCTCGGCAATGTTTATTGCTTTAAAAAGCGATGATTAGAATTGTAATAAAACCTAAACATATTATGGAAGTGAATTTGTTCTTTGAGAATTTACAACAGAAATATTAAACACTATTTATTTATTAGATAGTTTATTTACAAGAGTAATTTTAAATTGAAAATTATATATACGTCATTGTATTAAAACTAATGCAAGGCAATATTTATCATTTACTAATTTAAAAGAAATAAATATGAAAACAATTTTCATTCATAAATTTATGAACTGGTAGCTGGCTTAGATTTTGCCGTCGCATATTTGAACGATGTACTCATTAAAATTATTATTGTTGTTGTTGTTGTTAAATTATTATTATTATTATTATTAATTCCATTCTTAATTTTATTCTTAATCTATTCTTAATAATTCTATTCTTAATTTTATTCCTATTCCATTCTTAATTATTCTATTCTTAATTTTATTCTTATTCTATTCTTAATTATTCTATTCTTAATTTTATTCTATTGAAATTATTAGATTTTGCCGTCGTTTGGACAACGTTGTCATAAAAAGCGAAAGTAGACGGCAACATTCAGAAGGCATACAACAATTATTCTAAAGAATATAGGATTACGGGTTCAAACTCAGTGAGGGGAAATGCCAATTTTTGCAGTAGCCTTATAATACTTGGGACAAATAAATGATGCAAATGTACGTAGATCAGAGACACCAAGGAAGAACGCTATTAAAAATATGGCCGTCAACAAACGTTGCTACTTTACAATTACGTCAAGGGCTCGCAAGTTATTGCAATCTTTATATGCTAAACATGCATAAATTGAGGCTGCCTTTAAATAAATTATTGAAAAAAGCTGTGGTGTGGAATTGGTCCATGAATGTCAAAAGTCTTTTGAAGACATAAAGAACATTTTAACATCTAAATTATTATCGTTATCCTGATTTAGAAATAACAGTAGTAGTAATTGGAGCGGTTATTAGCCGTAAAGCCAGGGATATTCGAATAAAAGCAGCTGCCCGTGCATCTTATAGCGGCTGAAAAAATTAGTCAAATTGAAAAAGAAGCTATTATTTTTGCAGCGAAAAGATCTCAAAAAATAATACACAGTAAGAAATTTATTCTGTAAACAGATCACCGCCCATTATTGGCTATTTTCGGTTCTAAAGATTTATTCCGACACTTACTGCCAACAGTTTGCAATGTTGGGGAACGATTTTTAAATTATGATTTTAAGATGGAGTATTTATCATCAAAGAAATTGGGACATGCAGATGGGTGTCCAGATTATCCCTAAAATTTAAGGAACCTTTTCAGAAGAAGGTGATTGATTGTTTAATTTATGAAAATGAGATAAAAAGTGTTTTGTGTAACACACTAACCGAACTACCCGCGACTTTAGACGAAATTAAAATACAATCCAAGAAGGATGACTACGTTTTGAAAATGATTAATGACGTAAAAGTGAGATGGAAAGAAAGAAAAATAAGCCAGTTGTTACCGAAAATAATGAGTTTTTTTCCATCTGTGATAAAGTCCTGATTTACGCCGAAAGAGTAGTAATTCCAGATTCCTTGCAAAAAAGAATTTTAATTCAGTTTCATGTTGGACATTCTGGAATGTAAAGAATTAAATCCGTTATGAGAAGTTACGTATATTGGCCTAAAATGGAACAGTATATTCAAAATTTGGTTAAGTCATGCAGAGGCCGTGCTCTAACAGCACAATTACCACTTGTAAATTATCAACCCTGACCTAATATTGATACACCTTCATCTAGTTTACATGTTGATGACGCGGGACCTTTTATTGGTGCGTCGTACTTGATTGTCGCCGACAGTTTTTCAAAATGGCCTGAAATATTTAAATGTAGAACTGCATATTTTCTTCATGAACAGTTTTTGAGATTTGGAATTCCAGATAGTATACTGTCTGATAATGGTTCACAATTTAGACAGAACTGGATTTGTATCGTACTTTTTCACATGCCTTATCGCGTTAACTAGCAGTACAACCGTTTTTTCTCAAGACAACGTTTATACAAAGACTTGTTAGCAATCTTTAACCTTCGTAAACGCAAGAAACGGTGTGTCAAAAGTACGGTTTTTCCCGTGATGCCGCTATTATTTTAACTGCCTTCACTTCTCGGCAATGTTTATTGTTTTAAAAAGCGATGAATAGAATTGTAATAAAACCTAAACATATTATGGAAGTGAATTTGTTCTTTGAGAATTTACAATAGAAATATTAAACACTATTTATTAGATAGTTTATTTACAAGAGTAATTTTATATTGAAAATTATATATATGATTTTGTATTAAAACTAATACAAGGCAATATTTATCATTTACTAATTTAAAATAAATAAATATGAAAACAATTTTCATTCATAAAGTTATAAACTGTTACCTGGCTTAGATTTTGCCGTCGTATATTTGAACGACGTACTCATTAAAATTATTATTATTATTATTATTATTATTATTATTATTATTAAATCTATTCTTAATTTAATTCTATTAAAATTATTAGATTTTGTCGTCGCATATTTGACGACGTTCTCATTAAGATCATTATTATTATTAATTGTAATCTTAATTTTTTTCTTATTCAAAGACATGATAGACAGCAGCAGCGGCAGTTGCAAGTATAATCAGCTGGTAGGTTAGTTTTAAGGCACTTAATTCACTACAGCAATTTACTTCGAGTGACTTTCAATTTTTATGAAAATATGATAAAGTATCTGTCTATATTTCTGAGATGAGGTATTATGTACATTATTTACATTATTCGGACTATTGTCCTTATCTTTGTCGCCATATTTATTACAACGTTTTGGCCGTTGTACGCTCAGGCCTTCTTCAGGTGGTTGGAATGTCGAACTGTGCCATGTGTCATCAAGGACACAGTGGATAAAGGCGTTGGTTAGATCCAGTGACAGGATCCAAAGAGTGTAAGTTCAATACCCAGTTAAGGCAGTGGAGAACTTTCAGAGGGAAATTAACTGGAGATAACTGATAACGGACACCCATTAAACATGGCACGTGGAACTAGAACAGTCTACCCCAGTGAGGGAAATAAAGGGTTCAGTTCGACATTCCAACCACCTGAAGAAGGCCGGAGCGTACAACGGCCGAAACGTTGTAATAAATATGGCGACGAAGATGAGGACAATTTTCCGAATAATGTAAATAATGTAAATGTGATAAAATTGAAAATATAACAGCCCGCCATAACACCCAAGATCAAATGGTCAGGTTGAACGTTTTGTTGATACGTTCAAAATGGCCTTAAAGAAACCAAACGCGAGGAGGTGTGCGGGAGGTGGGGGACTGAAAAATTTCAGACAGTTTTTAAGAATTTATAGACTGACCCCTAACTCTAATATTGCATTGAGGATGTTACCAGCGGAACTAATGTTTGCCAGGAAAATTAAATCGATATTTGAAAAATTACAACATGGACGAAAAACAAAAAGTTGAAAAAGTTCGAAATTAACTATAAAATCTTTCAAACCTGGAGAGAAGGTTTTCTTCGGGATTTACAAGGCAAGAAAGGAAGGTTGGGAAGATGGTGAAAAAGTAAATCGAATGAAGGATGTTATAATTGATACAAGGTTTAAATTGGTGACAAAAAAATGCATTTACGCCAATTAAAAACAAGAATATGCACATTAAACAAATGAAATAAAAACCCCAACAAAGTGATTTCCTTATGGAAGTGCTGTATGATAATTTTGACTTGCCAACCCTAATTATGAATAGTCGAACACACCGTTTTAGTAAAAGAAAAAAGAAATCCAAAGGAAGTGTTGGAAGTGAACCCCAAAAGAAGAAAATACATATTCAAAAAAGAATGCTTATCTTAAAAAGGGAGGTGTTGGGTAGAACAGGGGTCGGCAACCTACGGCACGCGTGGCACGTGAAACAGTTTTCAAATGCCACGCAGCCGCAAATGACATCATAAAGTCCGAACCAATAACTATTATAACGCAAAGAAGGTTCCCAAGTAGGCATCTATGCGGACGACACTCCTATTTACTCCAGCCTCAAAAACAAATCTATTGTCGCCGTCAAAACTAACCTGGCCGTTTGTATTGAAAAGGACCTCCAATCGATTGTGGACTGGGGCCGGAATTGGTTGCTTAACTTTAATGCCTCAAAAACAAAACTTCTCTCTATTACACACCAGAGAGAACCATCTCTGCCTCACATTAAAATGCCTGACGCTCAACTCCACGAGTTGCGACTGTTCGGTCTCACATTGTCCGCTGACCTGAGATTGAACGAATACATTGAGTCAATAGCTTCGTTCACCGCTAGGAAAGTTGGCTCCCTGTGCCGCGCCAGGAACATATCCTCGCTGGAGTCGATCCTTCATATCTACAAATCAACCATTTACCCTTGCATGGAGTATTGCTGCCATATATGGTCTGGAGCTCCTTCTAATTGTCTCAAGGTCCTTGATAAAATCCAAAGACGGATATGCAATGTAATTGGCCCTGATCTCGTCTGCAGCCGCTCTCTCACAGAAGTGCTGTTGCCTCCCTCTGTATTTTGTACAAATACTTTCACGGTAACTGCTCCGATGAGCTGCTTTTGCTGGTTCTCAGACTTCATGAATTTAAGCGTTCAACTAGGCTGGCATCTCGCTCTCACCCTTTCACTGTCGAAAATGTTAAATGTAGCCATCTCTTCTACTCCAATAGTTTCATTTCTCGCGTTTCTCGCAATTCTCGCCTGTGGAACTCCCTCCCCATTTCTTGTTTTCCTGATAGCTATAATCTCCAACTATTCAAATGTAACGTCAATCGACGTCTCCAGATGCCCTGATCTATACCCTAACCTTCTCTTCATCCTTTCCTCTATCACTCCTCTTTGTTCTCCTTCCAACTCTGTAATCCCTTGCGTGCTAGTGGCTTCCCGCCTTGCTTGGGGTTGAATGCTTAAAAAAATTAACTGTTTCAATTTTAATATATACTAAAGCATATATACTATATATTACTATATAAAAATACGTAAATTAAAAAAAAAAGGCCTAAGTCGGCACATAACAAAAGATTGCCGACCCCTGTTGTCGAAAGACGACCAAACAAATTGGGGAATATGGACTCGTCTATCGGTTATCAGTAGAACGTCTGCTTAAAGGAGCGGGCGTCGCACAGTGGATCACAGGACGTATACGGTTGATTCGTACGCATTGCCGCACTGAAGTACGGTATTCTCTCTGTTACTGTATTATCAATCCATGTCTCTCATGTGATTAAACCTGTTCTTCACTCAACACTTTTGCTCCACTCTTTTCTTATAGTCTTATTAACCGGAACAATAGGCGTTATATGAACATTTACTATATTATTAAAATACGTGAAACAACTATTAAGATATCTGTCTATATTTCTGAGGTGAGGTATTATGTAAATTATTTACATTATTCGAACTATTGTCCTCATCTTTGTACGCTCCGGCATTGGAATGTCGAACTGAACCCTTTATTTCGCTCACTGGGGTAGACTGTTCTAGTTCCATGTCAGTTATTAGAATTCTTCTGAAAGTTCTCCACTGCCTTAACTCACACTTTGGGTCCTGTCACTGGATCTGACTAACGCCTTTATCCACTGTGCCATGTGTCTTTGAGGACATCTGTGTGCGAATTTCTGTGTATTATAAACCTAATGTATTCAGCAACCATTTTTACCAGTGCTCATATTGCAATTTTTAAGATATCCTTATTATTTACCATTTTACATAGTTCAAAACAATTGGCAATTAGCCAATGTTTTGCCAACCATTCCAATAAACAATATAATTAATAGTGTAAATAAACAATCTAATAGATAAATAGTGTTTATTATTTTTGTTGTCAATTCTCGAGGCACGGTGGAGTAAAGAATAGCGGCTCGGATTTTGGAATCGAAGAGCCGCGTTCGAATTCCAGTCGAATCCGTTTACGTCCCTTGGGAAAGGGACGAATCCTCTTCTTCTTCTCCCCGACCCCCAGCTATGTGTAAATAGCAGGAGAGACCTGGTTCTATAGCCTTGGATGGCAACTGGTCTATCCCAGAAAGAAATCGTAACCTACTAATCTGCCTCGTCAGTCATGTATCGCAAGATACATAATCGCTTAAGCGTGTATCACGTATAACACATAACTGACTGTCAATTCTCAAGAACAAAGGAAATGCATAAATTCCTTTTCATATGTTCAGGTTTTATTCAAATTCTGCTTTTTAAAACAATAAACATTGCCGAGGAGTGAAGGTAGTTAAAATAATACAGTGTCAGGGAAAAGACCGTCGTTTTGATACGCCGTTTTTCTGCGTGCACGAATGTCTAAGATTGGCGACTAGTTTTCATACGCTTATACATTCTCCTTTTTATATATAACTTGAAGACGAATAAACTATCGAAATATTGTTAAACATTTTCCTTATACACAAATTCTGACGTTGTGTCGTATTTATTTTTGGAATTGTCGTAAAAGTGTCAATGGGAATGAATCAAAACATTGTTTTCTCAAATATTTATGAACATTACTTTTTTATAGAATTCAGAAAATCTATATTTATTGTGCAAGATTCCAAAGGGGCAGTAAAGATTTCGAGCAGTAGAAATGTCCAAATTAACTTACTTGTTTCATCAATATTTCCAAATGGTAATAAGAGTTCACGTTTTCAATCTCCTCTGAATAAGTCTAAACAAGGTTTTAGAAATATCGAAAAAAAATTATTTAAAAATTTAATTTAATCATCTATGTTTTTCCCAGATATCTAAAATTCAAATACATAAAACATTAATAAATGATTTGCTTTTGGGGTTGCAATAAAATGCATCGCTTCTTGCGCAGTTCCTGTTTTTATGATCCAAACCAATCAATTACATGAAAAACATATCGCCCTGTCCGAATACTTATAAAATAGGCACTATAGCGATTTTCCAAGCGTAGCTTAGATGTGGCACAAGGCCGAAAGTAAGGGGCACCTGTGAGAACCGAACTCACGACTCAGTCGTAATTATTCTAACGAGATAAGCTTGCTAACCATTACCCCGCCTCGAGGTAGCCACGACATAGGGACTATATATGCTGTCCATTTTAGTTACTGCTGATGTTTGTAGTGTACACGTGATATGGTCTCTCTTATCTGCTATAGTTCTTTGTCTGAGATTATGTAGCGCCAGTCCACAATGTTCATGACATCCATATGAAAGTTTCAATTTGACCAGCTTATTTAAAGAACATGACTCGAGTTAACAGGTTAATTTTTTGGTTTTGTAGCAATTGGCTGGGTTGGGCGAAACTACCTCTAGCGCAACCTTGTCTATGTTCAATTTCCATTTCCTCTATACTAAATCCGTTATAACTGATCGATACTCTGGGGTATTTGAAGTGTTTATGTTATGGTAATTTATCCACTCACGCATGGACTTTCCCAGCTATAAATAGGAGCAGGTACTGCTTTTTATAGAGGGAAGTTTCCATCAGTCAGCTCTGACAGTCGTACCGAACATTCTTGCTGTAACACTTTCGTTTGTTTATGTTTGTAATACTGTTTCTGTTAATATATTTGTTTAACTCAATTCCCCTCTTTGTGTCTTTATTTCTGGTCCTAACAAGGCCACAGCAGTGAAGAAGAAGAAGAAGAAGAAGAAGAAGAAGAAGAAGAAGAAGAAGAAGAAGAAGAAGAAGAAGAAGAAGAAGAAGGAGGAGGAGGAGGAGGAGGAGGAGGAGGAGGAGAAGAAGAAGAAGAAGAAGAAGAAGAAGAAGAAGAAGAAGAAGAAGAAGAAGAAGAAATCCTGAAAGCCTTGCTTAATGTGTTCTTCAGAAAATTTAAACAAAGCCATTTAAGTACAAAACTTAAAAACGGGAATTCAAGTTCGAATTTTAAATACATTTGTTCAGTAATAAAATTTAAACACGGCCATTGAAGCACAACATTTAAACAGGACCATTCAAGTACAAAATTTAAAAACTATCATTTAAATACGAAATTTAAAGACGTCCATTCAAGTACAAAATTTTAAGTACATCCATTTAAATGCAAACAAGTGTAATTCAAGGTTAAAAATTGGAACTGACATTTTTTAAACAATATTACTTCGGCAGGTATATAATGTCCGTATAAGGTATGCACGATAGTTGAGTTAGTTTCTTATTTCAAACCAGTGCTAGCAGAACGAAGCAACCAATTTCTAAGGCTAATTTTTCAAAGTAGTAAGGCTCAATACCTTCAGTGAAATCCATTTGTCATTCGACTTGACAGACTGATGCTTTATATTAGGTTGGGCAAAAAGTTCCTTCATTTTATTAAGTAGAAAATTTACTTATAAACGGAACGAAATTTTTGGCCAACTTAATAAATATCTACTGTGCTGTGGAGTTAGCCCGATGGTTAGCAGTACCGAAACGACGAACTGAGTTCAAATTCCGGCTGAGATATTTTACGTCCATCTCTTTGCAATGAAGATGAGGATAATAGTCCGAATAATGTAAAAAATGCAAGCAAAAGTCTTTAACCACAAAAAAATTAATGGTTGGTAATTAGGTCGGATTTGTTAAGTGGGTAGGGTAGAAATCACTCGTTTAATGTTACAAGTTATATATAATTTGTGTGATGTAACATATACGTAAATAAATCAATGAATAATTAGTTTAGTAATATAGGAAAAAAAGATGAATTACTGTAAGTACTAAAATGAAAAAGGTGTACTTCCTTGATATAACATTAGATTTAATGAATAATATATACATACCTCATAAAAAAACCAATACTAATCCTTTGAACATGCACCCTAAATCTAATCATCCTCCATCTATAATTAAACACATACCTTTATCTATCGAAAAGAGAATAAGTACAAATTCAGTAAATGAGAAAATATTCTATGAACATAGTAATTTCTATAATAAAGCTGTAAAGAATAGTGGCTATAAATGCTCGAAACTCAATTATATAAAAATGATAAAAACGGACACCATAGAAAAAATAAAAATAGAAAAAACACTTAGTATAAACTCCCGTACAACCAAATGGTAATAAATAAGTTAGGACAAAAATTCCTTGGATTAATTGATAAACATTTTCCTAGAGAAAATAAACTCAGTACAATTTTTAATAAAAATATCCTAAAATTAAGTTACAGTTGTACTGAAAACTTAGAAATGATTATTAAGAAACATAATGCTAATATCTTTAATAAACACTTATACCAAAATAAAAAAATATATAGATCCTTAAAAAAAAGAAATGAATATAAAGAAAATTATGTAACTGTAGAAATCCTCAAAACTGTCCTTTTAATAATAAATGCCGTATTGAATCAGTAATTTATCAATGCAATATCACATCTATTGAAGATCCAGACATGGTTAAATTCTACATTGGATGTACAAGGAATGCATTCTAGAGAAGGTGGAACTAACATCAAAGGTCCTTTAATAATAATAAATACCGAAATCAGACGCCCCTATCTAAATATTTCTGGCACTTAAAGGAAACCAATAAAGCACCTACTGTAAAATGGAAATTAATAAGAAAAGCTATGGTTTGTAGGTCATTAAATGACCTGTGTCCTTTGTGCATACATGAGAAATTATTCATTATTAATTTTATAAAAAATAAAAATTTACTTAATCAAAGAAATGAAATAGTTATTTTTGTAGATACTATCAAGGATTTTCCTTAAATAATGATTAACTGGAAAAAAGATGAAAAATGACACATACATCTTGATCTTTGAATAATAATTTTTAAATAAGAAAGTAATTCTAAATATTTATTTGCTTAAAAACGTATAGTCTATTAAATATTGGAATTAGGAATAGCACTTTAAAATTGTAGGAATAGGTTTTAAATAAAAAAAATACAACGTACTCATATTCAAACGACACTTTTGAAAAAAATCTTTGTGCATAAAATTATAAATTAAACGACAAAATAAAAATGTCAAAAAAAATGTTGTCATTGAAAAAAAAAACCCAGACGACATTCGAAAAACGGATATCATTATTTGTTGAACAGGCACCTATACCCTACCTTAACATAACCTGATTTTGAAAGTAACATATATTTGATACACAGGTTGTCTATGAAAATGAATACCCAACCACCCCTTACCAAAATGATTGAATTTCCCGTAACCTTAACAACTAATAATATCAAGATTGTATGTGATTATAAACTCAGTAAATTTGTAAATAAGTTATTCGAAAAATCGCTTGAAAATGAAATAGTACTAGGGATTTTAATTTAATTCTATAATTAAATTTTAAGTTTTAGATTCTGTTTTTGAAACATGATAATTCCGGTGTAGCGATGGGACCATATTTTTAAATTAATATATATATATATATATATATATATATATATATATATATATATATATATATATATATATATATATATATGTACGCCGGAATAATCAAATAGTGAAATGTTTATTAAAATCGTACACGTTGAAAAGAGCAATTTAATATCTTAAAATGATAAGAACGCTGACAGGAACACTACCGCTATCCCCCCCGTCACTTCCGGTGTCGAATGAAGGCATTTAAGTTGTTGAGCTGCCTCTGATTGATTCGCTGAACAAACCACATGACGAGACCTTGGCGGTCGAAACCGCAGTAGTGATACGGTCAGCATTCTTATTTTTTTATTTATATATATATATATATATATATATATATATATATATATATATATATATATATATATATATATATGAATTGATTTTCTTACGTATATAAGAGTACTCTATTTTAAATTCTTTTAAAAGAACTTTTCAATATAAAAAAAGGTATTTTCTATTATTTACCCAATTCGAACGCTGTTTCACGCTTAGCGATTTTTCAAAATGAATGACTATCATTTGCTATCATTCAAATTCAAAAGATATAAGAATAACACCAAGTTATCAAAATATATAGGGAGATTAAAAATGAGATATAATAAAAAAAAAGATAAAGTGAAATAGAGGAAGGAATTACAATTGATGGATGGAGGAGAAACTCATTATATATATATATATATATATATATGTGTGTGTGTGTGTGTGTGTGTGTGTGTGTGTGTGTGTGTGTGTGTGTGTGTGTGTGTGTGTGTATATACATATATATATATATATATATATAATTATTATTATTATTATAAGATCTTATGATAAAACATGTTGAAATCGCTACACAAAAGCTTTCATGTTTCAATTTTATGATTGTTCTTCAGGCGATGGTAAGTAACTGGTGATTAAATGATTTAAGGAAATTTAAAAACAAAGTGTTACCTCTTTTTCGAAAGTTACAGTGGGGGAATGTAATTGGTTAATCAAGACATTCTCACAAGTTTTATGTCACCCCCTTTAACTTTCGGAAAAGTGGTAACACATTGTTTTTAAATTTTCTTAAATATCATTTAATTTATTCAGTTTATTTAGTTTGTTTAGCGATTTCAACACGTTATTATATGGCAAACATATATGTATGTATATGTGTTTGGCATATATATATATTTCAACTGTACATTTATACTGAAGATGACTGAATGTACAGTTGAAAATACTTGCGTATTAAAGAAAGACTTTATATAGTTTATAATTTTTAAAAACAAGGATCATAGCATTCATTGTGTGATTTGTAGGTTAATGCACCTTAAAAATTTAGTTTGCGAGGGGATTTCGACATTTTATATCATTAACTTTACTAATCTACTTTTTGTATGAATGATTCATTGCAATATAAATTGAACTGCACCACATATTTGATATATATATATATATATATATATATATATATATATATATATATATATATATATTATATATATATATATATATATATATATATATATATAATATGGAAAAAACAACAGAAAAGTTGCAAATTTAAAAAAATTGAATGTTTTTTGTGAAAGTATTTATATTTATATATATATATTTGATATTTCAGATCTGCCCCGATCTTTCGTTAGAAATAAATTAAATAACTGTATTCAGAAGTTTGTTTACAAGTAGCGTCCATCGCGAGACGCGGACGTCACGTGATGTGGAATGCCACTGTGTTTGAATATTTCTAACGTAAATCTAACGATAATATTTTAGATGTTGTTTAAAAAGGTTTTTTCTTTTAACTATATCTAAAAAAAAAATTTTTAACTATTGAAATATTTATACAGATTTACATTTCCCAAGACTTTGTTTAACCCTGGTTTATATGTGTCTAATTTTAAAATCCAGTA
>OZ038486.1:18161899-18189399 GCA_964036315.1 Acanthosepion esculentum | reverse complement strand
CTCCAAGTAAAGTAAGTATCCCGATCCGGCTTTTCAAACAAGCTTCAGAATCTGAAAGACGAAATAAGTTTTTCTTTTCTATGTGCGTGTGTTGTTTGTTTGTTTTGTTTCTTTTTTTTTTGTTTGTTTGTTTGTTTGTTGTCTTTTTTTTTCTTCACTCATTCGGGGAAAAGACGACAGCTGTGACGCGTATGAGTTTGTGCATCTCTCTCTCTCTCTCTCTTCTGTCACTTTCTCTCTCTCTCTCTATCTCTCTCACACACACATACACATAAACACGCACACACACACACACAGACAAACACACATGAATTCAAAATATTATACTAATTACGATTGTTGCCAGAGTTTAGCCGAAGCAGTAACATGCAGGTTAGTGTCGGCTTGAACAGATATACAGCAGCTGCCAACATCTTTCCGGAGAGAGAACAGTGACTATATAGCCTAGAAATGGTTGTGGAAGAAGAAGGAATGAAAACTTTTACAACCGTCGTTCCTCTTTTCTCTCTCTGCTGGCGTACGTAAGGCTTGAAAAAGTACTTGTGCGTGCGTATGTGAGTCCTGTGTCCGTGTGCTTGCTTGTACTCTGTGATGTGAATACGTTAAAAAAAACACACACACACACATCAAGTCCGACTCTGTAAAATTAATTAAATGAAAAGAAATTATACAATTTCCTTTTACATGATTAGACTTTACACTTCTCCCATGGTGCAATTAAAATTTAACCTTACTCGTAAAGGCTGTAAAAAAATATTAAAAAAATGAATGAACAGATAAATAAAAAACAAACAAGTACTCTATTTACTAGTCTGTGTTCTTGACAGTTAACCGTATTTCGTTCACGAGGGTAACATTCATCTCAGAAAGTGAAACCGGTTCATCCTTAACGCTTCCACACGTCTCTCAGTGAAATAGAGAATTGTAGATATTGGCTTTTCAAACACGATCCTACTAGCAGGCTGAACAGTAAGTCTTAGCAGTAGTGGAAAAAGATCAAGCATCCCACACAGATACGCTTAGGTTTCGAACTGTTTGGCTACAACTTGCCATCATCAACATCAAGAACAAATTCTGCTACAAAGCGACGTCGAAGTTTTCGCTATTCGACCAGCAGCAGTAGCAACCAATCAGATCACGACTGGCTAGATTTCTTCTATCTATTGGAAACTTCAGCAGTATTGCCACGAACATCACTTTGGTAAAAAAAAACGAAAACAGAAAGCAATATTAATACACAACTCAACCGTAGTTTCCTACTGACTGTCTCCTCTCAAGTCTATCAATTGATACAACAATATTTAATTATTCTGTTTGGGTGGTTAGATAATTAATTCAGGAAAAGTAAAAGGCTATACGGCAAGCTTAATGACTCTTAACAAAGACATACTCATCGAACAGAGTTCAATTCCCGGTCCAGTTTGCTGTGTTCCCTTCGGTGCAAATATGCTTCGCAAAGGCATGATTCTATCTTTTCTACTCACACATTCTATGGATTAGACTGAGTTCTCCATCTCTGGCTGGAATCCAGCTAACTAGAAGGAAACACTGAATTCAAAAAGTCGAAAAAGACAACAGGAAACCACTCTACTTTACAAAGATGTTATGATTGTTCATAGATAATAAAGAAACGTTATCTGAAAAGAGTCATAATTGCCTGAAAGTATATGGCATTAAAAGAATGTTTGCACTGAATCATCGATCTTTTATGTAGATGCGAGTCTATAAACCTGATAGTGTATTGGTTATCGGCGTGGAAATGAAATCAGCGGGCCGAGTTCAAATTCAGGCCTAACCTGTTGTGTTCCCTTTTTTTTTCCCAAAATGCCACCGCCCCACAGGAAAGGAAAAAGATTCATGAATATGTCGCTTCTCCCTATCAAGTAGAACAACGGCTATCGGCAAGGAAATATTCGGTGAGCCGTGTTTACTTCCCGCTTCAGTCTTTTGCATTCATTTTCACACAAATGCCCTTGCGAAAATCATGAATCGATTTCTTGTACCCTCCCACAAACTATGGGTTAAATATGGAAGCCTGGCCTCCCTTACCTTGCGTGGCAAAGATGGAAACGAGAAACTATACAACTATCTTTCCGAAGAAGATATAGCCATTCACAGATAATAAAGAAAAGGAATCCGTGGAGAGTTATGATACTCTGAAAGTGTCCTTTATCTGTGAATGACTATGACGTCTTGGGGAAGATAATGGAACAGCATTCATTTTTTTTTCGATGAATTACTCACATCAGGATTAGGAGTCATCATTGCATCGGAGATACAAGGTGACCTTTATCAAAATATCAGGCCACCAGTTTTCAGGAGCCACTGCAGATCAAACATAGTACTATAAACAACAGTATTTGCTTATAGGCTCAAGTATAAGTAAATGTCTAAGATTTATCTATTGGCTCAAGTATAAATAAATGACTAACATTTATCTATAGGCTCAAGTATAAATAAATGACTAACATTTATCTATAGGCTCAAGTATAAATAAATGACCAACATTTATCTATAGGCTCAAGTATAATATAATCAACCTATATTTACCTTTTTTGTTCACCACTGCTTTCCCGCGGGTTACGTAATGTGGCACAAGGTCACAATACTGGATCACGAATGTGATGATCGAACTTCCTACCGCATTAACGGTCGACAAGACTATCGATATTTACTAAGTTGGTACAAGGCCACGGCTGATTGAACATCAGACTGATTACAGTAGTGATAGTATAGACCACTGAACCCTCCTTTTCTCCAGGGCGAAGAATGGGTTTCACTTGTCAAATATTATACTAAATTAGACATATTTTAGTTTTCCTACCAACTAGTAAATTGTATTTTTTTTTACTTCTTTTTGTTAAGAAAGATACAATCTCCGGTAGATATCTATAATCGTTTCCGGAAAAATCTCAGAAAAGCATTGCATGCCTCGATAGTCATACAAAAAGGCTTCACTTTATTAAAGATTTTGAATGTAAACAACAAACGCGTCTTTCACGTTTCGTTCTGTTATTAAAATAACGTATTTTTAATGAAATTGAACTTACGGGCTGAAAACTTCATAGTCTGACTATAAAGGAGTGATTCCTACTCTTATATAGCTTTGATATATTGTTCCACAATTGGAATATCTTTTTCATACAAGGCAAGCATTAATTTTGTTAAATTCTTTTTTTATTGGTAGTATACATAGAAAAGACAAGAATGAAATATTTGCTTATACGTATTCAAATACGATTTATAACTTTTTAATTTATACTAATTTTTTAGACTAAAAGATTAAATGCCTGAAACTCTCTCTCTCTCTCTCTCTCTCTCTCTATATATATATATATATATATATATATATATATATATATATATATATATATATATATATATATATATGTAAGCAAATGTGTGGATGTAGATCCGACGGTATGATGAAAATGTGGAAAAGACAAAGCAAAATCCGAATATTCGGATTTTGCTTTGTCTTTTCCACATTTTCATCATATATATATATATATATATATATATATATATATATATATATATATATATATATATATATATATATGCATGTTTCATTAAAAACGACAGACAAGGTACTACGATTGAGCTTTTTATTTAATTTTTCTTGTGTTCGAACAAGAGCTTTCTTTGCTGGACAAAGTGTTTGTAAGAACTGTCCAAATGTTTTATATTTCCGAGCGCTTTCGGCTATACCTTTAGCCATTATCAAGGATGATTAATTGAAGTTTAATTGAGTGTGTGCATTATGTGCATGTCTTAGTGTGTAGTAGGGATGTTTTAAATTTCCGAATACGGTTAGCACATTGTGGCCTTGTTCGTAGTTAATATTGTTAAGAGTTGGCTTTTTCTTTTTTATTATTAAAACCTCCATTATATTATATATATATATATATATATATATATATATATATATATATATATATATCATGTGTCATCATATATTCTCTGTGTCACCTGAGTAAACTAGGACTCACGGAAAATCATAGGAGAGAAAACAGTATTGAAGTACGACTGGTGAAAGTCCTTGGTTTCAATGGCCGCTGTGTGTGACTGGCTTTGAACTGGTTGATCCCTCTTCCTATTCCCCTGATTTGACTATAATCAGTTCCCCAACATGTCCAGGAACTAGTATCGCAGTGAAAATTACGTCGTATCTACTGTTGATCACTTTTTTTTGACTAACAGGATGACAGTCAGATGTCAATTTAATAGGCCGCAATTAATACAGAATTTTAAATGATTTATAACTTATTTTTTTCTTGTAAAAATTAATTATGCGTCGAATTATTTTTCTTAAGACAATTGTATCTTATCTATAAAACTAATTAAAAGCTTTATTTGTATTTGCGATAGAAATAATTTGTAAAAAAGATTAGAAAGAAGTAAATCTATATTTTTCAAGGTTTTATTGAAATTTTATTTAAGTTTTCACATGTCTTCCATCATTAGCAATACAAAGGGTAATACGATTTTGCAGTTCACGGAAAACATTTGCCAAATGATTTACAGTAATGCCTGAAATCACATTAGTTATTTTAGCTATACTTAAAACTAGGTACATTAAACTTTATAACATTTTTCACAGATTATTTCTAGCGCAAATACAAATAAAGTTATAAATTTTTAAAGTGCACACGAACGTTATGGACACCCTGTATATATATATATATATATATATATAGGGATTGGACAAAATAATTGAAACACTTGTTAAATTCAAAAAAAAATTATTTAATTTTAGCCTCACATACAGCTTTAATACGTCTAGAAATGGAATCATACAGCTTCCTGGCTTCATCAAGAGGAATTTTCAGTCATTCTTCCATTAAAACCTTCTCCAGCTCTTTACGACACGACGGTGGAGGATAGCGGCTCCTAACGTGTCGCTCCAAAATGCACCATAACTGTTTAATAATATTGATATCTTGAGAGTGGGGAGACCACTCCATGTGTTCTAGCTTACTTTCATGCTCTTCATACCAATTCTTAACCACTCGAGCGGTATGAATTGGAGCATTATCGCCTGTATTTTTAACTATATATATAACTATATATACTTTTAACTATATATATATATATATACATTGTAACCCGGATATAAGAGAGTTGTCGGGACCGGAGAAGAAGTCTCTTATATCCGGGTTTCTCTTATATCAGGGTTTGGTCTATTATATATACATTAACACAGGCTCTAATTTGGGACCAGAGAAAATCTATCTTATATCCGGGTTTCTCTTATATCCGGGTCTCTTATATCCGGGTTACACTGTATATATATATATATATATGAAGAAATATAGTCTTAAAGTGTGTTATATTTATGGGATAAAGTGCTCAATTTCAGAGATAGAGCGTGTGTAAATATAAAGTGAACATAGAAGTCAACACTTAGAGGCGACAGTCTGTTTCATGCTAGATGCAATCGTCAGGCAACTAGTGCTGTTATTTTTCTCGGCTATTTATATATACTGGTCAGTGGTGCATTGTGGGTAGTCTATTTTGGCGGTTATTTTTACCGGAAGTCGTTTATTTATACTACGTTAATAAAAACACCGATCAAAATACAATAAATAAACATAGAAGTAAAAAAATAAAAATAAAATTAAATAAAAACAAGCAAAATAATTTGACAGAAATAAATTATTTATTTATTTCTGTCAAATTATTTTGCTTGTAGAAGTAAAAAAATAAAAATAAAATTAAATAAAAACAAGCAAAATAATTTGACAGAAATAAATTATTTATTTATTTCTGTCAAATTATTTTGCTTGTTTTTATTTAATTTTATTTTTATTTTTTTACTTCTATGTTTATTTATTTTATTTTGATCGGTGTTTTTATTAACGTAGTAAAAATTTATTTATATAGCTTATTGTGGGTAGTCTATTATGGCCGTTATTTTACCGGAAGTCGTTTATTTGCTTATTTATTTGGGTCAAATTGTTTTGCTTGTTTTTATTCATTTTTATTTTTATTTTTTATCTTATATATTTATTTACTATTTTTTTTTATTTTGGTCGGTGTTTATATTAACGTAATAAAAATTTGTTTATATAGCTTATTTAATAGTTTTGTTTTTGTTTGGGAAGATAATTAAAGATATTTGTTGAATTTTGTGTCTGATTGTTGTGGTTTGTTCCGACTATAATTTTGGTGGGAACTGTTTTTAATTTATTTGTTTGGATTGATTATCTTTATTTGTTTCTTCTAAACGGCTAGTTTATCGGTATCTGTTGTTAGTTTATTTATATATTTGGATGTATTTAGATCAATTTATTATACTTCATTTTTTATCGTTATATAACTGCTATAGTTATTTTTCTTCCGATTTTTTGTTTTGATTTTTTATGGTCTAATTTTTTGGTCATAATAGTTTGATAATTTGTTTATTATTTACTTTATTTATTGATTTTGTTCCTTATTTTTTATTCTATTTCGTCTATTCTAACAGGTGTGATTTGATAATTTGTTTGGATTAATTTATTTTGCTGATTTTATTGTCATTTTGTTTGTTTATGTATTTATTTATTTTTTCCGTTTTCGATTTTTAAGTTACGTAGTAAAAATTTGTTTTCATGTCTGCATTTTGAGATTGGCTCGGATCTTTTATTTAATAATTTATTTTGGTCTGGGAAGGTAATGATAGCTATTTTTTCCCCCAAGCAAAGTTTGCAAGTTTTTTATAGGTTGTTGTAGGCTGATGATTTTTTCCTATTTTCCAAGATATATTTGGTGTGGTGTGCGTTTTGTTTTTTAGTTCCCAGATATACTTAGAAAGCATTGTGCTGTTCGCATATTTACTATTTGTGAAAGTTGTTTTGTGTACATAATTTCTTTGTTTCCAGGGACCTTCAGTTACTCCTATGTAAAAAGAACAGAGAAAATCCTTCTATATGGAAGTAAAT
Organism: Acanthosepion esculentum; assembly: GCA_964036315.1. Lineage (NCBI taxonomy): Eukaryota > Metazoa > Mollusca > Cephalopoda > Sepiida > Sepiidae > Acanthosepion > Acanthosepion esculentum. The sequence continues at coordinate 18,182,476 of OZ038486.1, read as the reverse complement.
GCTAGACAATCTCCTCACGGATGAAGAAGAATCTTGAAGCAACAGAAAGTTGGTTCTACCGATGGATGCTGAAAATACTATGTGAGCAACGACGAATTTCTTGAGGCAATAGACAAAAAAAGATGTTTATGCTTAACATGAGACAGATACAGTTGAAGAGGCAAAGAAAGAAACACAGATGAGAGACACAATGCAAAGGAAATTGTGGAGAGCCATAATCGACAAGTGTCTCGAAGAGACGTGTCACATAGATGTTACGTTGCAATACCAAGGACTAAACATGTGGGCAAAGACGAAGTTTTAGAGAAAATGGAAACTAAAAGGACACTTATACTTAACACAAGAAAGAGACAGTCGAAATTTCTAGGGCATAAAATGAGGAAAGAGCGCCTGGAAAATTTGATACTCACAAGACAGATTGAAGGCTAGAGGGAAAAAGGAAAACATTGCATAACCTACCTAGGCTGTTTGAATAAATGTATGGCGGAACATGACAAAATTTATTAACATCTACAAAGAACAGGTAATTGTAGAGAGCCATCATCGCCAATGCCCTGAAGAGACACGTTACATAGAAGAAGAAGAAGAAGAAGAAGAAGAAGAAGAAGAAGAAGAAGAAGAAGAAGAAGAAGAAGAAGAAGACGAAGAAGAAGAAGAAGAAGAAGAAGAAGAAGAAAGCCACTTTGCAGAAATATTGTAGCAACGTAATTTTGTCAGCTCTTGTAAAGACAGATTACTCTTTGGTGTTGCTTATCAACAATTCCAGGAGATGGACAATTTTGATTTCAAATCAGGAAGAAGACCATTCACTCCTCAAGGCAAACAGTGTTGTTCAGTACGAAGAGAACAACGCAACACTTAAAGCATCACGGTTCTCCATTTGATCTGGATTTTTCCCGCCAGTCATTTTGGATCTGTCTTGCCTTCGGATCCGGAATGACAAGAATGAAAGAGGTTGACATTGAAAATAAGTACACTTCCCCACACTATGATGAAAAATAAGCTCAATCGGTCATCTTCCTGTGGTCATCATCAGTTCCGAAGAACGTGAATGGTCTTGGTAATAGTAATCTTAGCTGTTTCCTTATCTGGAAACACATGATATCCACCGAACGAGCAGTCTGTCGGTTGAAATTTATAAAATCTTTCTGTTAAAACAATCTTTCAGGAAAATAGTCTACTATTATTGTCCTTACCATTCTTCATGGTGGCTTTCCTTCCTAATTTGAAATAGTGGAAAACATCAACATCTTGATTCTGTCTTCATTTTTGTTGCTGTTGTTGAAAGTATTCAATTGTGGTGGTTTCTGTTATTTAGTAAATTCTTTATTTGTGACTCTGTGGCACCAGTCCAAGAGGTTCGAAGAAGCATGATCCACGCTAATATGATATTTGACACCCATTCATCACCGTGGAAAAAAACAGAGTTCACACACTACTCTAATAAGTCCGATGCTCAATCAATACCCGACAGCCGTGGCCTTGTACCAACTTAATAAATATCGCTAGTCATATCGACTGTTAATGCGGTAAGGAGTTCGATCATTACATTTGTGATCCAGTATTGTGATCTTGTGCCACATTACGTAACCCGCGGGAGAGCAATGGTGAACAAAATAGGTAAATATTGGTTGATTACATTATACTTAAGCCAATAGATAGAAGTTGGTCATTTAGTTATACATGAGCCTATAGAAAAATTATTTATAGTTGAGTCAACAGATAAATGTTGGTCATTTATTTATACTTGAGCCAATAGATAAATGTTGGTTATTTATTTATACTCGAGCCTATAGAAAAAATGTACGACATTTATTTATATTTGAGTCAATAGATAAATGTTGGTCATTTATTTATACTTGAATCAATAGATAAATGTTGGTCATTAACTTATACTTGAGGCTATAGATAAATTCTGTTTATTTATACATGAGCCTATAAATGTTGGTTATTTATTTATACTTGAGCCAATAGGAAAATGGTGGTCATTAATTTATAATTGATTTTATACATAAATGTTTGTCATTTATTTATTCTTGAGGGTATAGATACGTGTTTGTCATTTATTTATAATTTAGCCTATAGATAAATGTTAGTCATTTCTTTATACTTGTGCCTATAGATAAATGTTGGTCATTTCTTTAAACCTTAGCCTATACAAAATATCTATTTATACTTCAGCCTATAAATGATGGCAATGTATTTATACTGGAGCGTATAGATATGTTTATCATTTATTTATAATTGAGTCTATAGATAAATGTTGGTCATTTATTTATACTTGAGCCTATAAATGTTGTCCATTTATTTATACTGGAGATTATAGATACATGATTTGTCATATATTTATACTTTAGCCTATAGATAAATGTTGGTCATTTATTTATATTTTTGACTAAAAATGTTGGTCATATATTTATATTTCACCCTATAGATAAATATTGGTCATATATTTATACTTAAGCTTATAGATAAATGTTAGTCATTTATTTATATTTACGCCTATACATGAATGTATTTAGTCATAGTTGAGCCTATAAATGTTGGTCATTCATTTATACTTGAGCCTATAGATAAATGCTGGTCATTTACATTTTTCTGGAGCCTATAGATAAATTTATTTATGTTTTAGCCTATAAATGTTGGTCATTTCTTTATACTTCAGCCTATAAATTTTGCTCATTTATTTATACTTGAGACTATAGAAAAATGTTCATCATTTATTCATACTTGAGTCAATAGATAAATGTTGATCATTTATTTATACTTGAGCCAATAGATAAATGTTGGTTATTTATTTATTCTTGAGCCTATAGATAAATTTAACTCATTTATTTATACATATGCCTATAAATAAATATGGCGACAAAGATGAGGGCAATAGTCCGAATAATGTAAATAATGTACATAATACCTCATCTCAGAAATATAGACAGATACTGTAGACAAATGTTGGACATTTATTTATACTTGAGCCTGTAAATATTGGTCATTTTTTATATTGGAGCCTATAGATACATGTTTGTCATTTATTTATTTATATTTGAGCTTATAGATAAATGTTGGACATTTATTTATATACATGTACCGGTAGAAAGATTTACGTCATTTAATTATACTTGAGGCAATAGATAAATGTTGGTCATTTACTTATACTTGAGCCTATAGATAAATTTTGTTTATTTATTTATACATGAATCTATAAATGTTTACTTATTCTACTTGAGCCAATGGATAAATGTTGGTCATTTATTTACACTTGAGCATATAGAAAAATGATGGTCCATTTATTTATACCTGAACCTGTAAACAAATGCTGGACATTTATTTATACTTGAGTGTATAAATATAGGTCATGTATTTATATTGCAGCCTATAGATACATGTTTGTCATTTATTTATACTCAAGCTTATTTTGGTTATTTATTTATATATGAGCCTATAAATGTTGATCCTTAATTTATAATTCTGTTTAGAGATAAATGTTGATAATTTATTTATTCTTGAGGCTATAGATACATGTTTGTCATTTATTTATACATGAGCCTATAAAAAAGTAGGTCAGTTATTTTTACTGTGGCTTATAAATTCATGTTTTCATATATTTATACTTGAACTCTAGATAAATGTTGGCCATTTATTTATATTTCAGCCAATAGAAAAATGGAGGCCATTTATTTATACTTACGCCTATGGATAAATGTTATTCATTTATTTATAGTTGAGCCTATAAATGTTCGTCATTTATTTATACTTTAGCCTATAGATAAGTGCAGGCATATTTATTCATACCAGAGCCTATAAATATAAGTCATTTATTTATATTTGACCTCATTGATAAATGTTGGTCATTTATTTATGTTTGAGCCTATATATGTTGTTCATTTATTTATACTTGAGCTTGTAAAAATTTTTGGTCATTTATTTATACTTGCGTCTATAGATAAGTGTTGGTCATTTATTTATACTTGAGCCTTTATATAAATGTTGATCATTTACTCATACTTGAGTATTTAGATAAAGGTTGGTAATTTATTTATACTGGAGTATATAGATAAATGTTGGTCATTTATTTATTCTTCAGCGTTTAAATAACTGTTGGTCATTTATTTATACTTGAGCTTGTAAAAATTTTGGTCATTTATTTATACTTGCGTCTATAGATAAGTGTTGGTCATTTATTTATACTTGAGCCTTTATATAAATGTTGATCATTTACTCATACATGAGCATTTAGATAAAGGTTGGTAATTTATTTATACTGGAGTATATAGATAAATGTTGGTCATTTATTTATCCTTCAGCGTTTAAATAACTGTTGGTCATTTATTTAAAATTGAGCTTGTAAATTTTTTGGTCATTTATTTATACTTGCGTCTATAGATAAGTGTTGGTCATTTATTTATACTTGAGCCTTTATATAAATGTTGATCATTTACTCATACATGAGCATTTAGATAAAGGTTGGTAATTTATTTATACTGGAGTATATAGATAAATGTTGGTCATTTATTTATCCTTCAGCGTTTAAATAACTGTTGGTCATTTATTTAAAATTGAGCTTGTAAATTTTTTGGTCATTTATTTATACTTGCGTCTATAGATAAGTGTTGGTCATTTATTTATACTTGAGCCTTTATATAAATGTTGATCATTTACTCATACTTGAGCATTTAGATAAAGGTTGGTAATTTATTTATACTGGAGTATATAGATAAATGTTGGTCATTTATTTATCCTTCAGCGTTTAAATAACTGTTGGTCATTTGTTTATACTTGAGCCTAAAGTTAAATGTTGGTCTTTTACTTATAGTTGCGCCAATAGATAAACGTTCGTCATATATTTATAATTAAGTCTATAGATAAATGTTAGTCATTCATTTATACTTGAGCCTATAGATAAATATTAGTCATTTTTTATGCTTACGCCTATAGATAAATGTTCATCATTTGTTTATAGTTGAGCCTATAAATGTTGGTCATTTATTTATACTTGAGCCTCTAGGTAATTGCTGGCATATTTATTCATACCGAAGCCTATAAATGTAGGTCATTTTTTATACTTCAGCCTATAGATAAATATTAGTAATTTATTTACGTTTGAGTCTATAAATGTTAGGCATTTTTATATACTTTAGGCTATAGATAACTGTTGGTCATTTATTTATACTTGAGCCTAAAGTTAAATGTTAGTTATTCACTTATACCTGAGTCCGTGGATGAATGTTGATCATTTATTTATACACGAGCCTATAGAAAAATGTAGGTAATTTATTCATACACGAGCCTATAGATAGATTTTGTTTATTGACGTGAGCCAATAGATAAATTTTGATCATTAATTTATAATTCCGTTTATAGATAAATGTAATTTCTTTATTCTTGTGGCTATAGATACTTGTTTGTCATTGTTTGCCCATAGAAAAATATAGGTCATGTATTTATATTTCAGACTAGAGATAAATATTGGTCATTTATTTATATTTGAGACTATAGATAAATTTTGTTCATTTATTTATACCTTAGCCTATAGATAAATGTGGGGCATTTATTTATACTTGAGCCGATAAATGTTAGTCATTTATTTATACTTGAGCTTATAGATATATGTTTGTCATATATTTATACTTGAACATAAAGATAAATATTGGTCATATATTTATACTTGAGCATATAGATAGATTTTGATAATTTATTTATGCATGAGCCTATAAATGTTGGTTATTTATTTATAGTAAGTCTATAGATAAGTGTTGGTCATTTATTTATACTTGAGCCTATAGATTAATTTTACTTATTTATTTATACATGACCCTATAAATTTTGATTATTTATTTATACTTGAGCCTATAGATAAATTTTGGTTACTTATTTATATATGAACCTATAAATGTTGGTTATTTATTTATACACGAGCCTATAGAAAACTCTAGGTCATTTATGTATACTTTAAACAATAGATAAATGTTGGTCATTATTTATACTTGAGCCAATACATAAATGTTTGTCATTTATTTATACTTCAGCCTATAGATAAATTTTGGTTATTTATTTATACTTCAGCCAATAGATAAATGTTGGTCACTAATAATTCTGCTTATAAATAAATGTTGGTAATTATTTTATTCTTGTGGCTATAGTTACGTGTTTATCATTTATTTATACTCGAGCCTATGGAAATATCTAGGTCATTGATTTATACTTCAGAGTAAAGATAAATGTTGAGACTATAGATAAATTTTGGTCATGTATTTATGCCTTAGCTTATAGATAAATGTTGGACATTTATTCATACTTGAGCTAATAAATGTTGTTCATTTATTTATACTGGAGCTTATAGATACTTCTTTGTCATATATTTATACTTGAACCTATAGATTAATATTAGTCATTAATTTATACTTTTGACTATAAAAGTTGATCATTTATTTATACTCCAGCCTATAGATAAATGTTGGTCATATATTTATACCTGAGTCTATAGATAAATGTTAGTCATTTATTCATACTTGAGCCAAAAACATAAATGTTGGTACTTTATTTTTGAGACTATAGATAAGTGTTGGCATATTTATTTATACCGGAGCCTATAAATGTAGGTCATTCTTTTTATACTTGACCCTAAAGATAAATTTTGATCATTTATTTTAATTGAGCTTATAGATAAATTTTGTTTATTTATTTATACATGAGCCTATAAATGTTGGTAATTTTTTATACTTGAGTCAATAGATATATATCGGTCATTTATTTATAATTATGTTTATAGATAAATATTGGTAATTTATTTATTCTTGAGGCTATAGATACATATTTCTCATTTATTTATACTCGAGCACAGAAAATCATAGGGTAAATATTTATACATGAGCTTATAGATACATGTTTGTCATATATTTATGCTTGACCCTAAAGATAAATGTTGGTCATTTATTTATACTTCAGCCTATAGATATATTTTGGTTATTTATTTGTACATGAAGATATAAATGCTGTTTATTTATACATACTTGAGCCAAGAGATAAATTTCGGTCATTAATTCATAATTCCGTTTATTAATAAATGTTGGTAATTTCTCTATTCTTATGGCTATAGAAACTTTGTTTGTCATTTATTTGTACTCGAGCCTATAGAAAAATGTTGGTCATTTATTTATACTTCAAACTATAGATAACTGTTAGTGATTTATTTATACGTTTGTCTATAGATAAATTTTGGTCATTTATTTAAACCTTAGCCTATAGATAAATGTTGGATATTTATTTATGCTTGAGCCTATAAATATTGTCCATTTATTTATACTGGAGCTTATCGATACATGTTTATATTATATTTATACTTGACCCTATAATTAAATGTTGATCATATATTCATACTTGAGCCTATAGATAAATGTCAGTCATTTATTTATACTTATGCCTATAGATAACTGCTAGGCATTTATTTATAGTTGAGCCTATAAATGTTGGTTATTTATTTATACTTGAGTCTATAGATAAATGTTGGTCATTTCTTTATACTGCAGTCTATAGATATATGTTGGTCATTTATATATGTTTCAACCTATAAATGTTGGTCATTTATTTATACTTGAACATATGAATTTTGGTCATTTATTTATACTTGTGCCTATAGGTAAGTGTTGGTCATTTATTTATACTTGAGCCTATAGATAAATGTTGGTCATTTAGTTATACTTGAGCCTATAGATCAACGTTGGTCATTTTTTTATACTGGAGCATATAGATAAATGTTGCTCATTTATTTATATTTGAGCGTGTAGATAAATGTTGCTCATTTGTTTATACTTGAGCCTAAAGTTAAATGTTGGTCATTTACTTATACTTGAGCCTATGGATAATTGTTGGTCATTTTTTTATACTTTAGCCTATAGATAAGTGTTGCCATATTCATTTATACTTGTGCCTATAGATTTATATTTGAGCCTGTAGATAAATCTTCATTCGCTGGAAGCCATTTTCGTTCATGGGCTGAAGAAGGCATAAATCTGACAATTTAAACATTTCTAATCAAATCTGGCGCCATGCATGAAAGTCTAGATTTGACGAGATTATTTAAGCACATTGATTAATATTTAATGTATTAGTATTGTACCAATTTGCCCTGTTGAACAAAACTTACTCTTGTGCAGTCTGTTTTATCTTCAATGTTCTTATCTTTTATACCAAATTTGTGATTTATCCATTCGACCGAGCAACGACGAAGTTTTAGAGAGAATGGAAACTGAAAGGACACAAGGATGAGGCAGTTGAAAATTATAGGCCATATAATGAGGAAAGGGGGCTTGGAAAATTTGATAATCACAAGACAGTTTGAAGACAAGTGGGACAGAGCAAAACATTGTATATACCCTACCTAGGCAGCTTGAATAAATGGATGGCAAAACAAGACAACATTTATTAAGAGTTACAAAGAACAGGAAATTGTGGAGAGCCATCACCGCCAACGTCCTGAAGAGACACGTTACATAGAAGAAGAAGAAGAAGAAGAAGAAGTCACGTTGTTGAAGAGTTCTAGCAATGTATTAATCATTAGTACAATTTATTTTCTTATATTCATAAAAGATAGTAAAAAATTAATGAATACTTAAGAAATATTAATTAAGAAATATTGTTTTTAAATGGATTTCACCCGAAGCAAGGCAGTAAAGCAACTAATACACAAAGGACTACTGGGTGTGGAAGAATTAGGAACAGAAATGTTATCCATGAGCAGAAAAAGAAAAGAGTAATCATGAGAGCAGTAGCTAGCGATTGACATTGCTTATAAATTTTTGGAGATTAAGGTTGGCTGGAAAGCATGGAGCCAGAAGGGAGTTCCACAAGCGAGAAGTGCACAGAAAGAAACTTTTAGCATAGAATTCACGGCTATATCTAACTAGCTCAACCTATCAGGTCATCCCATATGTTCTGTCCGAATTTTGAATAAAGAAAACAAGTGACCAAATGTTACATTTAATTACAGATTCAATCAACAATGTATTTTCCCTGATTATCTATGATTCCTCCCATCTATTAACAAGCTTACTAATTCCATTACTGTAAAATTCTTTTGGCTTTGATTCGAAGAACTCACAAATGTCAGTTTTAACCTCTTCCTGTGTTACAAAAGCTGTTTCTTCCAAATGATTCTGTAAGCTACGAAACAAATGGTAGTCTGAAGGAGCAAGGTCGGGAGAATAAGGTGGATGATGAATTTTCTCCCAACCAAGTTCTTCGATCTTTTGTGACGCGATTCTTGCTGTGTGTGGTCGCACATTGTCCTGATGAAACATCACCCGTTTTCGATTCACTAGAGCAGGTCTTTTTTTTCCTCAAAGCTTGGTTCAAACGCTCTAATTGCTGACAGTATATTTGAGCATTAATTGTTGCATTAGGTGGGAAGAATTCAAAGTGGATTATTCCTTGGCATCCCACCAGATTGAAAGAAGAACCTTTTGCCCATGAAGTTCCCTTCTCGGCTGTGGCTGGGGTCCTTCCCCTTTACGAATCCACTGTCTACGACGCTTAACATTTCGATAAAAGGTCCATTTTTCGTTGCCAGTCACAAGTCTATCCAAAAAAGGTGAAACAAGTTGGCGAGAATGGAGAGAAGAGCAGATGTCAACTCGAGATTTGAGGTTGTTTTCAGACAATTCATGAGGCACCCATTTTCCAAGTTTAGGAACTTTTCCAAGTTGTTGAAGATGACGATGAACAGTTGTTTGGTTTGAACTGAGAACCACTGCCAATTCCTCAACTGAAGGATTTTCTTCAAGGGCTGCTTCAAGAAGCTTTTCATCAAACTCAACTGGACGTCCGGTTCGATCTTCATCTTTCAGGGTGAAATCTCCACCTCTGAATTTTGCAAACCATCTTCTGCAAGTTCTTTCATTCACACATTCCTCTCCATAAACTGAGTGAATGTTTTTAGCCGCTTCGGCTGCTGAGTTTCCTTTCTTAAACTCATAAAGCATTATGTGCCTCAAATGAATCTTGGGTACTTCCATGTTAGCAGGGTTTTAATCAAACAAAATTTAATTTTATTGTTCTCTGAAATAAAATTTGATCAGTTTAAATGCATCTAAACATAAAAATAATGTTCAGCTCCATTAGACATTATAAAATACACCTTAAATTTCGTTCATTTTAACAAAAAGTTAAAATTCGGACAGAACTTATGGGATGACCTAATACATTATTTACATTATTCAGACTATTGTCCTCATCTTTGTCGCCATATTTATTACAACGTTTCGGACGTTGTACGCTCCGGCCTTCTTCAGGCGGTTGGAATGTCGAACTGGACCCTTTATTTCACTCACTGGGGTAGACTGTTCTAGTTCAACATACCATGCTTAATGGATGTCAGTTATTAGTTATCTCCTGTTAATTTTTCCCTCTGAAAGTTCTCCATTACCTTAACCAGGTATTGAACTCACACTCTTTGGGTCCTATCACTGGATCTAACCAACGCCTTTATCCACTGTGCCAGTGTCAACATCACTGGTGGCAATACCCGACTTACTTTTGATGGAAGATACCCCATCCACAGGCCCGTAATCCGAAAAAAAGTCCCCCAAATGATTTTCCGTAATGTACATAGGCACACCATGTAAGGTAATCCGGGTTTTTCGTGTTCCCATGTACTCTGTTTGCAGCCTCATTGTTTTAGTGGTGAGGGTGCTTTCGCTGCCTCTTCAGTTGCCAGCAGGACGTCCCAGCTGGCGTTAGATCTTCGGACCAAAACATTGGCCCCAATATTTAAAGCCTTTAGGGCTTCTTCCATTGCCTCCCTGCTGACAGCCATGAATTTCCTGGTCTTGATGTCGACCGTCAACAGGGAGATTGTCCTAGTTGCCACTGTCTCCATGACAGAAGGTATTGTTAACAGTTCGTTTTTTGAGATGAACTCCTTGTATTCAGCTCGGATACTCTTGTAATATTCTGGCCCTTTTTTGGACCTTTCCGGCACCCAATGGTGTAATCGACGTACTGGCCAATGGCTCTTTCTCCTGTGTCACCTCCGCCATAGCGGGAGGGTATTCCCCACTATACAAAAGAGAACGGGTGAATCGCCGATCTCCATCCCAGATTGGGGATATCCCAGGTCAACCCTGCAATTAGCTTCCTTGTTCTGGTATGAAATCGTGTGCATATCCTATTCTTGCATAATACTATATGGCTTTTTTTCTTGGCTTGGCTTCGCAAAAAGAAGATCAAGTGAGAAACCTGCCCTTTTCGCCCCTTTCACATCGCTACAGTGCGCTTGGAAATGGTTGGTGGGCGTGAAAGTTTCCCTCAGGCCTACGCAGTTTTTAGGTGAAGTGCAGTGTGCGCTGAACTGGCCCCACCCTTTACACTCGGGATTCGATCTGTCATGGCCTAGCAAGTTAGGACGATGACAGCGAAAACCCTGGGTCGTATGTTTTACAGTGTCCTACTCTTAGCCAATGGATAGGAAAATAAAACAAACTGTGGAGTCCAATATTATACATATATATATTTTAAGACATTTTTATGTTTATACATTCTTTTTAGAGATACAAATATTTAAGTAAATGCTCTGTTTATAATAAACAGTATTAAACAACATTTACCGGCCTGAATGTCCGAGAAATTTTTTAATTATAATTTTTATTTCATTTCTTAAATGAAATAAAAATTATAATTGAATTTCAGTATGGTGATAAATCGTATAAACCCAACCCAGAAGCTGTCGAAAGAAATCGAAAAAAAAAGTACAATTCTTTTGAACTTTGATACTGAAACGGATAAGGAATTCTGAGTTAATAATCGAAAACAAAGAAATAAAGATCTCCCAAATATTTGAGGTCGACATGCTAGTAGATTGCAACATGAAATTCAACAAAAAAACGTGAGAAAATCTAGAAAAAATATCAAGACCTTGCTCGAGAAATAAGAAAATTATGTAAATTATTATTTTATACAAAATTATGAGGGTAGTTTAGTAGAGTCGTCGCTCGCTGCCTTATCGGTTAGAAATTCAGTTTTCTTCTTCTTAGATTAGATTACAGCCTAACTTGCTATTTAACCCATAGCTGGATGGAGAAGAGACGGATCCATGCTTTTTTCCCAATGGCATATATGTGAAAGAGAACGCAACTAACTCTGCATTTGAATTCGGCTCACCGATTTAACTTAACGTTAACCATTATTACACTAACCGTATATCCGTGGAAAGATGGTTGTCTTGAAAATCAGCATTCGGCAATCTTGGTTTTACCTAGGCTTGAACAATTGACACTGATGGGAGACACACAACTACGTTAGCCACTACATCACAGAAGAATATAGATACTGGCGAACCTTAGTTTAGTTGGGCATAAGCAGTCCTTCTATCGGAAGAGATGAAATCAGCATCAACACAAATAGATAAACTAAGCGCAGAGTCCCCCCTATATATATATATATATATATATATATATATATATATATATATATATATATATATATATATATTCTAAGATAGAGTGTATCTGTAGAAGAGACGATATGAATAAAAAGATACAAGAGAAAAACCTTTGAAGATGTACAGTACATATGCCTATCTCATATCATAACAATCTAATCACAATATTCATTTAAAAAAGATTACGTTTTACAAGACTTTGAATTATGCCACTCTGTGCCGTCTATATGCTTCCAACCACCTGATGAATATTCATGAGCGTTCTCAAATTTTTAAACCAATGAAATAAATCCTACATTGCCTTGATAAAGTCCCTCAGAGGACGAAACGCGTCGGCTAAGAATAGTTTTTCCTCTTGTCACTTTTTATTCATATATATATATATATATATATATATATATATATATATATATATATATATATATATATATATATATAGGGACATCTAAAGATTGAAAAAATGAGAATATACGATGAAAAAAATAACCAAATTTAATAAAAACAAAGTTTTATCGTCAAATATTTTATGTTGATTTTAAGAGGAAAGATCAAATGATTTTTTGTTTATTAAATTTTTAAAAAGACCAATAAGTCTTTGCTTATTAAATTATATTTTAATCCTTTGTAATAAAAAAATTTCACCAAATTTTTGCTTGTCTTATATCAGCTAGTGAACATTATGGGAAATTTTAGTCTTTTTGCGTTGAATAACACATTGATTTGGAAATTCTTGCAAAAATCAGATGATTATCGAATTTAATGAAACTTTCACGATTTATTCACAAGTGAATTAATTTATTTTAGAAATGTTTCTTTTTTAGAAAATCTTGGAAAAATATTTTTTTACATCTGTTACCTCGTTTATTTAATCTTGAGAAACTTCGAGAAATTCTTTTTTGTAGCGCTTAATATTTATATTAGTTATAAGCACAAGTCCTTGGAGAATTTAAATCATTTTTTTCCTTTTTTTATAAAAAAGTACTCCCAGTTACCGAAAGTCTTTTCTGGATATTTGTAAAAAAAAAAAGGTAATAAACTTAAGAGATTATTTAATTAAAAAAGCTTTTAATTGCTTTTCTGAATAAGATATATTACGAACACTATTGTCTTAAGAAAAAAAATTTCGAAGAATAATGAAATTTTACAAGGACTGTTTTCATTTAAAAAAAAAATTTAATCATAATAATTTATAAATTTTTAAATCTTTAAAAATTGAACACTATTGTCTTAAGAAAAAAAATTTTCAAAGAATAATGAAATTTTACAAGGACTGTTTTCATTTTTTTTTAAATCATTAGAATAATTTATAAAGTTTTAAATCTTTTAAAATTGAAAACTATTGTCTTAAGAAAAAAATTTTTCGAAGGCTAATTAAATTTTGCAAGAAACGTTTTCATTTTTTAAAAATTTCATTAGAATAATTTATAAAGTTTTAAATCTTTTAAAATTCTGTATTAATTTGTAGCGGTTAGGTGATGTTGTTAATAAGTAAAAACTACATTTACTAATCATAAACGGAAACGCTTACTATGATTCTTCGGTCCTTTGTATTTTAAAAAGAATTTCGAATTTTTTAGTGTGTATATAAACGTGCCGATTTTTGTAAATACGAACATCAATGTATGATATAATCAGAAAATTAATAATTTTTTTAACATTTTCTCAACAAGCGTAAGACTGTGAAGCAGCATTACCTAAGATTTAATAAAATATTAGATGATTTAGAATGTTTTCCTAAATGTTTACGATTACTGGATAGTTTTAAAAATCATATAAAGAAGGCCATCACGTTATATTCGTCAAGTAATTTTACAGATATATCCGCCGTAGATAAATTTCTCAAACTTAATACTTGTCAACACATTTGTGTCAAAAATATTCTTCTGCAAAATTTTTAATTAAAAGTGATATTTGATTCGAATCGGATTGACTAAACTTTAAATCAGTTAATCTTCTTCAAATCAAGTTTCAGAAAAGTATATTTTATTTTTCAAAGATTTTTTTTAATAAAGAGAATTATGCTATGCCGACAGATTCGCTAAGATTGCTGATTTTTAGCAATGTGAACAATTTTCCCACCTAAAAAATAATTCAAATCAATTTAAATTTGGTTTGAAATATAACAAAGTATTTTGCTTATTAGAAATATTCAATTTAATCTATTAGCTTGAAATTAAAACTAAAATAAAAGCTTGGAGAAAGATTTTTCATTTTTAAAAATTCATTTTAAGCCTCAAGTATCTTTTTTCTTTTGAGATATCTATCTATCTATCTATCTATCTATCTATCTATCTATCTCTCTCTCTCTCTCTCTCTCTATATATATATATATATATATATATATATATATATATATATATATTATAAAGCTCTAAAAGATAGTAGCTACAAAAAAACAAAACTAACTTATATAAAAAAAAGTAAAATGGAAAGCATAGAAAAAACAGAAGTAGAAAAATAATTTGGTATACACCCCCCCCCATACAACCAAATGGTAAAGAACAAATTAGGACAAAAATTCCTTGCATTAATAGTTAAGCACTTTCCTAGAGAAAGTAAACTAAGTATTATTTTCAATAAAAATACTCTAAAATTAAGTTACAGCTGTACTGAAAACTTAGAAAAAATTATTAAGAAACATAATGCGAATATCTTCAATAAACACTTAGACCAAAACCAAAGAAATTTAGACAATATAAAAATGAAAATAAAAACAGATGAAGATAAACAAAAATTATGTAACTGTAGAAAATCTCATAATTGTCCTCTACAAAATAAATGTCGCACGGAATCATTAGTATACCAATGCAATATCTCATCTACTGAGAATCCCGAAAACATAAAAATCTATATAGGTTGCACAAGCCATGAGTTCAAAAAGCGGTTCAATCAACATCAAACTTCATTTAGGATAAATAATACAGAAATCAGACATCCCTTTCAAAATATCTCTGGCACTTAAAAGAATCCAATAGAGCACCGACAGTAAAATGGAAATTAATAAGAAAATCTAGAATATGTAGGTCATTAAATGACCCATATCCTTTGTGCATACATGAGAAACTACATATTACTAAGTTTATAAAAAATAAAAATTTACTGAATCAGAGAAATGAAATAGCTGTTTTTTGCTATCATTGTCAAAAATTTTCCTTAAATAATATTTAAAAATAAAATTAAAAAATAGGAGCTGGTAATATACATACTTATATTTGATATGAAAAAAATAATTTTAAATAATTTAAGTAATTCTATTACATTTACTTGTTTTAAAAAGAAATATAGTCTATTAGTAATTAAGAGAAAAAATATTTTAAAATTATAGTTAAATAAAACGTATTCTAACCCAAACACCCCGAGAAAGAATCTTTAAGTATACAAGTAAGAAAAAAATGCCGAAAAACTTTTTGCCGTTAATAAAAAAAAACCCAGACGACATGCATTTAACGGATGTCAGAATTCGTTGAAAAATACACCCCTACCCTCCCTAAACGTAAACTCTTTTTCGAACGTAACTCATAATTGATACAACAATAGTTAATAAAAATGAAAACGCTACCGCCCCTGTCTGAATGATTGGATTTCTCTGTATCCTCGAAAACAGGAAATTATGAATCTATATGTGCGTTTAAAACTCAGTAAATTTAAAAATAAGTTATGCCAATATTCGCTTGAAGATGAAACGGAACTAATGCTTTTAATTTAATTATATAATTAAATTTGAAGTTTTTAGCTTCAGTTTTTGAAACATGGTTATTACTGTGTAGCGTAAAAAACATATTTTAAATTAGTTGATTTATAATATTTATGCTCTGTAAATTTACATTGAGCACTATTTTGTAAAAATAACAACTTCTTTTTTCCTGGTAATCTTTTCTTTTGTCAAAAATCTATTTCTGGTAATATTTTTCCTCAAAAATGTATAGCTGGTAATATTATTTTAAAACATGTATTGCTGGTAATATTTTCTTTCAAAAATATATTGCTGGTAATAGTTTTTTTTTCTTCAAAAATTTATTTCTGGTAACATTTCTTTTACAAAGTATTTCTGGCATTAAAACCCATTTTTACACTTTTATAATGCTTTTTACCTCAGTTTCGGGGTTAACTATTTGCCCATAGCTGGGACCCTAACAGGTGCTACCACCCCGGGTCAGGGTGGACCTGTGAAAACCAGCAATTAAGAGGTGGTTCCACGCTCCTCAAAACCTCTTAGTCAGAGGCCTTGCTGTTGGACGTAGTTTATCGTCATACTCAGGACGGATCTTGAAAAAATATGGTATTAAAAGAAATTTTAAGTACTATTTACGACTAATGCTATTTATGTTAACCAAAAGTTGGGGGAATTCGAACAAATTAATAGATCAATCCGTTCATATTTCAAGTTAACCAAGATTTCCTGTGTCTCGCCGGATATTTGAGATATCCCTTAAAACCATTGCAGCTGGAAAGTAAGAACTTCATGTTGTATCATTGTTTTTTTTTTCTTTCTTTGAAGAAACTATTTCACACCCTGAACTTTTGAATACACTTTTCATTGCATTTATTTAATTATTTTCGGCCTTGTATTGTCTAAAGTCAAACTCTAAATAGGTAACGATAAACAACTTTGCTAAATAAACGAGATTTTAACTGGAAATGACAACTCGAAGCACTTGGGCATGACACGTCTTTCTCCAGCGATTTTCATATTTCGTTAGGGATAGCTGTGGGTTGGGAGCTGTGATTTATGACTTTTCCTGATTAAGCAGGCCGGGGTTAGGGAGCAGTTAAATTTCCATAAAAGAGCGTGTGTTTCGCTAGCTAACAGCGGATGCCCCAATCAATGATATTTACAATAAACCCTATGAAATGGACAAAGTCCGACAATTATTTTAAGACATTTTTGATGTTTATACATTCTTTTTATAGATACAAATATTTAAGTAAATGCTCTGTTTTATAATAAACAGTATTAAACAACATTTATCAGCCTGAATGTCCGAGAAATTTTCATAGAAAATATGCGTCCTCCGACAGGAATTGAACCTGTATACTATATGGAACCGTTATATAGCCTGACGTGCGTTACCGATTGAGCCACAGAGGAGCTTTTCGGTTAGCAAGGTCGATTTTACTGTTTTTAAACTACAATCTTCCATTATTCTCTCACGTACATTCATATCTGCTCGATGCGTATCCAAATGTAAACAAATGACGTCACACATTATAAAATGGACAAAGCCCGACAATTATTTTAATACTGTTTATTATAAATAGAGCATTTACTTCAATATAAGAGGGTGTTTTCACGATCACTACACTCTTAACCTGTTCAAGTCTAATGTTAAGTGTTTTCTTTCCAATACAGCCATCTAAACTGCACCTCTTACTCTGTAACCCTCTATATCAAGTGGCGCTCGAGCCTTGTAATGATAAAGTCGCCATTAAATAACAATAAGAAATAACAAACGTCATTTGTCAGCGTTAGAAATTTGTCAGTCACAATTAATATTCTAAATTATCTTCCAATAATCGTAATAAAATTTAAAATTGAAATTTATTTATAATTTTGCAATAAAGTTTTTGTTACATATTTTGCAATTTGGACTAACGTGATCATTTTGCATGGTATACCGATAAGATTTCAGCCGCTGAACACTCCGGCCTTCTTTAGATGTCAGCCGTCGTACTCGGTCACTTTTTCAAAATTCCGAAACCCAACCTTTATTCAATTCACGAGGAAGATTGTTCAGATTCCGTTTTAGGGGAGATAACTAGTATCGCTTAATAATCTCCAGTCTTATTCTCCTTTGTGTCGCATGCCCGATCTTTCCACTGAATCACAATGTTAGACTTTCCAGAATTTGCCAGACAGAGGGATTAAACAAAAGACTGAACAGATTCTAGTGAATTAAAGTGTTGGTTAAATCATTCTTTGGAAATATTAAGTTCAACGTCTGGGTCTGGTAGTGCTGAAAAGTCACTGGTTCAGTGGAAGAAAAAGCCAAGCGACACAAAAGTAGATAAGATTGGAGAATACTAACGAATATGAAGTATCCCCTAAACATGGAAAACGAGCTGAGACCAATCTACCTCCGTGAATTAAATAATGGTTATGGTAGGAAGACAGAAACCTAAAGAAGGTCGGAGAGTACGACGGCCGACACATTGTGAGTATAATAATCAAGATGAGAAAACTAGTTATAATAATATGTCATTCTAAAAATTCCAGCAAATAGGATGATTGTATGTGGAGGCATGTAGAAGTTGAGTTTGTTGTAAATCTATCTTTTCATATTAACAAAACTATTATTTAAAATGCTCATAGATCTGGACACATGTCTCTTGATATACAGAAAGTCCATACATTGAGTTAAAAATATGCATCATATTTTACAGGAGAAAAGCAAGTACAAGTGTAATGACTGACAACAACCTAATGCTAAGTCACGTATTTACCTGTTTTCAGTCTATAAAAGCATGATTTTTTTAATTTATTTACATTCATTCTACACAAAATAGAGGTTATACTCGATGAAATGGTACTGATGAATGAGGTGTGTGATATGAATTGAAGGGTAGGCTGTTAGAAGTGAACACACACACACACATATATATATATATATATATTCTTATGAACTTCACTTCTTACAACCTACCCTTCAGTTCACTATATATATATATATATATATATATATATATATATATATATATATATATATATGAAGAAATATAGCCTTAAGGTGTGCTATATTTATAGGATAAAGTGTTCAATATCAGAGATAGAGCGTGTGTAAATATAAAAGTGAACATTTAAGTCAACACTTACAGGCGACAGGCTGTTTCATGCTAGTGCAATCGTCAATGTTCACTTATATATATATATATATATATATATATATATATATATATATATATATATATATATATATATTATATGTACACCGTGTTTAATAGCAAAATTGTCCCAGACGTGTAAGATCATGCAATAATTGTCCATCCCACAAATTTTCAGATAAGACGTTTAGTCATCTTGACACCATTTGTCGTAAGAATCACTAAAAAACCCTTAGAGTTATTCAGATAGGAAGATAACAGATTGAATTCGTTTTGTCTCAGTTCCACTATGTCTTCTCTGTTGACCCTGTTCACCACAGTCTATGAATATAGAATCCAGCGCAGTACGTAATCTGTTCAATAAAACAACGTTAAAGATTAACACTCACGAGTCAGACACTCTACTGAATCTGACTGTATCGCCAATACCACCACCAGCCGTTCCGTAATTCTTCAGTCTTCGATATCAAAGGATGCCAGTGAATATTCCGGAACAAACATGGCCGCCTTTATACACGTCTTACTGAATATTTTGAGCTTTCTGATTGGTTAACTATAAAAGTAGTCAGCTCATTTTGGCTAGCTCACTCGTACACCAAGGTACCCAAAAACTCCAACATTCCCAACTGAGCAATGATGAGAGGAAAAGATCATTCAGGCCTTCGGTAATGGTACCAATATTCAGACCCTGGCTTCCATCTTCAAAGAGCCATCAAGAAAACGGAGAATAAGTTTTAAAAAATAGGGAACAGTAGAGAGGACAACTAAAGCAGGTGGTCACAACAGGAAGAGGGATCATGATTACAGCTTAGAGCTAAATAAATTCTTATTTTTCATAGTAGAGTCCAATAGTGTTAAAAAAAAATCCAGTAAGATATCTTTAATCATTTCTATTAATCGACTCAAAAGTTTAATCTAACAATTGGACAATTTTGCTGTTACACGATTTGGACAATTTTTCTCTTAATCCCAGTATACTGTTTAAAAGTTGAATATCTATCTATCTATCTATCTATCTATCTATCTATCTATCTATCTATCTATCTATCTAAATCTGTTCAACTATATCTAAAGGTGCTACTATACTGACAACTAAGATTAATTGTTTGACAGTTGAAATTGCTAGATGTAACCGTAAGTTCTATTCTAATATTTTCTTCTCACGCACTTCACGCCTGTGGAATTCTCTTTTAGGTTCTTGATTCCCTGCCACCTACGATCTTCAAAAATGCAAATGCAACATCAATTGCCATCTTCTGTCTTCCTTTTCTTTTACTGGCCTTTTTCTTCACTAACGCCTTCTCATTTTCTTTCGCTCTCTGTCA
>OZ038486.1:18011899-18154399 GCA_964036315.1 Acanthosepion esculentum | reverse complement strand
CGTATTGGATCTTCCGGTGTGAATGCCAAGCAGTACATCATGCAGTTTCCAAATTGAATTGCGTGATGGTGTTCCTTATCTCACAGACGGTGTCCAGCTGATCCTACTATATGTACAGTAGACAAAATCAAAATCAAAATCAAACAACGCGCATGCGCGAAATTAAAAATATAAAATGGCGACAATTTACCCATCGCACCCTGTATATTCACCGTATTATTTAATAGCATTTAGTAGCGTATCAGACGCTACTCTTTCATTGAAAAAAAATAGCTCAAAATATATTCCGGGTCTTGTATGGGAATCGGTGATATCATCTTGATTAACCAGACGCTCTAGACTGCCAAAACTAACTGTACCTAAACTAATTCCATGAGACAGTAATATTAAATATAAATATGGTGGGTCTTATATGGCATCAGAAACTGTCTACATGCATGTGTAAAACATTTCTAAAAGAGGTCTACATTCTAGAATGAATTATATTACAGATGGAATTATTATTACTAAATAAACTAACTTGCGAACAAAAATTCTTTTTTTTCAAGTAATTTTATTATTATTATTATTATTATTATTATTATTAATATTTTTTATTTTTTTATTTTTATTATTATTTTTAATGTGGATTCAAGTAGGTTATAAAGTGTTTTAATAGCACATATGACAAATTTATAGACAACATAGATGCTTCAGTTATATGTTGATATATATGAATGCCCATATGTTTGCTCATACGGGGAATACATCCAGATGCACACACGGTAAACAGATGCCTAGGATTTGTTTAGTTGCATTGGGTTAGGTTACCTGTTCAAGTGGGCATTTCGCAATTCTTGTCGGAATTATATCGGTACTAATCTTAGATTAGCATGGTACAAGGTCGAAATGAAATTACGAGGATTGTTTTTTTAGGTGGGGGGTGACATTTTACCAGGTGATGGGTGATTTCAACAAAACGAAAGCAAAATGCAAGAATTCCACGGGAATAAACTTACAAAGGTTTCATATCGAAAAGGTACGCTTTCCATTGACCAGAGAGTCCACATGTCAACATTTGATACAAGAAACGTATTACTTACATTGAGAGCTGTAAGAAAATGCTCCAGACGAAGCAAAAGAGAGAAAGAGTGTGTTTCTTTGATAGCATGAGTCTATATAAGCGCCGGTCGGTTACTGATGCAATTACTACCATATCTTTCGTTTCTATTTTTTTAATCATTTCACACCAAACGAGGCAATAAAGCCACTAAGATGAAAGAGAGTGAAAGAAACAGAAAGAACAATATAAAAACGATTTAAGACGACAATTGACACTGTATGTATGTATGTATGTTGCGGCATTCACCCTGGATCGGTTAAGCCGGCTCCTTCCAAGGAATTCACCGCGTCCGGAACGAAGGCCGACCAAGCACGGCGATCCGCTGCCAATGCTGAAACGAGCGACAGCCATTCCCGATTCCAACAGCGGTGAATTCTTGAAACGGAGTGACAAGGGAGTTTGAACTTCACACGCGGTCCCCACACCTCGCGTGCTATCCCAGTGGAGGGAGGAATATGCTCTTACTTGCCGCAGAATTTCCACAGACGCAGAGGCAGGAGTAACCAAGAGGCCGCCGGATGCCGGTGCAGACGCCGAATAGTTTTGAATTCAGAGTTGACCTTCTCCTAGACCAGTTGCCATCCAAGGCTATAGAACCCAGTCTGTCCTGCTATTTACCCATAGTTGGAGGGAGAAGAAGAGGATTCACACCTTCCCCAAGGGTGTTAGCACGTAAGTGAATGTAACGGATTCGAATGGAATTCGAACTCAGCTCTACGATTCCTCAGTTCCGAGCCGTTATCCATTACTCCACCGTGACACTGCATTTAAATTTGTGAAGATCGTGGTTGTCAGGAAAGCATGAAGCCAGACGAGATTTCCTCAAGCAAGAAATGTGGAGGAAGAAACTATTAGCATAGAACTTACAATTACAAGTATCAATTTTAGCCACCGTCATCCTAACCTTGAGCACAAAATAGGTCTATATCTAAAACTTAGCGAACATATGAAGAATACGCAAAAAGACGGTGGCGTTGTGCATTTAAAGTATCATTTTTGTTTCCACTTTCCTTAAAAGCCTCTAAGCCGGAACCGCGACCGGTGCCGTCACAGTATTACGAAAGGCGTCTCTTTTCGTTCCGCTGGAGGCTGCCATAGCGGGCGTCGTCGTCGTCGCTAGAGGCGGCTGCGGTTGTCGGTGTCGCTCGTCGTCGCCGCGCGCATCCTATTCGGCTGCGGTCGCTTCGCACGCGCCGGCGTCCATGAACGGGCCACCCGATTTTCTTTAAGACTTGTTTACGCACCCCGACCATAGCATTCCCAGCATTCTTCTCACATTACGAGACCTCGTTGCCAATCTAGTACTGCGCTCAGATTTGTATAGACGAAGTACCAACGAGAAAAGCTCATTACAACAATGACCATATATATAAATATTTATAGAAACCAGAAGGGAAGCTCCGCTATGGCTGCCGGGGAAAGGAAATGACACCGAGGTGTCAGGTCAGGACTAATAACATTGCAGATTTTTAATAATATCTAGATATATAGCAGAAGTACAAGACCAGATGTGGCAGTAATAGTCGATGCACGGACGAATGGTAAACTTATAAATGTGCAAAATATCTACAGACAATAGTCTGTTTTGGAATGACTAGCTTTCTACACCTGCATTGTATGTCGACATTTTTTTTAAGCGTTTGGCGGGAAGCCACTTGCGCGCAAGGGGTTACAGAGGATTTGGAGCGAGAGCAGATAGGAGTGATAGAGGAAAGGATGAGGAGAAGGATAGTGGACAGATCAAGGCAACTGGAGATGTCGATTGACATTATATTTGAATAGTTGGAGATTATAGTTGTCAGGGAAACATGAATAAGGAAGTTCCACAGGCGAGAAGTGCGAGACATGAAGCTATTGGAATAAAAGAGACGGCTACATTTAACAGTTTCGACAGTGTAAGGGTGAAAGTGACATGCCAGCCTAGGTGAGCGCTCAAATTCATGAAGTCCGGGAACCAGCGAAAGCAGCTCATCGGAGCAGTTACCGTGAAAGTATTTGTAAAAAAGACAGAGGGAGGCAACGGCACGTCTGTGAGAGAGCGGCTGCAGACGAGATGCCAGATCAGGGCCAATTACACTGCATATCCGTCTTTGGATTTTATCAATGACTTTGAGACAATTAGAAGGGGCTCCAGGCCATATATGACAGCAACACACCATGCAAGGGCGAATGGTTGATTTGTAGGTTTGAAAGATCGACTCCGGCGAGAAAAATTTCCTGGCGCGGCACAGGAGCCAACTTTCCTTGCGATGGACGAAGCTACTGACTCAATGTATTCGTTCCATCCTTGCTCTTGCCTGGGCTTCAAGAATTATCGCCATTAAGAAAGACCCACCGCTAGCCAACCATTAAGGCTGGTTTGATAATTACAACGCCTTGGTTAGGATAACGAGTGAGATATTGCGTTTATTTCTAAGTGAGGAAAGGTAGCATATCAAATAAGGAACCATCGTAACCCTAAGCCTGTGCATAAACAAGGTCTATTTCTCGAACTTAGTGAAGTTATGCCAAATGCGCATAAATTTAGTGGCCTTGTTCCATTTAAAATCATCAGCACGTTTAAAACTGGGTAACCGATTCGGTTTAATGACTGGAATCTGAAAATCGGCTGTTTCACAATTTTTGAAACCAAATGATCGAACACGAATCAAGTCCCACAAATGATAGAGTAATGGTAATTTATTTAAACGTAAAACATTCAAGTTCTTCTGTTATTGTGTTTTTCTAAGCGTAGCTTAGATGTGGCACAAGGACGAAAGTGTCGGACACCCAGTGAGGATCGAACTCACTACTCAGTCGTAATTGTTCTAGCGAGACAAGCCTTCTAATGTTTACACCGCCTGGAGGCGCCACGGGTTGGGGTATTATTTAGTCTTAAGAGAGAAACCCAGACGAGGCTGTTCCAAAGTCTCGTCTGGGGAGGTAAACAAACCCGATTCCGTTATTATGGAGTTTACGGGGAATTTTTGCCCGAGCCTCCAGGTTCGGATTTGCCGTACATAAAAATCGGCCTTGTGCCACATCCTACCTTGTGGGAAGGTTTGGTAAATACCGAGCTAGCCGCTCGCGGAGCTCTTAGATCTTGTCGAACTCTCTGCTTTCGGGTAGAGAGAAACCCAGACGAGGCTATTCCAAAGGTAGAGTCTCGTCTGGGGAGGTAGACAAACCCGATTTCGTTATTACGAGGTCTACGGGGAATTTTTGCCCGAGCCTACAGGTTCGGTTTTGCCCTACATAAAAATCGGCCTTGTGACCCATCCTACCTTGTGGGGAGGTTATTAAATACCGAGTACATACTCCAGATGCCCGCCGTTCAGTTGAAGGTACAGTTGAATACAAAGTTGTTGATAACGCGTGCACATTCCTCCTGATTAATCGCTTGAATCTTCTCAGTGATTACTAGTAAATTTCTTTTTTCAAAAAATAGATAGGATATTACGCTAACGTCCTCATTCAAGATAGAAGTTCGTTTTATTTTTAGTTGATCAAATTCTTAGGTAATTAAACCCAGAGCCCCCCACCGTTGAGGGTGTCGTTTTTCCGATGAATGTAAACTGAATAGAGATATTTTCCAAACATTGCTTCATCTTCCACAAGGCCACAGCAGAAACGACCGAATATACTAGTTATGATTTAAAAAGCTATAATGTTCACTTCCTTCTCTAGGCTAGGAAAATAGAAAAAGCTTTTGTTGGGAGGGTAGACATAATGGCTAACGAGTGGGATAGCAAAACATCAATATAGTGAATTCAATACTCAGTGCTAAGATTATCTAATATCTGGGCGCCTACAGTAACACGAGGATTTACCAGGCTCATTTACCGGATCAAATCTTTAAAATAGTGAATTCGATTATCATGGGTTCCTATCATATGCACTTCTTACTCTCTCCTTGGACGCCCTTACAATAACCACATTCAGCAACCCTTTGCCTTGAGTGACTCTTTGGCCTTAAATTGGGTGAGCAATAGTTAAAAAAAGCAAAGCTTTTATTTCAATTCTCTAAAAAATTAAATACATAGTTTTTCCTCTGTGTATATAAATCTGAAGAAATTTTACAATTTACAAAAGAAAAAAAACCGGACAAATAAAGTATTCTTGTTTTTAATTCTAATATTAGAATTCTGACCATTTCTAAAGAAGTCAACAGAACTAATTCCCACCTTGTACTACACTAATTTCCGTTTTGTAAATTACTATAAAATTATTTTGGGTTTTAGACAGTTTTGTATTTCCTTCGACATTCGAGCCTGGATTTCAGTTGTTGATTTCCAAGATAGGTAAAAACGCCCTTCTCGCATATGGCTGGAGAGAGTGGCGTAACACAACATCCCTCTTGACCTTGTAAAAAATAAAAATAAATTTATTATATATCTCGTGGTGTCAGTTTTCAGCATTCGAACGCTTGTAAAAGTTTGCATTTCAATGAATGGGAAGTCCTCCCCCACTTTTCTCAATACCACATTCTCAACGCGGCTACATGCTTTAGGCGCCTATTGGATCTCAAGTTCCCTCCAAAAGATCGTGTAAAAATGGTCGGTTCAATCTACCGCTCTAGGAAGTACCTGACTCCTTCACCCGTGCTTTATCTTTACAACATTCAGGTTAGACCAAAAATGGAGTATTGCTGGCATCTATGAACGGGAACTGCTCAATCCTCACTTTCCGGCCATGACTGAGTTCAAAATCGTTTTCGCGGTCTTGTGGAGAAAGGCTTACTTTCAATTGAGTGGCCTCTTTCCAATAGTCATAACGTTATAAGCTATCGCTGTTTCCATGGCAAATGTTCAGATAAATTATTTCAGATCTTTACATTTTAAGCATGCCAGACGACATCCACAAAGTTGAATCACACTCATTTCCCCGGCATTCCGTTTGTAAGGACAGCTTCTTTCCAAGAACGACTACTTTTTTGGAACAGATTATCGTGTGGATGCTTTCTTGAATACTACAAGCTTAACCACTTCAGATCAATGGTATATCGTTATCTATCATCTGTCTATATATCTGAGATGAGGTATTATGATTATTTCCGTTATTTACATTATTCGGATTGTTATCCTCATCTTCATTGCCATATTCACAACGTTTCGGCCTCTATATATTTGAGATGAGGTATTATGATTAAGTTATTTACATTATTCGGACTGTTATCTCCATTTTTATTGCTATATTCACAACGTTTCGCCCGTTGTACGCTCAGGCCTTCTTCAGGTGATCGGAATTTCGAATCGAACCCTTTATTTCGACCACCGAGGTAGATTGTTCTAGTTCCACGTGCCATGCCTCTTCCGGATGTTTCAGTTATTTCCTTTCAACGAAACTCTGCAAATTTTGGTTCACAAGTCCCGGGGGATAAAGACGTTGGTTAGATTCAGTGACTCAGGCCACAGCAGTGATGAACCAAAACTTGGAGAGTTGAGTTAAAAGGCAATAACTGGGACATCCGGAAGAGGCATGTCACGTGGAACTATAATAATTTACCCCGGTAAACGAAATAAAGGATTTGGCTCCAAATTCCAATCATCTGAAGAAGACTGGTGCATACAACAGCCGAAACATTGTGAATATGCCAATGAAGATGAGGATAACAGTCCGAATAATGTAAATAATGCAAGTAATCATAATACCTCATCTCAGAGATTCAATCACCTGAAGAAGGCCTGAGCGTACAACGGTCGAAACGTTGTGAATATGTCAATGAAGATGAGGATAACAGTCTGAATAATGTAAATAATCGGTATCTATCATCCTAAGTTTCATAATCTACACTTCATACCACTTTCTCTTGCAATCATTTTACACCCTCTTTATAAGCATTTTAATCATCCTCTATCTTGAGCGACTCTCAAGCCTTGTATTTAGTGAACTTTAATAGAAAACCTTTCTCTGTCCTCTATTTGGCCTTGTGCAGCGTTATGGTTAGTCTAGTCAAAATCTAAATATTTTTGGCACCTGTAAATGTTATTCCTGTTTTTGATGCTATAATCTATACTCATAGAAAGACCTACTTGCAAAATGAACAACTCCTTGGATTCAGGCCCAGGCGATAACTTTTATATAATTTATGTTACGCAAGCAACGCGCGTGTGTAGTGAGTGTGTGTGTGTGTGTGTGTGTGTGTGTGTGTGTGTGTGTGTGTGTGTGTGTGTGTGTGTGTGTGTGTGCGTGTGTGTGTGTGTGTGTAATGTTTAAATATGATGAGGTCTGTGAAGGAGTAAATAGACAAAAAGTTCTGAATGGATTTGGATTTGTGCTGAAGGGCAAATATTTCCTGAACCTCAGAAAATGTGGCAAATAAAATATGAAAAAAAAGAGTCAAAAATACAATCTCCTTCTCCCAAATTCCAGCAAAAAAAGAAAGCAAGAAAGAAAGCAAGAAAGAAAGAAAGAAAGAAAGAAAGAATATAAAGATATTTTCATGTTCATCATTTTAATTTGATAATAAATTTTATTTTCAAGTAAAATTAAAAAAAGTAAAAAATACAAGCCCCTCCCCCAAAATTCAAGCAAAGAAAGAAAGAAAAAGAAAACGAAAGATAAACATATTTTCATGTTCTTCAGTTTAATTCGATATTTCTTCCATCCAGCTGTGTTGCTTTTTGCGATCAGATTACATAAACGAATCAGATTTCAATGAGCTAACTGGTGATTTTTATCAATTAGTGCAGTCTTACCTTATTTCTAGTTTTTATCGATCAGTACAGTCATTCTTCGTTCATTATATTCATAAAAATTTATTTTATTGAATAGTAAATTAATTAGTCATGTACCTAGAAAAGCGTTCAGTTCTCAAAGATAATTCTGGGTGGAAATTAATTCTGTTGACTTCTTTAGAAATGAGCAGAATTCTAATATTAGAATTAAAAGCAAGAATACTTTGTTTGTCCGTTTTTCTTTTCTTGAAATATATATACATAGAGGAAAAACTACGTATGTAATTTTGCAGAGAATTCAGATAAATGCTTTGATTCTTTTATCTATTGCTCCCCCAATACAAGGCCCAAAAGCCACTCAAGGCAAGGGATTACTGAATGTGGTTATTGTAAGGGCGTACAAGGAGAGAGTAAGAAGTGCATATTATGAGGATATGTAGGATAGACAACTATTAACCCTAAACAGGTTACGATTTTAACGACGGGAAGCATCCTCTAGGGAATCAGTTCCTCAATACGAGAGTTCTAGGAAAGAAGTTGTTTGAATTGAACTTACTCCTTACAAATGGAGTATGAAGGGGAAAAGGATGAGTTCATTCCGTGTCCGTGGTCTGGCAGAACAAAAGTAGAGAAATGAGACAAAATGGTATAAACTTTTTATTTAGAACGCTTTTCGTCTTCGTAAGGTATTTAGGTAGGAGTCTTCAGATCAGAATGAAAGACAAATCTGTGCGTTTTTATATTAAAACTATTAATATCTGTTTGCTAGGTTGGCGTCTACCTGTCGGGTTAAAAGAACAAAGTGCGTATGTGAGGGGTACTGAAAATCCATTACCCTTTAGAACTGTTTAGCAATCTTTTGGGGTTTCGTTAAAGATTTCATGGGAAGAATTTTCAGATCGCCCAGTGTTAATTGATTCTGAGATCTGCTTGATAACTGTTGGTGGGTGATTGTAGGATTCGGGAATTTAAATTGGTTTGAAGTTGAGATTTCCATACGGCTGGTAAGATACTTTTTCTGCGATTGAATCTGATGTCTAAGAAATCTATTTCTTTTTAATTTCGTTCTCATGTCTATATCAAATCCTATAATTTTAAAGATTTCTGGTGTTTTTGTTTTTGTTTTCGTTTTCACTGTTACAGTTATTTTCTTTTTTAGAATTATGAGACCGTCGTCTCTGTACAAGCCTATATTATTTTTATTTATTATTTTGCTTGTCTTATATAGTATGCTTATGCCTATTAACTAGCGGTGTAGGCTCCGTCGAAACCTCCCATTTTGGCGTCGAACGTTCATTCTGTGCCAAGTAAGTTCATTGTTGAATAATAGTGATTTTCGGCAGTGCTTGAAGAATTTTAGTTGGTCTGTGCTTACGTTTATGTAATCCTAAGTTAAAGATATGGTTATATCTAGCATGGGATCGGTTATTGAAGGAGATAATTTTTTACATATAATTTTTTGAATTCAAAATTATGTTTGTTTTTAAAATTATGAAACAAGTCTATAGTTGTTTTCTTGCTTTTCTATTGGCTTACTTCTAACTTAGTTCATTCTAGTATTATTTGACTCATTTCCTACCGGTTTATTCCTAACATAGCTGGAGGTTTAAGGGGCATAGAACCACCTCTTAATTGGTGTTTTTCACAGGTCCACCCTGATCTCGCGTGGTAACACCTGTTAGGGTCCCAGCTATAGGCAAATAGTGAACACTCAAACAAAAATAAACAATACATTTTATAGTAAAATGTCCAGCAATACATTTTTATAAAAATATGGCCAGTAATACATTTTAGGATCTACAAACTAAATATATATATATATATATATATATATATATATATATATATATAATACCTTTTACCCTAAAAGTATAAAATTATGTCGTAACCTAAGGCAGGTTACTGAATAAAATAATCAAATGAAGGTTGGTAATGAGCGATAATACTTAGGACACGGACAACACATATAAGATTACCCCAGTGGCGCGTAGAAGTAGTCAACGCAAGTCTATAAAGTCCAGTCTACCCCGCTATTTATTCATAACTGAGAGAAAGATAGACGCTTCCATACCATCCCCAAAGCCATTTTGTTCGAAAGTGAACGCAACATACTAGCCCGGAATTCGAACTCGTTTTTCCGATACCGTTTACCGCATCGATATCTGAAACACTACCCGAAAATGCTTACTTATTTGGACGGACTAACCAAGGAATAGTCTGTCCAAATAAGCAATG
Source organism: Acanthosepion esculentum (assembly GCA_964036315.1). Taxonomy (NCBI): domain Eukaryota; kingdom Metazoa; phylum Mollusca; class Cephalopoda; order Sepiida; family Sepiidae; genus Acanthosepion; species Acanthosepion esculentum. Next base: position 18,144,406 of record OZ038486.1, on the reverse strand, counting down.
TTCTCTTTTTTCTTTTGCCTGTCAGTTTTAATTTTGGCTCCCACTTATCAGAAACGGCGACGAGAAGACATCTGCCTTTGCATCGGACGCTTCATAATGTAACTGAGCAGCTTGTTCCTCTTTTGCCGTTGTTATTATCGTCATAATGATTATATTTCTTCCACGTTGGCCATAACGCATCATTATTTTGATGTTCTGGCCAAATGAAACACGCACTTGTTACGGTCTGGCATGACTTAACGTTAATCAAACTTGTTTGTATTCCGAAGCCAGCTGAAGATGCAATTTGTAACAGACGTGACAATGCGAAAGATTTTTCCATAGATTCATTTAAAATAGAAATGCAACAAAGAAATAAAACATGCATCTGTTGCTCACACATTTATCCCCGATAGACTCTGCAATTGTGTTTACAAATTGTGTTACTTTCGGCCATTGAAACCAGCGATAGTTCATGCTGATATGTTCTTAAGAGCAAATAGATTAGAGGAAGGCAAAAGTTAGTAATGGGCATCTTTTATTCACTGGCAGAAAAAAGTTTAGAAATGAATTTAGCATTTATTCATTAACATTTATGTCCTGCATCCTTTCCGAACATAGGAGATCATGGCTCTCCACAACTTTCTATCCCTTGTAGGCCTTAGCAGATTTTTCTTCCTTTGCAAAGGCTCACCACTTCCCGTTCTGCCATGCATTCATACAAGCTCGCTAGGTAATTGGCTTGCTGTCTGCCCCTATCTCTCTTGCTCTCAATATGTACTGTGAGGGTCACATTTTCCAAGCCTCCCTTCCTCATTATACGTCCGAGAAATTTGCTTATGGTAATAATACAGTTGGTGCCACCGGGAATTGTTTGTGAAATTCTGAATTTGGATGTGAAGAATGGTCTGGAAGTGGCCATATCATGTTGAAACACCGGTTTCCGTATGATCACCGAAATTGATAAGAAAACGAAATAAATCAATCAGCTAGTGGAAGAGCACGCAATTTTAAAACTAATAAATTGGTTTTGAAGCAAGTTGAAGCACAGATAAGCTGTTGACGAGTAGAAAAATTAGAATCATTTAGCACTAATTTGTTGGAGTTTTGGGGTACTTTGGTGTACAAGTGAGCCAGCCAAAATGAGCTGACTCATTTTATAGTTCACCAATAAAAGAATACTAATCAGAAGGCTCAAAATAATTAATACGATGTGTATAAATGCGGCCATGTCTTTTTCCGGAATATTCATGCCAGCCTTTGATATCGAAAACTGGTATTGGCGATATAGTCAGATCCAGTAGAGTGTCTGACTCGGGAGTGTTAATCTTTAACGTTGTTTCATTGAACAGATTACGTACTGCGCTGGATTCTATATTCATAGACTATGGTGAACAGGGTCAACATAATTCTCGTTAAAAGAACCTAGACTCCAGGAGAGCAACACACTGTGCCTTCTTCGCCTCACGTTTTCCATTAACTTGAAGTGGAGCGACCATATCGAATTTGCAAATCGAATAGGTTTGCCTTCGCCAAGTTTTGAGAATCCAAAGTTTTCCTTCCCTTAAACCGGCTGCCACTCAAGTCCAGTCAACCCTGCTAATTATCCCACAACTATGAGAAAAGACGAACCCATACCACGACTTGTCAATGTATGACAGTTTCATAATGTTGCTGGGTGCGGATTTAGCGGCACCCTGTTTGAGGATAATGCTTTTGTTCTTCTTTTGAAGAAATTTTGTTAGTGATTATCACCTTTCTCGATCGGTGCAAAATACTTTCATGGGGAAAACTTTCTATAGTGAAAACCAGATTCAAGTTTATCGAAAACTTTTTCACGTCAAAACGTGTGAAAATTTAATCAAAAGCTATCGAAGAGATGCCGACAAAAGCGACAAGTCAATGAAAATAATGAGGAATATTTACTTCAATAAAACATAATTGTTCTTTCTTTTTTGAACAAACAAAAACAGAAATTATTTAGGAATCATCCTAATGTTACTTTTATACAACCCTTAAAGCTGGTATCCGAATCTAAAAACCGTCCTGAATATGACAATAAACTAGATCCTCATCTTGACTACATCCGACAGCAAGATCTTTGATCAGGAGGTTTTGAGGAGCATGGACCCATCTCTTCATTGCTGGTGTTCCCAGGTCTACTCTGACCCCGTATGGTAGCACCAACTATGGGCAAATAGTTAACCCATCAAAAGGGATCAAACACTATGAAAGTATAAAAATAGGTTTTAATACCAGCAATACTTTTTTTGAAAAATTATTATCAGCAGTACATTTTTGAAAAAAAATATTAACAATACATTTTTGGAATAAAAATTATTACCAGAAATACATTTTTAGAAAAAAAAATTACCAGAAATACATTTTCGAAAAAAAATATTACCAACAATACAGTTTTGGAATAAAAATTATTACCAGAAATACATTTTTGAAAAAAATATTACCAGCAATACATTTTTGGAAAAAAATATGACCAGCAATACGGCATTAAATAACCCATTGAAGTTGGTATGCCGTAAAACAAAACAAACCAAACCAAAACGAATCTAAAAGCCTTTTCGAAAAGTTGTAGTCGTGCTTTTTCGATTAGACAAGTACCTTTAATTCAAGATTATCACAATATACAAGTCGAAGAAAGCAATGTCTCCATCGCCTTCTACTCAACTGGTATTAATGGCCAAAACACTCTTATAACACTGACCTGGTCAAAGGACATAATGTTAAATTGATACCAAATTTTCATTGCAAATCAAGTTTGTTTGGCGCTTGTCTGTCGCATTTAATACTGTTTGCCTGGAACCAGATTTCACATCAACTGAAGTAAAAGATCGAGATTTCTCTAACGAAGCTAATATGTTATCGATTGATGACAGGGGATATGGCATGATCGATTTGATTTTACTTCAAGCGCTGTGGTAGATACAAAACTGTCTGCTATCGAGCTCCTTATTGACGACCTTATTGAAAGCACCAAGGCGAAAAAAGATCATTCATTAATCCTAGCTGTCAGTGGTTGGTCTTTAAAGCTAACTGCTAATTCTTTGTTGCTCTAATAAGATAACGTGCCAGCAGGAAAGGTAATGATGAGGACTTCTCGTTAAAGTCTCAATTTGAAAGCCAGATAAGACTGATCAATGAGAGATTTAATTAAGTCTGACAGGAAAAAGAAAACTATTTATTTGGGGAAAATAGACAAGAGATGTTCGGGGGCGTAATGGTTATCCATTAGAAATGTGTAGCCACGAGGTCGAGTCCAAAGTCTGGCCGAGTCGCAGTGGCGACACCAGCGGTCGGGTTTGTCGGGCTTAGCTCGAATAAGTCAGCATTCAAGTATATTTATTTCAAAGCAACAAAAAGTTTTCGTAGTGCGTCGTTTTCATTCATGACTTCAGCTGGATCCAAAATTAATTGTTTTAACTCCGTGCCTCAAAATATGGATCGAAATACATTTCGTTTATATTGTTCATAATAAAAAATACAGAAAGAAGAAAGAAAAAAAAAACAAAGAAAGAAGTCAAAATAAAATGAAATAAAATTTATGTGACTAGTCGGGCTACGTAGATCTGAGTTCTGTCTGAGCTGGGGATATTTAATAGGCAATGTGTTTCTTGCTTTAATTTTATAAATAATGTTTTAAAAATCTCTAATGACTTGTATGCCCTGTTTTTGAAAGACCACATTTTTGTCTCAGTTTATTCTTTTCAAATGTCCATTTTAAATGTTTTATTTCGTACAGTATAAGGTTTTTTAGCAATTGAAAAAGGACATTAAATTTAGCCTGACCTTAAAGTCGGCAAAAATCAAAGAACGCGTTAATTCGTCGACTGAGGAGTGTGACTGTGGTAATGTTGAGGAAATATGATATCAGTAATTGTCATCAGTAGTGATCATAAACTTAAAATCCACAGACAGAGAGATACATAAGCACACGAGCACATACACATATATACAAACACATACACACGTTATTTTTAAAGCATATCTGGCGAGAGATTTTTTTAAATTATATATATTAGTTAGAGTAAAGGAATCATTTTAGCATCTAAGTTATACCAATAATATATTTTGTTAATGATTGTACTGAGCCCGACAAATATTGATGACCTAGACCATAGAGTCGCCACTGCCGAGTCGGTTTCATTTATTGCGAACCGTTGCCTTGGAAAAGGTATGTATCACTATTCCTTTAGTTATGTGTTAAATAGCAGAACTACGTGGGAGCGTCCTGAGTATGTGGATAAACTGTATCGGGGAGCAGCAAGGCCTGAGATCGGGTGATTGGAGGTTTTGAGGAACCACCTCTTAATTGCTGTTATACTCAGATCCACACTGACCCGCGGTGGTAGCACCTGTTCAGGCAATATTTCTCAACCTATTTTACTTCAGGGTGCACTTGTAATATAACTAAAACTCTGGGACGCACCTTAAATTTTAATAAGGAAAAATTAGTCATGTAATTTGAAAATAGAAAATTTTGGTTTAGCATTCCCAAAGATTAGCTGTACAGTTTTCATTTAAATGGATTTATGAAGATATTTTTGTTTGTTTGTTTTTTGTTGCTGCTGTTGTTTTTAGAGAGACCGATAATGAGGAAAGATTATCCATTCTTATTTAAAGATTAAGGAATTTAGCATGCTGTTTAAAATATCAAATGACAAAGACTTGACTTAAACATGGAAGCCATGTGCTTGGTGTCACTTACTTTTTAAAATTAAAGATTATTTTTTTAATATAAAAATAAATAAAAATTACACTACTGTTAACTAGGGGCGCACCTGGCTACATTTCAGGGCGCATTTGTGCATAGTTATAGTCTAAATCACAGGTGGTCTCTGTGGGTGTTGAACAAACAAAAGTGTGCCTGAGCAGGCATCTGCAACAGGGATTGACTAATAGACAGGCATACTCAAATACGAGCTTTCAGTCACCACCATATATATATATATATATATATATATATATATATATATATATATATATATATATATGTGTGTGTAGCAAAAATAATTTAACATCGATTTTTTTATAAATTTCACAATAAAAAATTGTTCAGTTTGAATGATACTTCATTTATTTTAATGAACATTGTCTAACTAAATATAAAAGAAATTTGAGAAACATTTTTACGTTATATATATATATATATATATATATATATATATATATATATATATATATATATATATATACAGTGAGTAGCAAAATTATTTAACATAAAAGAAATTTGAGAAAACATTAAAAGAAATTTGAGAAACATTTTTACGTACTTTTATTGGCAATTTTCGAATTTGACCGTGTGCAAAAGTACTTAAGACGATTTGTTAATGTTTACCAGCATATCCTATGTTCTGCCTTTACAGCCTCGAGTCGTTTTCTGAAAGCTGAAGTTGACAGTACACGCAAGAGATCAATATATATATATATATATATATATATATATATATATATATATATATATATATATATATATATATCAAGGAACTGAAGTTTGTGAAACTGCCAAAATCTTCATGCAAGAATTTCGTTGAAAACGACTAGAGGTTGCAAGGCAGAACTGCGGATATGCTACTAAATATTAACAAATCATGTTAAGTACTTTTGCACAAAGTTAAATTGGAAAATTGGTAATAAAAGTACATAAAAAAAAAGTTTCTCACTTTTCCTTTATGTTTAGTTAGACAATATTCATTAAAATATTTCAAGTCATCATTCAAATTGAACAATTTTGTCTATAGTTCTGAGATGAGGTATTATGTGCACTATTTACATTATTCGGACTATTGTCCTCATATAATAAATATGGCGACAAAGATGAGGACAATAGTCCGAATAATGTAAATAGTGTGAACAATTTTTATTGTGAAATTTATAAAAAAACGATGTGTTAAATACTTTTGCTACTCATTATACATACATATACACACACACACACACACACACACACACACACACACACATATATATATATATATGTATATATGTGTGTGTGTGTGTATAATGGGTAGCAAAAGTATTTAACACATCGGTTTTTGACATTTATATTTTTTGACATTGTTGAGTCTTGACTCATTGTTGAATCTCGCCTATTGCATGGAATAATAATGCAACACAAAATGTACTTAGAACAAGAATGTATTATAACAAGAAAGTGTACACAATAAGTACATATAGTATTTCTGTATATTTCTGGGAAGACGTTCCTGGAGAATGTGTTGACTAGTCGCAGTCGATCAGAGTCTCTAGTTGGATCTCGTGATTCTTCTCCTCATCTCCCGGTACCAACCACATTTATATAGTTGGTAGTCACCTATGCAGATTAGGTGGATCCTACCACAACAGACATATATATATATATTTTTTTACATATATATATATATTATTTGATATATATATATATTTTTTTTTAAATATATAAATATATTTTTTTAAATATACATATATATTTTTAACATATATATATTTTTTTGACATATATATATATTTTGACATATATATTTTTTGACATCTATATACACATATATATATATATTGACATATATATATATATATATGTATATATATATATATATATATAATATATATATATATATATTCAAGGTATGATTGACTCTTGTAATATATATATATATATATATATATATATATATATACAAGTATAGGATTGGTGTATACGGAATAAATTCTAATAACCAAAAAATACTATTCTTAAAAGAGTGCTCAATACAGAGTAGAGAAAATATAATTATTTATTCGAAAATTATAATATAAATATGTTATAAAATCACTGCAAAAATAGCCATTTTTTCAACACTTCTGGAGTCTTATCAAGTGATGGTGTTGAATGTAGAATAAAAGGTTTTTTTTTTGGGTTTTTTTTAAACCTTTATTCTACATTCAACGCCATCACTTGATAAGACTCCAGAAGTGTTGAAAAAATGGCTATTTTTGTAGTGATTTTATAACATATTTATGTTATAATTTTCGAATAAATAATTATATATGTGTGTGTGTGTGTCTGTGTGTCTGTGTGTCTGTGTATGTATGTGTGTGCCATTCGCAGGCAGTACTTACGCTATGCTTCATCTTCCACAAGGAAAGTTGGTTGTCTGTGTTGCGTCAGAAGGTTTTTCTCGCCTGAGTTCATGCTTCAAATCTACAAATCAACCATTTGCCCTTGCATTGAATACTGCTGCCATATATGGTCTGGTGCCACTACTGTTCATCTCGAGGTCCTCGACAAAATCCAGAGACGGATATGCAATGTAATAGGTCCCGATCTGGCATCTCGTCTACAGTCACTCTCTTATAGACGTGCTGTGGCTTCCCTCTGTCTTTTCTATAAGTATTTTCACGGCAACTGCTCTGACGAGATACTTTCACTGGTTCCCAAACTGCATGAATTTAAGTGTGCTACTAGGTTGGCATCTCGGTCTCGCCCTTTCACTGTTCAAACGGTTAAATGTAGCTGTCTCTTCTACTCCAACACCCTCTTCTCTCGCACTTCCCGACAATGGAACTACTTTCCTCCTACTTGCTTCCCTGATAACTATAATCTTAAAATATTCAAATATAATGTCAATCGACATCTTCTGGTGCCTTGATCTTGTTTCTTTTCCTTCTCTATATCCTTTCTCCAAACATCCCACTTTACTCTTGCTCTCACTCTCTGTAACTCCTTACCTGCTAGTGGCACTCCTGCCTTGCTTGGGGTGAGGGGTGATATGATATGATATATATATATATATATATATATATATATATATATATATGATTTGTCAGGAAGTAGACTTCCTGGAGTTATCAGTCTGGAGAGGGGGGATCCCAGCGTGCGGCACATTTAGAATGTGCCTGAAAACCCTACCATGGGTTTACCCTTGTGAGTGAAACTTTTTAGACGGAACCCATGGGGGTGTCGATAGCTGAGCTAGCACGAAATCACAAGTCATTGTGACCGAGGGTTTGCGTGTGCTGGCCTTGTTCCCTAATAGGCGGGTATCCTCGAATACTAGTGGCCAGCTATTATAATGGACTCTCCCGTCGGTTTCGACGTATGAGGATCTGACAGCTTTAACCAATTGATTCGGTTATTAATTTTGTGCGATAATCTTAGGCGGCACTTAAGACCCGCAAGTGATTTGCAAAGAAGGCTGCATATGGAGCAAGAGTGAGGGTCGTGGGATGAGGTAGCTGTTAGATTGGCTGACCTTTTAGATCTTGCTCTCGCTTATTGAAGACAGTTCAGACTAGCAGATTGAAAACCGCTTAGTTCACTAAAACACGTTGATCTCCACTCTACCCTCTCTAAGGCAATGCGCTCGATATATATATATATATATATACATATATGTGTGTGTGTGTGTGTGTGTGTGTGTGTACATATATATAATGTAAACTCTGTAAGTTCCTCTGTTGACGCTTCATTACGCAACAAACAATGAAAAATGAGCAGAATCGGAAGACTACTATCTTTCATTTATTTGTCTACTAATGTTCAGCCTATGCAGAACTCAATAGTCACTCAAGATAGAGCTTTAATGAAGAAAGTTGTTGCATGAACTTTTTTTAAGACTAAAAGTTAATATACTCTGTTGGTGGAGTAATGGATAGCGGCTCGGATTAAGGAATCGAAGAGCCAGGTTCGAATTTCGCTCGAATCCATTACATTCACTTACGTGCTAATACCCTTGGGAAAAGTATGAATCCTCTTCTTCTCCCTCCAGCTATGAATAAATAGCAGGACAGACTGGGTTCTATCGCCTTGGATGACAACCTATCTAACTACTACAGGAAAAAATATGTCTCGTCAGTCATGTACCGAAAGATGGCACATAACTTATGAGAATATGTGGGAAAAATAACGCTTAACCCTAGGCTTGAAGACATTAAGATTGTAGTGGTAGGGAAAGCATCCTCTTGGGAGTAGCGGTTCGAGGGAAGAAGCACTTCGATTAGAAAAGAGGCTGGTTCGTCTCAGCGTACTTGACATTGCAGGTCTTTGGGGGTTAGAGGTGGTGGGACTAAATAATGTACTTCATCAGAAGATTTTCCAAGGAAATAGCGATAGAGTAGCGGTAGATATGATAGCGCCAGACCCCACGTTGCTTTGTAGATCCGACAGAAATTGATACAGCTATGCTGAGATGTTGTAATACACGTGCCATACTCACCTGACGTTGCAATTTTGGATTACCGCTTTTTTTCAATTTCTACATTTCTATGGGTTCTTCTTACTGTTAAGAACTTCCATTTTCTGGAAAGCGATAAAAAAAACATTTAAATACCAGTTTCTCAGTCCCAAAATGCCAGATTGTGAGAAGGTGAAATCATGAAGCTGTCATCAAAGACGGCAAAAGGTAATGAAATAAAAATGTGTTTGAATAAATCTGTGTATAAACATCTAAATACCGTTTTGGAAATTCACTTAAAAAAGGCTACGAACTTTATAAAAAATATAGGTTATCTCCCCTTGGTAAATAACTCCTGCTGATAATAGGTGTGACGCGCTCCCTTGGGCCGTTTTGGAAAAGAGAAAAAAGTAATAGACAACCTTAACATGCACACGTTTAACCTGGAGTCAAATCCATTTGAGCCCTCTCTCACTGAGCGTACACCCTCTCGTCTATCTTTCTCCAACTACACTCTCTCATTAAATATACGCTCACCTCTCCATCTCTCGGTTGACCCCCGGCACAATATAAAGCCCAGACAGATAAGCAGATGAAAAGACAATAGCCGTCGCGCGGGCAATAACTTATCTAAAAGAGGAAGTCGATATGCCCAAATAAGGAAGTTGCACGAGCGAGACAAATCATCGCCCAAATCGAAACCCACGTGACCAACCCAGGCTGCACACGCGAGACAGTGGCGTTCGTTTGGGAATCGTCTCGGCTAGGTGGCGGCACCTTAAACAAAACATTCCCCAAAGATGAGTTTTAGCCGTCTTTAATCTAACCCGAAACTGAGTGGAATGAATGCTCCACATTGAGCATTTTAGGTCTTCATAAATCTTCAACCGATCCGAACGCGACAGAAGGAATTTCTACGAGACACCAATCCTCCCAGGATATGATCGTTCCGACAACTATCTCCGAAAGAGAGAAAAGCCGTTGCGCCTAATTGATTCTTACCCTACAGGAGAGTGTTTATGGACCTCGGCGGTCGAGCTAAATCAGCGAAAGAAAAGAAATTTGTAAAATGCTGAATTAATGCAAAGCAAAGAAATATGATGAGATTCGTGAAAAAGGAGACAACGAGAAGAGGGGGGTGACGCTAATACAAAAAAAAATATGACAAAGACGGGAAGAGAGAGAATCTTCCATTTTTCTTTTATTTCAGTTGACGACATCCAGTTAAGTACTTTTGTCATTATGAAAATCACAGAACAATGCCGGACTCAAGTTGAGTCCAACCGAAGATGTAAAGAAAACAAACAAGACCAATACAGGGTGTCCATAAAGTTCGTGTGTACTTTAAAAAAATTATAACTTTATTTGTATTTGCGATAGAAATAATATGGAAAAAAATGATATAAAGTTTAATGTACCTAGTTTTAAGTATAGCTAAAATAACTAATGTGATTTCATGCATTACTGTAAATCAGTTGGCAAATGTTTTCCGTGAGCTGCAAAATCGTATTACCCTTTGTATTGCTAATGATGGAGGACATGTGGAAACTTAAATAGAATTTCAATAAAACCTTAAAAAATATAGATTTACTTCTTTCTAATCCTTTTTACAAATTATTTCTATCACAAATGCAAATAAAGTTATAAATTTTTTAAAGTGCACACGAACTTTATGGACACCCTGTATATATCAACAAATATATGTATAAACAACAAATTTACAAGTGACAAAGACATCAACATTTGTATTTGTGTGTGAACGTAAGAAGTTTGTACTTTGGTGAATGTTCGTACGTACGTGTATGTGTTTCATAACGCTTTCCCTTAAGTGGGTGAAAACGTGGATCTCTGCGAGAGATCACATTTTTAAATGTGTCCGCTGAAATGCAAAGTAGAAAAGAGAACGAGGCAAGAAGTTGTCCAGTATTTATAGTGTAGGGAGAGCGACCCCTAGTGAACAATTAGGGAATTAACGAGGAGCTAACTCCGACATGCCCATACACACTTTCTACAAAACCCTATTCATTTCAACATTATTCTCTCTTTCATTTGTTGTGTAAATAAATTATTTTTGTTCTAAAGCCTTGTGTCTGTAGTCTGTTTCGATCTTATCTCCACATATGTATATATTCCGGCTCTGAGAAAGCATTTTTTTTTAATCTACGTGGGATTACTTTCTTGATCCCCTTTATACTGAGTTGGTTTCGTGGTATAATAAATACGTATAGTCTCCGGTTATTTGTAATATAGGTCAGAACCATTTCATCTGATAATAATGGGTATGACCCAAAATTAGGCGCGAAGTAGATTTTTGGCGCCAAGGCAGAGGCCGAAACGACTTCCAACGAAAGAGACGTGTTTTCAGCCTTCCCGAAGAACAGGCAATGCTGGCTACAGACAAACTTGAATAATACAAGGACAAGCAGCTAATAGGTGCAGAATATGAACACCATTCTATTTGGATGTCGTCCCCGATGTCATGACTTTTAACTGCTAAAAGAATACGTTTTTAGCAATCTTCTATTCTTTTCTCGTTATGTTATGTATTTCTTATATAAATATGTTTTTACAATGTTCAGTTGTCTTACTTTGTTCATCACGCCACGAGTCGTTAAATTTCGCACAACTTTTGTTCCAGCCCAATAGAACAAGGAGACCTTTCCACTTAAAACAGCAGAGGACATATTGATTATCCATAAATATATTGTTGTTTTTTGCTTGTTTTCTTTCTACTTTTCTTCCCTGCATCAATTCGTAGCAGAGAATGTCATTTCCTCTAAGTTTGAAATGTCTTACACCGACGAAACATATTTCTATTAACAAGCTTCGATTCTTTTTTTCACTTTACTGTCATGGTGAGAACGGGTGATTACAACCTGAAAAGAATATCCATTTTTATTTCCCTGCAATTCTAATTCTCGTCTATATTTTTCATTCTTCCTTGCATTCGTTTTCCCGAGCTTAACTCTAGGACGTTGATCGATTCGTGGCAGAGAACGTCATCTTCTCCGACTTTGAAAAGTCTAACTCCGACGAAACAAATTTAAAAAAATAAAAATAAAAACAAAATAAACAAAAAAAAATCCTGCTTTTCCTATTAGTGAGACGCTGTCATGGTGCAAATGGGCGATCACCACTTGAGTGGTAATTTCTTTTATATATAAAAATGTAATTTTATGTTTTCATAGGTTTTGTGTGTGTGTGTGTGTGTGTGTGTGTGTGTGTGTGTGTGTGTGTGTGTGTGTGTGTGTGTACATCTGGTGGTCCACTATTTGGAACTACCCCGGGTCAGGTTGGACCTGGGAACAATCACAATTAAGAGATAGTTCCACGCTCCTTAAAGCATCTAATCTCATGATCAGAGGCCTTGCCTGACTCCGTATTTTGATGCCTGGTGACAGGGGATCACTTCATTAGCCAGCACCTCCCCATTTATCGAAGAAAGCTAAAGTCAATATCACACCTTAATATCTGCAGCAATGATATAAGAAACCAGACAGTTTTGGTTTAATATCCCATCCATAAAATGAAGGCTTGAGTCGCGTTCTGTATCGATTAGCGAGAGAGATACTGATTCATTCACGTTAAAAACAGAATGTTTTTTAATACTAATGTTCACCAATACAAAACCCAAGCGCCACTCAAGGTAGAGTGTTACTGTGTTGTATGAGCGTAAAAAGGGTAAGAAGGGAAATGTATGAGGTTATACCGGAAAGATAATGGTTAATGCTAGACTTGAAGAGGCCAAGATTTTAGTATTTGGGAAAACATCATGGCGAGATTCTTTAAAAACCACTTAGACCAGCTCATCACCCCAAAAAGATGCCAAGTTGTGAGAGGATGGAATCATGAAGCTCCCTCAAAGATGGCGAAAGGTAATTGCTTTGGTTGGTTTTGTTTAGCGGCATATCAACTACTATGTGTTATTTAATGCCGAAATCAAAATATTTGTATGCCTTCAACTGCAGATAAAATTTATTGTTGGTACTTTTACTATCAATAGTTGTTGTTGGTAATTTCTTTTATATATAAAAATGTAATTTTATATTTTCATAGTGTTTTTTTACGTGTGTGTGTGTGTGTGTGTGTGTGTGTGCGCGCGCGCGTTTGGGGGTCAACTATTTGGGACTACCCCGGGTCAGGTTGGACCTGGAAACAATAACAATCAAGAGATAGTTCCACGCTCCTTAAAGCATCTAATCTCATGATCAGAGGCCTTGCTGCCGGGTGTAGTTTATCGTCATACCCAGGAAATGCAAAATGTTATAGAACGAAACAGAAGGGCGTATATGTGTTTGAATAAATCTATGTATAAATATATAAATATTGTTTTTGAAATTCACTTACAGGAAAACGCTAAGAACTTTTGTTCCAGTCCAATAAAATAGGGACGCATTTTCAACTAAAACAGCAGAAGCGATTTTGATTATCCATAAATATGTTGTTGTTTATTTATTTGTTTTTGTTAGTTTTTTTTGTTTTCGAGGACAACATTCTGCTGGGATGTCTGTTTAACAAATCAGCCATTTTGGGGGAAAAATCTGTCCGGATGGTATTTAATTCTTACTATTGGGATACAAAGGGAATACCTATGATTCACACTTCTGTACGTGGGTCCCTGTTATAAAGGTCAGGGGTGGTGAGACTAAAGGATGTTGTTAGTCACAACACATGCCATAGAACTAGCGATAAAGCAGTAAGTGTTTCAATATTTTTCCTTTGTTGAGTGGCAAATAAAAACTAACTCATTGTCATTTATTTCTGCTAAGCCATCTTTTTCTTTTTCAAAGAGATTTCTTTTCAACAGGCTTCAATAATAAGAACACAAAATTCAGTGGAACTACTGTATATCCCCCTCATTATCGCCACCATTTACAGGATTAATATTGCGTTTGCTCGATCTTAACTCTATGAAGCTGATCGATTCGTGATAAGGAATTTCATCTCCTTCGAGTTTGAAATATGTCTTCGTTTAACACCATAGAACATGCAGAAAATTGCAATATTTCATGATAAGATCGTACATGTATATTAACCAAAATGGCGGACTGTAATTTTTATCAGATTGCAAATGGTTGCGTCTTTACGTGTTTTGTAAGCGCAAACTAAATTAGAGATTCCAGTTACCGTTTTAGCAGCCTTAACAGCAGACCAAATTATAGCAAATTGCATTCGAGGAAAACTGGGATTGCGGGCATTTATGTTCATGTCGTAATATAATCCTTACTGCTAATAAAATCGTAAAAATCATTTGAACTTACACAGAAATAATATACTTAGATTTCCTCCTATATATATATATATATATATATATATATATATATATATATATATATATATATATATATATATATATATATATATATATATATATATATATATATATATATATATATATATATATATATATATTGACCACTAATATTATCTATCTATCTATCTAGATAGATAGATAGATATTTTTAAGACATTTTTATGTTTAAACATTTTTTTAAAATACAAATATTTAGGTAAATGCTCTGTTTTTTATAATAAACATTTACCGGCCTGAATGTCCGAGAAATTTTCATAAAAAATATTCCTTCTCTGACAGGATTCGAACCTGTATCCTATACGGAACCGTCATTTAGCCTGTTGTATTATCAAAAGACACCACTAGTGTTGAAAAAAATGACTATTTTTGTAGTGATTTTATAACATATTTAAATTATAATTTTTGAATAAATAATTATATTTTCTCTATTCTGCATTGAGCACCCTTTTAAGAATAGTATTTGTTGGTTATTGGAATTTATTCCGTATACACCAATCCTATACTTGACTCAAGTCCTAAAGTTTAATTTCAGTAGTACAGTTTCATTTCATATTAGCTCTACTTCTCTATTAAGCACTGTTTTTTTTGTTTTTTTTTAATAAAAACATAAATACTAAAGAAATTTGGATCATTAATCTAACTGTTCTTTCCTATTACATCAATACGCACACACACACACACACATATATATATATAGTTATTTTCCAAGCGTAGCTGAGATGTGTCACAAGGCCGAAAGTATGGGGCACCTAGTGAGGATCGAACTCACTACTCATTTGTAATTATTCTAGCGACACAAACTTGCTATCCCTTACACCACCTGGAGGTGCCCCCATATATATATATATATATATATATATATATATATATATATATATATATATATATATATATATATATATATATATATATATATATATATATATATATATATATATATATATATATATATATATATATATATATATATATATATATATATTGAATTTGTAAGTCTGATGAATTGGATCGTGATTACGATTCCAATGTAATAAATTATAACCATGGAAAATTAGTATTGAGCCTTTTATATTATATATATATATATATATATATATATATATATATATATATATATATATATATATATATACAATAAGAGAAAGAACAAATGTTTTTATTATCATCTATTATAATATATATATATATATATATATATATATATATATATATATATATATGAGAGGTCTGATTAAAATGTATTGTGACTGTTGCTATGGTCACGGAATGAAAGTATGCATAATGAATCCACTTAGCTCAAATTGACCTCGAACTCTTTCGCACAGGAACACTAAGTTATTACTTTCTTGTTGACATTATTTATAGCAATGCTTAGGAAGAAAGTGTGTAGAGTATTATTGTCTCACTACATCACAACGGTTTCAGGATTGATCAAGCTTTTGAAGCATTTTTTTTTGGCCAAGAACAGCATTCCCCATGTCCGACAACCACTATATTCCCCAGATCTCACCCCTTGATGCTGCTTCCACTTCATAATTCAAATCCCACTTGAAAAGACCAAGATTTCAAGACGTCGATGGAATCCAGTAGAATATGATGAGGCAGCTGCACGCTATCCCCAAAAAGAGTTCCGGAATGCTTCCATCAATGGAAACGACGCTAGATAAAGTGTGTGTCTTCAGAAGGGGACTACTTCGAAGGAGACTATTGTCCTGAAGTATTCAAAAAGATCAGAGTAAATAAATAAAAGTTTTCAGGATCAAGTGCCATTTGGCCAGAAGTTAGAAAGTTCCGAATGTAGGCTTATAGAGGGAAAGTCACAGTTAGAAAATTGTCAGTTACTAGCCGGTTGTTAGGAAGAGAGAAACAGGATTTGTGTTTTCCTTTCTCGCAGTGGTGTTATTTCACTTTCCGTTACTTTGTTGAACGTATATCGGTTTTTTTTTCTAGTTTTGGTACAAACCTATGTAAACGAGAAACGAAATAAAACCTGACCTGATCTGTTTAGTCGGTAAAAAGACCGCATGAAGGTCGCGGATGTACCTTTACACTGTTAGCGATGAATACACATCCATTTTTAAAAAACTATCGTGGTAAAAGCTTTCAGAAAACGACAATCGTCAGTGACTTACTTTGTATACAAATCAACTTTGAAAGTGACACAAATAGAGTTGGTGTGTTCTTGCGCACTTGTCTGCTGTGTCAGGATTGATTGATTCAGTTGTTGTTTTTCACGGCTTATCAACATTTTCTGTGTTATTTAAAACCGAAACAAATTAGATATCTCGGCTTGTAGGTGTCTGCTAACAGTATCCGGTGTTCCAAATCTTAATATGCCTGATGAAATAGGAAACTAGTCGGAAAGCGTTTATAAATTTGAAGTGTTTCACTATTTTATTTTAGCTTAATTTGATTTTTTTTCAGACTGAGAGAACGCGGAGATGTTTCGTAATTTTAAATTCTATGGTGTTTGTTTTCATTGGTCCAGTCATCTAGATAATCTGGGCTATATATTCTGAAGACTCTAAGTTACAAACCTATGATTAAGTCTCATTTTATTATTTGATTGTGATGGGAATAAAAAATGATTAGGTGTGTTTTATTAGTTTAAAGGTCTAATTTCTTTTTGCTTCGGATTAATCGAGTCTCAAGAAAAGTTAGTGTGGCGGACTTCCACCACAATTATTTCATTTTGATTAGGAAACCAAACTGATGTGAAGAAAGGACAAGGCAAAGGTATCATTATATATAAAAATTGTATTCAACAATGCATACAATAAAGAATTTGTACGAAATAGCATGCAATGAGTAAGACGAGAGTTGTCTCTCTTTGGCTATCATTGTCTATCAAAGTTCTCTGAAAAGAAAGAGTTAATAGTTTGTAATAAATGTTTTTTAACAGTTTTGCTGTACAAGAAGAAAATTATGTAAGTGTAAAGGAATATGCAGTTTGTGAGTGTTGAGTGAGAAGATCGGCGAATAGCTTCAACTCTCGTGGATTTCCGTGGCAGCTGAAGTCTCACTGGTGTGTTTACACTTTTTTCTTGCTTTTATAGGTGATCATTGGATCAGAAGTGCTGCGCGGGAAGAATCACTCTTCACGTGCAGACAATCCGATTGGTCGACACTGACCAATCAGCGAATGAGCTTTGGGGAGATTTCTGTGAGCCGATTCTCCCAAAAGTGCACAAAATCTACTATACGAAAATATAGCGATTTCAAAATTGTCGCATAAGACAGTAGCGTTGGTTTCTGTCCAATGAATGATTGTTATTGAAATTTGAATTTGTATAGGTATGTATGTGAGTGCGTGATGACGATGATCGCTATAGTAGTGTGTTGTTTACTTTTTCATCGTGTTGAAATTCAATAGTGTGTTCAACGTTAATTTTTTTTTTTAATAAAGTTTGGTAGGTTTGCATTTAACGCATATACAGTAGGCTGTGATAATTTTTAGCCACCCTTGATTACTGCAATTTTAGCTTGTGTAATAACGTATCTTTTTTTTCCAGATAATACCGTGTTAATATCAAGCTACTCTCATCTATGAACTATAGTTAACTTATATTTTGCAATGAAAGGTCGCGGAAGTAAGGAAATTGGTGATTTTCAACGAAAGCAAATAACAGAATGATATCAGTAATGCAAGTTACATCTGAAGATGTTGAAACGCTGAAATTTTAAATTTAATTTTTTACACGTGTCTGGGCATGTTGTTTTCTTTCTCTTTATGTGTCGTGTTCCTTCAGGACGTGGGCGATCATGGCTCTCCACTTCTTCCTATTCCTTGTAGCTCTCAATAAGTTTCGTCCACCTCTCCCAGACCACGTTCTGTCATCCACTTGCTTAAACCCGCCAGGTATGTCATGCGTTGCTTTCCCTTGTCTCTCTTTCCCATCTATTCGACCTGTGAGTATCAGATTTTCCAAGCCCTTCTTTCTCATTACGTCTCACAGAAATCTCAGCTGCCTCTTCCTAATGTTACATATAAGCTTCCTCCTTGTTCGCATCATCTCCAATACCTCGTCGTTGCTCACATGTTCGGTCCATGGTATCCTTAGCATCTTTCTGTAGAGCCATACATCCGTTGCTTCGAGTCTCTTCTTCATCTTTGAGGAGACTGTCCAACATTCGCTGTCGTTAAAGAAGAACAGATGTCACGTAGCAGCTCAGTACTCTTTTATTTGTTACCAAAGAAATCCTCCTGTCTCGTAATACCCTGCTTAGCTTTTGGAATGCGTCTTTGGCCATCCCAATACGTCCTCGTATCTCAGCGTCGCACTTACCCTCCTCTGTCAAGACTCTTCCCAGATAATCAACTTAATTCAGTTTCTTTATGCTTTTTGTTTCTATCACTTTTACTATAAAGTATCTCACTTTGTGATGATAGAAGATCTGCCACGAAAGGTGAAATGCAAGAACCTGGACGCAAATGTAACGTGGATGATATCGCGATCAAAGCACTTTCTATATACTTTCACCTCAGTAAGTTGCTTTCACTTTTGATTAAAGAAACATTTTTTAAATCAACATTATGGTCAAACTTATTATGGAGAGAGACTAATGCATTGAAAGTGTTATCTTGTAAAATATCTCTTTAGTATTTATATAATATTTTATTTAAATTTTCTAAAGGTTTCTCTTATATATTCCTAGTGGCATTCATTACAGGTCATATAGTAAATTCTTCCTTTAAATTTGACAGTTTATTATTTCGAAGACGTATTGCTATGGACAAAGATGCATTCCAAAAACTAAGCAGAGTATGAAGAGAAAAAATTCGTTAGAAAGAAGAAAAATGCATTGAACTGTTACTTGATATTTTTCCACCTATATGGCAGTGAATGCTGGACAATCTCCTCAAAGATAAAGAAGAGACTTGAAGCAACAGAAATATTGTTCTACAGAAAGATGCTGAGGATACCCTGGACCGAACGTATGAGCAAGGATGATGATTTAGAGAAAATAGAAACAAAAAGTAAACTTATACCTAACATCAGGAAGAGGCAGTTGAAATTTCTGAGACACGTAATGAGGAAGGAGGGCTTGGAAAATCTGATACTCACAGGACAGATTGAGGGAAAGGGAGATGAAAGCAGCGCGTAACATACTTGATGAGCTTGAATAAATGAATGGTAGAACAGGGTTTGGGAGAAATAACAAAAAGACAAAACTTAATAAATGCGGAGATAGCAAGATGTGGAGGACCACGATCGCCTATGTCCTAAGGGGACACGGCACATAAAAGTACAAGAATTCGCTTGGAAGTAGTTGTAACAAATTTTATATTAAGCTTAAATAAATTATTTTAAATTGTAGTTGTGATAGAGTTGATAGTTGTTGAAAGAAAAACTGATTTGTGATCAGTTGGCATATATATATATATATATATATATATATATATATATATATATATATATATATATATGATTTTGTTGAGCGGTAAAGAAAGTTTTCTTTAGATTTGGGGAGGTGCTTTCTAAGGATGTCGAGGCATTTTTGACAGTTATATTAGCGAATAATTATTTGACATCTAGACTTGTCCTAATTTTGTTTTTCATATCGGTGTGTTTTTTTTAATTCTTTTGATTAGACCGCTATAATGTTTAATGCGATGGATTGGTGGTACCTAGGAAAAGGTACCTAGGAAAAGGTACCTAGGAAAAGATTTCAAAGCTTTACTGATGCATTTGTCACTTTGTGGGTTGGGGCGCTGGTGATAATGGATATGAAGATGTTGTGCTGATGCATTGGGGGTAACCGTATAGTGTAGGAGTTATTGTTAACTCTCACGCTAATAGGGAAATAGAGAAACAGGAATTTTAAAATTTTAGCATCTAACTCAGCCCATTCCTACTTTTCTTTTTACGTTTTAGCTAAGGTATGTTTAAATAAAACAGATTCTAAAAATAAACATACAAAATCACTGCTTATGGGGAGATTCTATCGGTCAACCAAATTTTTGTTTGCAAAAACTGTTGTTGAAAGAAAAGAAACAGTGGCTTCCAATTAATTGGCATATATATATATATATATATATATATATATATATATATATATATATATATATATATATATATAATTATTTATTTGAATATTACAACATAAATATGTTATAAAATCACGACTTATATATATATATATATGATTTTGTTGACCGATAAAGCAAGTTTTCTTTAGATTTGGTAAGGTGGTTTCTAAGGATGTCGAGGCATTAATAGGCCGATTTGTGCATGCTAATCGGTTCTTGAAGGTCGTGGCATTTTATGTTTGCATTTTATGTTTTGCATTTTATGCTTCCCCACCTTGTATTCTTGCATTAAACGATTTAAAAAAGTGGAGTTAACGTTAAAGACTTACGCCCACTTTATGTAAATGCCCTTTGGAAAGGCATGAACCCATATTTCACTGCAATCTGTTCCATCACTACATATCTCGATAAAATGCCTCATCTTTGGCATGTCCCAATGACAGACAGAAAAGTGAAACCTCCTATTACTATCATGTCTACCGAGATAAATGAAATCAGGAATAAGCTGTTAATCCCAATTATCAACCTGCCCTAGGTATGACGATAAGCTACATCTGCGTCCTGGGTAAGACGATAAACTACGTCCCTGATCAGGCGGTTTTGAGGAGCGTAGAACTACCTCTTAATTTCTGATGTTCCCAAGTCCACCCAGGGTGGTAGTACATGTTAGGGTCCCAGCTATGGGCAAATAGTTAACCAACAAACTGGGGTCAAAACACTATGAAAGTGTAAAAATAGATTTTAATATCAGAAATGCTTTTTTTTTAAATTATTGCCAGCAATACATTTATGAAGAAAAAAATATTACCAAAAATAGATTTATGAAGGAAAAAAATATTACCAGCAACAAAAATTTTGTTGGCATTAAATAACCCATTGAGGTTGATATGCCGTAAACCAAACCAAACCAATTATCAACCTTGGCAGAGAACAATCATATAAACATAAAAAGATTTTCGTTCACTCTTGTGAATCTGCTATTGACGTCTCAGAGGTCATTTCAGGTCAACTCTTGGATCCCTTGACGGTCTAGTGTGGCATTGAGTGGATAGGTCAAAATGTGTCAGTATCGATGTCAAGAAAAAAATGACATCAACAGACCAAAAAAATCTTGTGAGGTTGTTCTTTACTTATTCATAATCCCTTAACTTCTTTTCCAATAGTTAATAAAAAAAACTTCTCGTTTTGAGAAGTCGCGACTGACGATTTTTCGACTTTACGCTGCTCCGAGAGTGTAATATTGTGTTAAGAATTAAGTATTTAGAAGAAGAAAAAAATGTAACTAAAAATAGGCACAAAGACAACTGGAAACGTATCATATTTCTAAAATACGATATATTTAATAGGATTTGTTATCGGTCACAAATTCCGCAAAAAAGAAAGAGAATGTAAATATGTCGCTATGCTGTTTCACTGACACGTGTATTGATGAATCGTCAGTTAGCGAGAAGGCGACATTTCCTGACAAAAAAAAGGAGTTTCTTCCTCCAACTGCTAGAATTCAGAAGTTTCTCTCATTCACCTCACAATCCCTGAAAGTGACAAGTAATCGGCAAAATTTCCATACAGCAGACGGTAAAAGTAGCTAATATAAATCGGGTAATTTGCAGTTTAAGCCCAGCGCACGGTTTCTAATAAAAATTTCCCGAATAGCTACATTTAGGTCTAAATGTACATGTTTAATTCGAAAATAACAAAGAAATTTTGCTAAAATCTACCATTTTGAACTTATCGACAATAAAATTTCGGACTTATTCGCGTCGCGGCTACAGCACGGCAACCATTACTGGCACTGTTTACATACGTTTTCCTCGGAGTAGTCGGACGCAGAGGCTTCACTTGTCTTGATTAATGCGCACACAGTGCGCCAACTTTGCGCGAGAATTGAAAAGAGCATGATTATTTATAAAATAAAGAAATGCTAGAAAGGAAATAATAATAACAAGAACAAATTTAAGGTTCAATTTTTTTTGTATATAAAATTTTGGAGTTTTACGAAGCATAATTATTAAGTATGTTAAAATAAGATTTCATTGGTATCACAATTTGTTTTATTTATTTAATTTGTTTATTATAAAAAAAAAACACTTGACATTGCTTTTCTAAATAACTTAAACAAATTTGCCAAAAGCCCTAACCTACCCCCAGCCCCAATCCTAAACACTGCGCAGTAATTGAGACAGGTAAGATCAGTAAAAAGTCCGTTAACTACGTAAGCTTCCGCACATGATTATTCCGAGACAAATGTATGTAAACAACGCCACTAATGGCGGACGGGGCCGACGGGAATGGACACGAATGAGTCCGAAATTTTATTGTTGATAACTCCAAAACTGTAGATTTTAGCAAAATTTCTTTTTTTATTTTCGAATTAAGCATGTTAATTTAGACCTAAATATAACTATTCGGAAATTTTTTTATTAGAAACTCTGCGCGTGGCTTAAACTGCAAATTACCCTATAAATCTGTTATGATCCAGGTTAGGACCCAGGAAGAACAACACGAACACAAGAGTTGAAATAACGAAGATATATTACACGAAATAATAATACAACATGTGGAAGGTGTTAGTATGACTGTCAGTCTGTTTTGGAGTGAACTACTATCGGCTCGACTCGATTCGATATTTAACAGTCCCCCCACGAGGAAAGTATGTGGCACAAGGCCGAGTTTAATGTGGGTTTCTCCGAGCCCGTAAGCTCGGCCAAAAATACTCCCTTAAGAACCCGTATAAACGGTTTCAAGGCTTGTCTACCACCCCGAACGAAACTCTACCCCCTGGCAACGCCTCGTCCGGGTTCCTCTCTACCAAAGCAGAGAGTTCGACAGGAGTCGCGCACAGTCAGAGACAGCGGCTCGACTCGATTCGTACCTCTCTCTTGAGAGGCGTAGTATACATAGTGTTAGGAAGAGTTCATTCTGTTGTTATAGGTAAGGACCCATAACAAAATCATATGCGTTGTCGTATTTAATACCACAAAAAAAACTTTTACTTAGTATAAAGAAGGGCTGATTTGACTTCCAGTAAAAAAAAGAAACGAAAAAACGAGAGATTGTGACTGATGTATTGGCCAGAAGACAGGCATAGAAACTAACGCTGCAACACAACCTATATGGCGTACTACTGAACAACGACCTTAGCCGCCAAACATCAGTTCGAGCCAGATACCTAACCACACATGATACCGTGATTATGACATCACACCAATGCGCATTCAGTAGTTGTCAAATTTATTTATTGCATGATGGATGCTGCTAATTCTCTCCAACAACCAGTCGAACCAGCGGTCATCGCCATTAATATCCAATATAACAATTTTGCATCTTACCTATTTTTCTATGTTTTTTTCTTGTTTTCAAAACATGCAATTGTGTCTGCTATATGCTAAAGTTTTTCTCCTTCCTGTGATGAAAGGAAAAAGATGGAAACAATTTCCTTAAAGAAAAACTAAATATAATATGATTTTAAACTTCTAACTTCGCTTTACGATGTACGCCTCGGAACGTCGCCCGATTTTCAGTCGAGGTGCAGCTGTCTCTATAAAATACTAAAAGTTTAAATTTGTATGTCTGTACTTCTAAGTAAGCGAAAAACGCATGATAACCAGAGATACTAATTTATGATATCCCTCAATGGATACCTTAATTCAATACCAACTTAAAGAATGCTAAAAAAATGTCTGGAAAATTTGCAATTGAATAAGATGCCAGAAATTGAACCTGAAAGGATATAGGAGTTTGTTGAATATTTGTTATTGTCATCTAGTTGTCGTGAGATCGATTCCTGGATCAGTTAGTGAAACATTGGTACTGCAGAAACGAATAATAACTATTGCCACAGGGACAAAATAATGTAATGATCATCAGTCAAAAATATTGGACACCTGATGATGGCCAGACGGGTATTTGACCGAAAGGTTATCACTGTAATAACATTTATTTTAAGACAGGAGAAATAGTTTGAATAATAATAATAATAGTGCTCAACTGAAAAAAAAAAGCTTCAAGGGAGATAATTCGTAAATGCCAATTATCAATTGATGCCAATTATCTTTGCAAAAGCGTGGTTTTCAGATTCGTCAAACTAATCTTGATTCAATGTTAAAAAGCTTAACACAAGAAATTAATGGAATGTAGAAATATTGACGATTTATTATGCAAGTGTCGGAATATAAAAAATATAAAACCGTTAATCCTCTGCGGGGCCTTTGTCACAACATTAGTGAGTTTGGTACGTTTCGGCGTAGCCCATTTAGCGTGGCTGATTCGGCGTCAGAAAAATAATTGGACTATTCGAGACAGCAGTTTAGGCGACAAACTGTTTCGACTGTCTTTGATTGGAAGACACCCCCCCACACACACGCACACACACACACACACGCACACACACACACCTAAAAAAGGATAAAAGCATTGAAAACACCCAAATTTCAATATGACTTTTTATTCATTTAGGGAATTTACGAAATTAAGGATCCTATTAAAACACTAATGGAATAATGTAAATTAAAAACTTAAATTAAAAATATTGTATTTAAAAAAAAACTTAGTAAAATGATTTAATCTTAGAAATTATTTGTTCATTTCGTAATTATGAGCAACACCCTTCAGGAATTCAATAGGATCTAATGATTCAATTTCCATTATGACGTTTTTGATTTCTTTCGTCAGCATCTCTATATTATTTTAGCTTTTTGGTGGGTGGATATCCAGTGATCAACTTTTCGTATCAATAAATTTCCAGATTGAAGGATAAAGCATTCCTGACTCATATATAATATAAAAATAATCCTAACTACTCTTTTTCTTAAATATAAAAATGCCTTCAACTACTCCTTTTCTTAAATTGGACTATTCGAGCATATAACGATGAAGTACTAATTTGACTACGAAACGAGAGAGAGAGAGTGGGGGGAGAACAAATTTGACTATAACGACGAGGTAGTAATCCTACGCCTAATCGTCCCTCTGCCGAAATATTCCTATGTCGACTCGGCTACGCCGAATCAGCGACGTCAAATGTGCTACGCCGGAACGTCCCATCCCCAACATTACTATCGTGGTTTTTTTTAAATACTCTCTATTTAAAGCAGGTACCACCACTGATTTGGTAAAAAATTAGCAAACCATGATAAAAATAAAATGTCCCAAACTTAAAAAAAGAAAGTTTTATCGTCAAAATCTGTGCGTCATTATTATGAAGAAAGACTAAATGATTTATTTTTTGATTATAAAATCATAATTTTTAATCTTTTTTTTTGAATGTTCGAAATTATGGTTAAAAGTCTTTGTTTTTTTCGTCAACAGGTGAGGGTTGGGTCAAAGATAATATAGGAAATTTTAGCGTCTTTTATAGGTGACAAGCAAAATGATTTGGAAATCCGTGCAAAAAGCAAATTGCGAGATTTTAAGTAAACTTTCAGGACATATTCACAACTTAATGAAATTATTTTAGAAATGCTATTTTAGAAAATTTTGGTAAAAATATTTTTTTTGCATTTGTTTTTGTCTAGCTCTCTGTGTCACTAGTTCCCATATTGTACTCATTTCTATGCTCGGCCGGCTTATTAGATTTTTTATACCCTTGCATATACTCTGATTCCTTAAGTTTTCGTATTTTCCAGTGATGTTCCCTATTATTTGAACTTCATCCCACAGAGGGAAGTGATCTCTCTTTTTTTCCATATATAGTCAGCCATGCATGATTTTCCATTTCCCCTAGTGTTACAGCCTTACCCTGTTCCTGATAAAAATCTTAAGGGGTCGGCCTGTCTCTCCTTTATATTTCTTGGCACAGCTGCACGGGAAGGTGTACACACAGTCCTTAGTCATGTTCTCCTCTATGGGGTCTTACTCGCAAGAGATGTCTGCATAGTGTTGAACCACTCCTGAAGATTGTATTGATGTCATAAGGACCACAGATCTTTTGTATCTTTTCCGATAAACCCTTCAAATAGGGTAGACAAAACGTAGCTGTTTTCTGGGTGTTGTTATCATCTTGTATCCTTCTATCCTAGTTGATGGGGGCTGTTATCACGTTCCCAGAGTATTTGCTTCGTTGTAGAGTATTGCTTATACTGATCAGTTCTTGTTCATCCGTCTCTGGGTCATCACAACACTTTTACTCGAAGCTGTAGGCAGCGGACGATCCCTTTCTTTACACTCTATGGCTGGTGGAATCGAAGTTGAGGTATTGTTACGTAAAAGTTGGCTTACAGTATACAGATGTTTTGAAGCCATGCTCTGTTCGCGATATTAGTACATGCAGGAATGCTAGTTTGTTTTCGTTTTCTTTCTCCATTGTTAATTGTATCGAGGGTCTTATTGAATTATTTCATATTCCTGGTGTGACCAGAATTTGAAGGTGTCATCTACGTATCTCAGCCATAGAGGTGGCTTTAGTGATGTTGATTCTAATGCCATTTCTTCGAAGTTAGCCATTGCTGGCGATAATGGTGAGCCCATCGCCAAACCTTCATCCTGTCGATATATGTCTGATCCCACTCCGAAGTATGCTGTTTGTATACAGAAAGTTGGCATCTCAACCAGGTTATCAAGTAATATACTAGTACGTTCTCCTAGAGATGAGTCCGGGGCCACTCTATCCCTGACTACTGACAATGCCTCCTCCGTGGATGCTTTGATGGGAAAAATAACCACGTCCAGACTAATCATCTGGTTGTATTTGATGGAAGCATTTTCAGTCATATGATAGTGACTTTCCTATTAACGGATCAACTATATCCACAAGGAAGAAGGGCTTTGGCAGCTAACAATTTTCCTAAGAGAAATACCGATTTTGTGAATTTGGGGGAGACCGTATATGGGAAGTAATGCTGTGACAACTGCCTGTATGTCTTAGGTGGGAAATGGTCCTTGTTCTTGATATTTAGGATCTATGACAGTTTTCTTTCTGTTTTCATTGGTGGGCCTTTCTTTAATTTACTATAGCTGCCATTTCTATTGAGGTCTTCCTGTGTTCCTGATTATTCTGTTTTGTCCATCATTACAGTCGCGTTGCCTTTGTCGGTATGGTGATATCATTCCTTTGTAGGAAGTTTAAAGTTTATATTAGTTAAAAGTAGAAGTCCTTGGAGAATTAAAATCATCAATTTCTTTTTGTAAAACAAGACACACAGTTATAATAATCTGCTCTGAATCGTAAAATAAAAAATGCAATAAAACTAAGACATTATTTAATTAGAAAAGCTATTAATTGATTTTAGGAATAAGATATATTATGGACACGATTGTCTTAAAAATCCCTTTTCAATGAATAATGAACCATAAATGGAAAGTTTTAGTATAATTTATCGACTGCCAATATTTTAAAAACAATTTTGAAGTTTTTTTGTGTGTATAAACGTGCCAATTTTTGTAAATACGAACATCCATACACGACATTATCAGAAAATAAGTGTGATAACTATAATAAATTTAAAACCAATTTACCTAAAATTCAATCAAACATTAGATTACTTTGATTATCTTCCTAATGCTTTCAGATTACTGATTAGCTAAAAATTATATAAAAAAGGCGCTCACGTTATATTCCTCGCGTAAATTTTACAGATATGACCACCCTAGAAAAAATTAGAGGAACTTTCGTCTGTCAGTCAAGCTGTCACCCGGTCAATACCTTAAATAAACAGATACCACCGTGTTAGAAATGCATTTCTACGATATTTTAAATTTAAAGTAATTAATATTTGTTTCAAATCAGATTAATTCAAATTTAAATCAGGTAACATTCCTCAAGTAGAGTTTCCAAAACTATATTATTATGAATATTTTTTAATAATGAACATTACATTGTGATTAAAGATGATTAAATATGGCGCCAAAATCAGCGATTTTTGCAAAATCTAAACGAAAACTCCCTCCAGTCAATTTAAATTAGTTTTGAAATACAGTAAAGTGTTTTGTTTATTGAAAATATTAAATTTAATCTATTTACTTGAAATTAAAACTAAAATAAAAGATTTAAGAAAGATTTTCATTTTTTAAAATTCAATTATAAAACCTTAGGCACCGTGTTTCTGTGTTGTTACCTAATTTAAAATATATATATATTTTTTTAAGCATATCACCCCAAGCAAGGCTGGAAGCCACTAGTACGCAGGGGGTTACAGAAGGTTTGGAGGAAGAGCAGATAGGAGTGGTAAAGGAGAGGATATGAAGAAAGATAGTGGATCGATCAAGGCTAGGGGGTTACAGAAGATTTGGAGCGAGAGCAGATAGGAATGAAAGGTGAAAGTATGTGGAGAAGGGAAGAGGATAGATCAAGGCAGCTGGAGATGTCGATTGACGTTACACTTAAATAGTTGGATATTGTATTTGTCAGGGAAACAGGAATAAGGAAGGGAGTTCCACAGGTGAGATGTGCAAGACATGAAGCTATTGGAGTAGAAGAGACGTCTACATCTAACAGTTTCAACGGTGAAGGGGTGGGAACGGGATGCCAGCTTCGTGGGACGTTTAAATTCATGAGGCCTGGGAACCAGCGAAAGCAGCTCCTCGGAGCAATTACCGTGAAAGTATTTATAAAAAAGACAGAGCGAGGCAACGTCGCGTCGGTGAGAGAGAGACTGCAGACGAGCTGACAGATCGGGGCCAATTACATTGCATATCTGTCTCTGGATCTTATCAAGAACCCTGAGGCAAACAGCAGGGGCTCCAGACCATATATGGCAGCAATACTCCATGCAAGGGCGAATGGTCGATTTATAGATTTGGAGGATAGATTCCGGGGAGAAAAATTATAGAATAGATATATCGTTTGCTCCTTAATTTTCTTGTTATATACTGTCTTGAGTATCTGTTCTCTTTCTTCGTTATAGAATAAATAAAAATGGACAAGCAAAAAGTTTTATTCTGAAAACTCGATTTAAAAAGTCCAAATTAAAATATGCAAAAATAGGTTTCATTTTATTTTTGACTAAACAAGTAATATGAATTTTGTGATGAAAATCGGAAACTTCTTAAAAAACAGAAATTTTTAAACTAAAAAATTAATTTTCTAATATTTGACTTTTTAAATCGATTTTTCAAAATAAAACTTTTTGCTTGTTCGTTTTTATTCCTTCTACAGAGAAGAAAGAGAACAAACACTCAAAGACAATATATAACAAGAAAATTAAGAAACAAATGAGGCAGAGGTATTCCAAAAACGGTTTGTCTAATCGTGAAAATTTTTAATTGCCACTTGCTAAATATTAAGGAGAACCATTCTGTCGGATGTTCAAACACCGGCACTAATGGAGTGTAAAAAATACGTGACATATTCGTAAAATTCTAAAGTTTCATTGTAACTGAAGATATTTTTTGGTGATTTTGTGCTGCAAAATGCCATGATATTCAAACATCTGAAAATCATCAGAATATTTCAGTCAGTTAAATGTGGAAATCTTAACAGCTCTCTCTATTACCAACACCTACTTGAATATCAAATACTGCAAATAAAAAATCAATCAATCGGTCCACATGATACTTGCTTTCATCAGTAATCTTCATTGGAAAAGTTCAGTGGCAATAACTTGTTGGAAATATAACATTTTTTATTCACATAGCGTTTTTTATTAAAAAATAATAACATAAAAATTATTATCCGTCCTGGGTATGACGATAAACAACATCTGACAGTAAAGCCTCTTATCAAAAGGTTTTGAGGAGCTTGGAACCACTTCTTAAATGTTGGTGTTTTCCAATTCCACCCTGAGCCGATGTGGTAGCACCTGTTAGGGTCCCTGCTCTGGGCAAATGGTTAGATCCTAAATTGGGGTCAAAACACTATGAGAGTGTAAAAATAGGTTTTAATACCAGCGATACTTTTTTGTAAAAAATTATTTCAAGCAATACATTTTTGAAGAAAAATTATTACCAGCAATACATTCTTGGATAAAATTATTACCAGCAGTACTTTTTGGAAAAAAGTCTTGTCAGCATTAAATAACTAATTAAGGTTGATATGCCATAAAACAAACCAAAGCAAAATTATTATCAATCTGTTCATCAGAGCCTACAAAACGGCACTAAAAAATTACAAAGAGATTTTATAAATAACAGAAACCAGTTTACTTAAATAATTCCAACGGGAAAAACAAAAGAAATGGGTTAGCATATGTGCCTAGAAAAGAAAGGACGAAACGACTCTGTTAAGAAAGGTTTTCCTTTTGTTTATATATATATATATATATATATATATATATATATATATATATATATATATATACTGATGACTGCGTTTAACATGAAACATTATACTGAATGTATTTGCTTGGGTTTCTATAAATTCAGTAAAGTATTTGATTTATACGAACAATAATATCAAGTGAATTTGCTAAATGGCAATGATAGTCTCGAGTTATTTCCTCCTAATTTTCGGAACTGTTCCTAGGGGACGCTCTCCAACACTATAAATACTCTGCGATAAAATTTTATCATTCTCTTCTTACTTTTCCACTTATATATGTAAATCTCTCGTATAGAATGCGTTTCCTTCGGGAAACGCATGAATAATACATACATACACACACACGTACGTACGCAAACGTACATACGCACATTGACTCGTTTCACATACTTTAGACTAAAAGATTTCTACATTCATTTGGAACACACGTTATTGTCTTTGGCACTTGTAAACCCTTGTTTGTTAATACATTATATTTTGTTTGTATATATATATATATATATATATATATATATATATATATATATATATATATATATATATATATACCCAAGTATAGGATTAGTAAATACGGAATAAATTCCAATAACCAACAAATACTATTCTTAAAAGAGTGCTCGATACAGAGTAGACCAAATATAATTATTTATTCGAAAATTATAACATAAATATGTTATAAAATCACTACAAAAATAGCCATTTTATCTAAACACTTCTACTGTCTTGTCAAGTGATGGTGTTGATTCAACACCATCACTTGATAAGACACCAGAAGTGTTGAAACAAAATGGCTATTTTTGTAGTGATTTTATAACATATTTATGTTATAATTTTCGAATAAATAATTATATATGTGTGTGTGTGTGTATGTGTGTGTGTACAAACAAAATATATATATATATCGGTTCTTGTTGTTTCTTACATTTCTTTAGGTGGACTCATTATCCGAGTCTGCCATGTTTGTTGTAGGCATTTCAGGATAGACCCGTGTTTATCTCACAACGCGTACACAACAATAGTGGCTATAAAAAGGATATTAGATGAAATAATATTCGACAATTGTACGAAACGGATGCAGAAAAACTTTCGGCCCGATCAAGAAGCTTTCAGAAAAAAGTTGATGCTTGATCATTTCATTGATTTTTTTGTGCGAGAGATTGAGACGAAGAAATTGTCAGCACCCCACGAACTTTATTTCATGTTCACCAATAAATGTTGTTTATTTATTGCCCAAGTACAGTTTCAAAAATATATGTCAAAGAGCTGAGGCCGTTAGTAACTTTTTGAAGTGTAAATGTGTGTTCTTCGTTTTTGATATTCGGAGCAGAGAACGAAATTCCAGGTTTGAAAATCAATGCTTTTTCGATAAAGGATTTTATAAAGAGTTTCACCAGATCATTTCGCTTTGTTTAGCCGACAGTCTGTGTCAGTATTGTTCTATTTTGGCGATAGTGTTTGTCAGTATCGTTCTATTTTCGTGATAGTGTTTGTCAGTATTGTTCTCTTTTGGTGATAATGTTTGTCAGTATCATTCTATTTTGGTGATAGTGTTTGTCAGTATTGTTCTATTTTGGTGATAGTGTTTGTCAGTATTGTTCTATTTTGGTGATAGTGTTTGTCAGTATTGTTCTATTTTGGTGATAGTGTTTGTCAGTATCATTCTATTTTGGTGTGTGGTGGCACGGAGCAAGCGAAGGACCGGATATTAACCCTCAGAGGTTTAGACAGCAAATGACCAATACTGGTCTCTGCGCACCCGGCTCCACGCAGAATTTCCGGTGGAAAACTAAAAATAAATAAAAAGAATGATAAACAATTTTCCACCAATTAAACAGCTCCGCGCCATACCCAACAGTTTGTTTCAGCAGACTGACTCTGATCCGAAGGGCACACATAAATAGAGCGATAAATTCACTTCTAAGACAGAAAGCTTTGAAGTACCGTCAGTGAATGTCGCTACGCTTTTCTCACCCGTCAAACCCGATGCCTTCAGCCTTCCTTCACCAACGGAGATATCAAAGGACTCCTACCAACCCATTGACCTCACCTTTCATCTCCTGTGACCAGCACGTCATGAACTTAAGTATTAACAAAAGACACTTATATTCTTTTAATAATCGGATTTCTCTTCTATGAATGAACATTTTGTAACGGACTTTGTGCGTGTTAATCAAGAAACATTGTACGATTCATTGATGTTGCATTTAAATACAAATTGTTTTTGATATACCCTTCTCTTTCGTATGTTATTTTGTTTATGTTATGGTGACCTCAATTTGATCGCTTGTTGAACTTTTAGGCCAAACTAACTCCCGAAGGACTGTTACTATTTATCTACCTTCTGATACAAGCAACAATTAACAACGAGAACTCTACACCCCATCACCATAAGTGGTGACGCCCGACGTGATTTTAACACAAATATATACACGCACGCACAAACAAAAAAAAAAAAAAAAAAAAAAAAAAAAAAAATTGAACTGTCACAAAATTAGAATTTTTATTCAACACAAACCAAAAACATGGCAGATGACGCTGAAGAAACTACAATTAATCAAAACCAACCAATCCAAGCTGTTGCGATAAAACCACCAAACTTCATTGAATCAAACGTAATAGCTTGGTTTGCGATAATGGAGGCGCAATTTAATATTGCAAATATAAGACAGACCAGTCAAAAATTTTTTTAACACTTTGGCAGCTCTCCCTGTGGACATAGTAGGAAATATACAGCCAACTATACTGCAATCAAAAGATTACGACGCACTAAGAGAAGCAGTGACGGGCGCTTACGAGAAAACAAAACCAGAGATGCTGGACAAATTAATGTCGTCATCGACTGTAACAGGTCGTCCCTCAGTATACCTGAATGAACTTATGTCATTAGCAAGCCGAATTGGCGTAGGGGACGATATCGTACGTCACAAATTTATTCAAGCCCTACCTCACTCCATTAAACCAGTGGTAGCGGCACAAGTCGATTTAGACACAGATCGCCTTGGAAGAATGGCGGATGACTTACTATTATATTTTAACAAACAAGACACCGCACATATTCGACAGATTTCGGGGAAGCAAAGGGATGAACAGCAAAATAAAAATGAAACTAAAAGGATACATGGCTGTTCCCACAGTGAAAATAAATTCCCTACCAGTGTTCGCCCTTTTAACAAGGACCAAAAACCTCTAATTTGCCGAGCGCATTTATACTTTGCGGAACGTGCAAAATTTTGTAAGCCGTGGTGCAGATGGCCAAATAAACGAAATGTTCAAATGCAACCCAACTCTCGCCCAAATTCACCAGTTCCTCGTGAGATTTCGGAAAACTAACTAGGCGAGAGGTGTTAGCTTCCATTTCCTCGCCGCTTCTCATTGTAGCCGCACGGTTAGGAGCTCAAAGTTTAAATTTTATTGTGGATACAGGAGCTGCCGTATCTATACTTCCGAAGAGATATTTAAGCGGAGCTGTAACATACCCAACCAATATCTCTTTAGTGTCTGCCAACGGTCAAAAGATTGAATGCTCAGGACAAGCAGTACTGAATCTAACACTACGGAACCTCAGACGAGAATTTACCTGGACATTTATAATAGCCGAAACTGCTCAGCCACTCCTAGGATACGATTTCCTAAACCATTTCGGGCTAATGGTGGACTGCACAAACAATAAGCTGATTGATAAAATGACTAATAGACAATCCGATGCACATCCATCGTCTATTATCATGAATATAGATTTAGTACCGAATAAAGATGCTAACAAAATGGTACGAGCAATTCTGGAGAAATACCCAAACTTAATTTCTCCTCATCGCGACACGAATGCAACAAAACCAAAGATATTCCATAGAATAGAAACTGGTAGCAACCCTCCTACTTTCTCCAGAGCCAGACAATTATCAGCTCAGAGATGTGAAATTGCAAAAGAGGAATTCAAGAAACTCCTAAAGGCAGGAATAATTTCCCCTTCAAACTCTGAATGGAGTTCAGCCTTACATATGGTACCGAAGTCAGACGGCACATATAGACCTGTTGGCGATTACAGACATTTAAATACCATAACAAAAGCCGATCGATATCAAGTCCCAAATATAAATTCCTTGTCTTCGAAGCTTCATAATAAGAAGTTCTTTTCAAAGATAGACCTGTCGTCTGCTTATCATCAGATACCTGTACATCCGGAGGATGTTTGCAAGACAGCCATCTCTACCCCTTTTGGGTTATTTGAATATAACTATATGCCTTTCGGACTACGGAACGCATCATGTACTTTTCAGAGAATGATGGACAATATCTTTCGTGATACTGATTATACCTTTGTATATATCGACGATATCCTTATATTCTCAGAAGATGAAGAAACTCATTCCAAGCATATCGACCTAGTACTACAAAAACTGAGTGAGTACGATTTTAAAATTTGTCTCTCCAAATGCATATTTAGTGCTAATGAATTAGACTTTTTAGGATTTCATGTTTCTGCTAGTGGTCTCAAACCCAGTGCTAAAAAGTTGAATGAATTAAGTGAATTTCCTCAACCAAACGATTCCAAATCACTACGCCGATTCATCGGAATGGCAAATTTTTACAGAAAACTTGTGCCAAATTTCAGCGATATCATACTACCTCTCACGGAAAAAATACGTTTAAACCAAAATTCCAAGTCATTAACCCTAACAAAGGAAGAAATTGAATCTTTCGAAAATATGAAAAAGTCTTTATCAAATGTAACTGTTTTGGCTTTCCCCAGCTCGAAAGCTAACAACTATCAACTTGTAACAGACAGTTCGAATTATGCGGTGGGTGCAGCACTTCATCAAATGATTGATAATCAACCCATCCCCATAGGTTTCTTTTCAAAGAAATTATCCCAAACCCAACAAAAATATTCTACTTTTGACAGAGAACTACTAGCTGCCTATCTAGCAGTACTCCATTTTAAACATTTAATAGAAGGCAGAAATGTAATGTTACTGACGGATCACAAACCACTTTGCAGTGCTTTTAAAAGCCAGTCTTCCTTAAAATCAGATAGACAACAGCGTCACCTCTGTTTTATCAGCGAATATGTAAATGACATTTCACATATAAGAGGTTCACAAAATATAGTAGCTGATTGTTTATCACGACCTGTCAACGCGATCACTATTGATATATGTGACTTACAAGAAATAATGAAGCATCAAGCTACTGACAATGAAATTCAGGCATTCAAAGATCAACTGAAACCATACACAATAAATCAAAATGAAACCATATTATGTGACACGACATTACCTTTTCCACGACCTTTTGTGACTGAAAAGCTCAGAAAATCGGTATTTGACAGTCTGCATAATCTATCACATCCAGGAATAACATCTTCAAGAAAAATAATAAAATCCAGATACTATTGGCCGAAGATGGACAAGTCAATAAAAACCTGGTGCACAGAATGCCAGCACTGCCAACAAGCAAAAATAATAAAACACACAAAGAGCAAAGTAAATCCATTTGAATTACCTTCCAGTCGTTTTGAAACGGTGCATGTGGATATTGTCGGTCCCTTACTACCAGTAAAGAACCAAACTGACCCTTATTTTTCACCATATCGATATTTATTAACATGCATTGATAGAAATACGAGATGGATAGAAGCATGCCCAATAACAGAAATTACGGCAAAATCAATATCAACGGCTTTTGTCAATCTGTGGATCTCCCGATTCGGGGTTCCTCTTCATGTCGTTACGGACAGAGGAAGCCAATTTGAATCCGAATTATTCTCAGAACTATCAAAAATAATAGGCTTCCACAGATTACGAACAACGGCGTACCATCCGCAAACGAATGGATTAGTTGAGCGAGCACACAGAACTTTAAAAACGGCTATTATAGCCAGGAAAGAATCGTGGTTGTCAGCTCTTCCTATCGTCCTTTTGGGAATGAGGATAACACCTAACGAATCAAACTATTCTTCATTTACTGCAGTAACAGGGAGTCATGCACAAGTCCCCCGATTGTTAATTGACTCTATCAAGAACGAGAATAGTGAAATGACAAACTCGCACGTTAAAATTCTAGCCGACGAGATGCAAAAATTTGACATGGACAAATTATCCAGGGGACACCTGCATACAATACCTAATTCTTACATTCCAAAAGATTTACAAACATGTAAAAGTATCTGGCTAAGAACAGACAGAGTAAGAAAGCCATTGGAAGCTCCATACACAGGTCCATTCCAAGTATTAAGTCGTCATGAAAAATATTTTACTATTAAAAGATCGGATGACGTACATAGTAATGTTTCAATAGATAGACTAAAACCTGCATATATTTCTGAAAATATAAAATCAAAAGATTCCATTGGATCAAGACCGGATTTGGATAACTCCCTATCTTGTTCCGAAGAAACTAATGATAACAAACCAGAAACTAGAACGAAGTCCGGTAGAACGGTTAAATGGAAGAAAGAAAACACATATTTTTATTACTAAAAAAAACAACAAAAAAAAAAACAACAACAACAACTCCGTTTACTGGGGCGAAAGTTATGTGGTGGCACGGAGCAAGCGAAGGACCGGATATTAACCCTCAGAGGTTTAGACAGCAAATGACCAATACTGGTCTCTGCGCACCCGGCTCCACGCAGAATTTCCGGTGGAAAACTAAAAATAAATAAAAAGAATGATAAACAATTTTCCACCAATTAAACAGCTCCGCGCCATACCCAACAGTTTGTTTCAGCAGACTGACTCTGATCCGAAGGGCACACATAAATAGAGCGATAAATTCACTTCTAAGACAGAAAGCTTTGAAGTACCGTCAGTGAATGTCGCTACGCTTTTCTCACCCGTCAAACCCGATGCCTTCAGCCTTCCTTCACCAACGGAGATATCAAAGGACTCCTACCAACCCATTGACCTCACCTTTCATCTCCTGTGACCAGCACGTCATGAACTTAAGTATTAACAAAAGACACTTATATTCTTTTAATAATCGGATTTCTCTTCTATGAATGAACATTTTGTAACGGACTTTGTGCGTGTTAATCAAGAAACATTGTACGATTCATTGATGTTGCATTTAAATACAAATTGTTTTTGATATACCCTTCTCTTTCGTATGTTATTTTGTTTATGTTATGGTGACCTCAATTTGATCGCTTGTTGAACTTTTAGGCCAAACTAACTCCCGAAGGACTGTTACTATTTATCTACCTTCTGATACAAGCAACAATTAACAACGAGAACTCTACACCCCATCACCATAGGTGATAGTGTTTGTCAGTAATTTTCTATTTTGGTGATAGTGTTTGTTAGTATCATTCTATTTTGGTGATAGTGTTTGTTTTGTTAGTATCATTCTATTTTGGTGATAGTGTTTGTTAGTATCATTCTATTTTGGTGATAGTGTTTGTCAATATCGTTCGATTTTCCGTGATGTATGTTTTCGGTCTAGGCATTCTATTTTAGCACTACATTTCTATCATGAGCATTTTTTTTATTAAGAATAATTTATCACAAATTCAATGCCGAATAGCCTCTTTACAGTAACATGAAAGAAAATGAAAGCTATATTTTCTAACAAGATTTGATCTAACATCATCTTAACTCTTTCTTCATGGGCGACACTTATTGATATGGACACAAAAGAGAGACATAAAACCTCATAATGGTTGGAACCTATTTATTTTATCTTATTTTTATTTTTTTGAAAGATAATTAACATGACAAGTTTAACGCTTTATTTATAAAAAAAAAAAAGAACGCTACATAATTATCCCCCCCTCCCCACCGAAAAAAAATAACTGGCGCAAGATGACTGAAAGACGGGGCATTGGGTGTGACATTAAAAATCTTTTAAACCAAAAATCAGAAATTTTAAGATCTTTCCTTCATATATAAAAAAAAAATTATTAAGTGAATATGAAACTGGTTAAAGAAATGTATATTAAAAAATAATAAACATTAAAAGGATGACCTGAAATTAATAACAAGAAAAATTCTTCGATTTTTGTTAAACTTTTCAAATAATGTTTTTTTTATTTATTATTTCACCCCAAGCAAAAAATACCCTCTTGGAGATTTTTTGGGCCCGGGATTTGATTTTATCTTATTTTTATTTTATTTTATTTTATTTTTTTTTTTTTAAAGATAATTAGCATGACCAGTTTAACGCTTTATTTAAAAAAAAAAAAAAAAAAAAAAGAACGCTACATAATTATTACACCCCACCCCCTCACCGAAAAAAAAATAACAGGCGCAAGATGATTGAAAGACAGGGCATTGGGTGTGACATTACCGGATCCAAAAAATCTTTTAAAACCAAAAATCAGAAATTTTAAGACCTTGCCTTCATATAAAAAAAAATATTATTAAGTGAATATGATACTGGTTAAAAAAATCTATATTAAAAAAGGCCACTGTTACAATCCTCCATAACAGTTACGTTACACATTTGCTTTCCCCCTTTACTGTTATACATTTTTACAATACACTTGCATTCCCGTTCCTTTCCCTCCTTTCCTTTCTCTACCCTTCTTTCCCCACTCCCTTCTCATTACATCCATTGTCTTGTCTTTCAATCATCGTGTGTGTGTGTGTGTGTGTGTGTGTGTGTGTGTGTGTGTGTGTGTGCGTGCGTGTGTGTTTTTGTTTGTGTGTTTTAAATAAAGCGTTAAAATGGTCATTTCAAAAAATATCGCCCGTG
Organism: Acanthosepion esculentum; assembly: GCA_964036315.1. Lineage (NCBI taxonomy): Eukaryota > Metazoa > Mollusca > Cephalopoda > Sepiida > Sepiidae > Acanthosepion > Acanthosepion esculentum. Next base: position 18,105,050 of record OZ038486.1, on the reverse strand, counting down.
CGTTTGTTTATTTATTTTAAAAAATAATACAGCGTTCATTGTGATTTTCTTTTTTTTTTTTCAATAAAGCATTGGTAGGTCAATTGATATAAATCACCCGAGGGTGTTCCATCACAACACTAAAATTACTGTTTCAAAAACAGAAACTAAAAACTTCAAATTTAATTATAGAATTAAATTAAAATCCCAAGGGAATCTTGGAATAAGTTATTTTGAAATTTACTGAGTTTTATAAACACATACATTCTTAATATTATTTGCTAAGGACACGAGGAAATTCAATCATTTTGACAAGGGGTGGTAGCATATTTATTTTCACTGACAAGTATTGTATCAAAATATGAGTTACTTTCGAAATGAGGTTAAGTAAACGTAGGGTAAGGGGGCCTGTTTAACAAATGATGACATCCGTTTTTTGTATGTCGTCTGGTTTTTATCAATCACAAAATGTTTTTCGGCACTTTTGTTTTGCCGTTAAATTTGCAATTGTATACATGAAGATTTTTTCCAAAAGGGTTGTTCTAATATGAGTACGTCGTATTAAAATACAATTTTAAAGTATTATGCCTAATTCTAATTATTAATAGACTATACTTCTTTTAAAACAAATAAATGTATTAGAATTACTTTATTATTTAAAAATTATTATTAAAATATCAAATATAAATATGTATGTTTCATTTTTGAGCTTTTTTTTGCACATTATTTAAGGAAGATTTTTTACAATGACGGCAAAGAATAGCCATTTCATTTCTTTGATTAAGTAAATTTTTATTTTTTATATACATAATAATGTATAATTTCTCATGTATGCACAAAGGACATGGGTCATTTAATGACTTACATATTCTAGCTTTTCTTATTAATCTCCATTTCAGAGTAGGTTTTTTATTGGTTTCTTTTAAGTGCCAGAAGTGCCAGAAATATTTAGATAATTTTTTCTCTGAAGAATTGTATTGAGCACTGTCTTTTAAAAAATAAAAATAATTAATAAGAACACCGGATTATGAATCTTACTGTTCTTTCTCTTTATTTTAACACACACACACACACACACACACACACACACACACACACACACACACACACATATATATATATATATATATATATATATATATTTCTCGGACATTCAGGCCGGTAAATGTTATTTAATACTGTTTATTATAAAAAACAGAGCATTTGCTTTATTATTTTCATGTTTAATTATAATTGTGTTGTCAACAAGGATTTTCCGGAATTGAGTACGCGGGCAGGCATGTCTAAAAATGTTAGAGTTATCATTTAAATGTAGAGTTAAGCACCGTGAAAGCGAGTCAAGCGATCAACAAAACCTGTCTATATTATTTAAAGAAACATGCATTAATGAAAAATTGCTGCCGAAATATATATATATATATATATATATATATATATATATATATATATATATATATATATATATATATATATATGATAGAAATTGTAAGGAGGATTTGATAATTATAATTAAGTAATTCATTAAGTCTGAATGAAACCTCAACAGAATGCACTGGACGGCCGTTTCGTCCTATATTTGGGACTCATCTGCGTATCCCCTACCGAGAATTGAAACCCTGACAGTTAAGTTGTCAAGCAAACATCATACCAACTGTTCCAACGGGCCTCTCTGAAGAAGAGATATCAACGTTGGAACAGTTGGTATGATGTTTGCTTGACAACTTAACTGTCAGGGTTTCAATTCTCGGTAGTGGATACGCACTGCTGATGAGTCCCAAATATAGGACGAAACGGCCGTCCAGTGCTTTCTGTATTCTGTTGAGGTTTCTTTCAGACTCAATGCATTACTTAATTATATATATATATATATATATATATATATATATATATATATATATATATATATATATATATATATATATATATATATATATATATATATATATATATATATATAAAAAGCATTCTCTTTGTGCCTTTGGTTTCTACTTACCGTTTCACATGATATCACTATACACCATTCAAACTTTCAGCTTTTCAAAATACCAGGATGTAGACAAAGGAGATCTGCCTACGATACAGACACTATATTGGTTCTTAAAAATGAACGGGATGGTCGAAAGTTCTTTTTTTTTTTTAATCATTTAGCCCCAAGCAAGGCAATGAAGCCACTAAGACGCAAGGGAGTTATTGATTTTGAAAGAATATGAGAAAAAAAAACAGTATTAATAAGAGAAAACAATAAAAGAATAGCTATAAAGAAGACAGGGGGTGACAATTGACATTGCATTTAAATTTTTGTACATCAAAATTGACCGGAAAGCAAGAGGCGGACGAAAGTTCCACAAGCGAGAAGTGCTAGAAAAGAAACTATTAGCAAATGTAGTTACGTAAAAAAAAAATAAAATAAAATTAAAAAAAACAGAAAACTATAACTGGATTTGTTGGTTTCACGTTAATGAATAATTTGTTGAGGTAAAATTCCAGCAGTTATATAATATCAAATTTATTAAATATTTTTATTTGGCATAAGACACAAATTTTACATTAATTACCTTTTCATGTGCAACACTGATTTTCCAGCAATCGATGTGTCCATCATTTATTTCAAATCAAACGTTAAAACCAAATCACTTATATTTCTTGCTGCTCTCTCATCAATTCACGGCCAAATGTTATTGAGCATGGAGTCATCTCTTATTTATAGAGGCTACAGTGATTGTTACTGCTCTGTCGATATTAGTCCCTCATATTAACTCCTTGTATCTTAGTGTCTTTATTTCCTTGCTCGTTGGCGGGTGGGGTGATAAAAAAATGAATTATAATACTTAAAAAAGATCGTTGATGTTACTACTTTTTAAATCCTAATTACTTAGTTATTTTTCAGGATGTTTTTATTTTTTCAGAATTAATAAAGATAGAAAAACATTGATTCTAATAAACTTTGAAATGTTTTTCTTTACATTAACTGGAATTAGTAGGTGGGAATGTACGTCACTGATTATTTGGTATCTGATAGTCTGGAATATTCTTTAATCTGGATAAAACTCCAAGGAGCCATTTGCATTTCCCTCTGCTCTCACAGTGCATAGGAACCATCTTTTAATTGTTAATACGATAGTGTTACTGAGTCATCGGTTTTTGTAAAATTCTTAACTTTTTTTTATTATATTTTACCCACAAGTAAATGGCGTCCAGGCAAAGTTTCAGTGGTCGTGTGAAGAACAAATGTAATTGCATAATGATGCAAGAAAAGTAATTGTTAAAAACTTGACCACAAGGTTTCATTTGGTTGTTTGGGGTTTTATGGCATATCAACCACTATGGGTTATTTAATGCCAGATCCAGTATTTACTAAATATATCAAAAACGTATAGCTGGCAACATTATTGTTTCAAAAAACGTATAGCTGGCAATATCATTGTTTCAAAAAAGTGTAGTTGGCAACATCATTGTTTCAAAAAAGTGTAGTTGGCAACATCATTGTTTCAAAAACGTATAGCTGGCAACATCATTGTTTCAAAAAAGTGTAGTTGTCAACATCATTGTTTCAAAAAAGTATAGCTGGCAACATCATTATTTCAAAAAAGTGTAGTTGGCAACATCATTGTTTCAAAAACGTATAGCTGGCAACATCATTGTTTCAAAAAAGTGTAGTTGGCAACATCATTGTTTCAAAAACGTATAGCTGGCAACATCATTGTTTCAAAAAAGTGTAGTTGGCAACATCATTGTTTCAAAAACGTATAGCTGGCAACATCATTGTTTCAAAAAAGTGTTTAGAATTCCTCAACTACTTTTTCTTCAATGTCGATTTTCGTGCAAAAAGTGGATCACAGCTTCATACATTTTTTCTGAAAACCTTAGCTTCTCATTGGACAATAAACATTAAAATTATCTCGCTTATCTTCACGTACATTTGTTCTCACTGAGCGAAACAAAACATATCAGACTCCAGACTGAGTTTTGTAAAGCGCTCCCTGAGTGGTTAACAAATATTAAAAAAACAATTTACCTGCTCACCACTACGTCCGAATAGCATCAACCTAGTTTTTGACCTGACGAAAAAACAATGCTTTCAGGATCCTGTCACGTGATAAAAAAAACATATAAATTGAATGTACGAGCGAACCCAGGCAGTGAGAATTTACGACGACTAGCATTTGCTAAACCAGTTCACGACGCTTGCACCTTTACTGCAGCGAAGTACAAAGTTAGAATCTCAAATTCTTTAACATGAAATAACTTCACTGTAACTCAAGCTAAATTTTCAACTCACTCACCAACTTCTTTTGCAACTTACAAAAAATAATTCAATCACGCTATTGAATCTTACGAGACGAAATTACAAACATTTACGAACAATACATTCAACTACTACGAGCAACGAAAACAAATTGAGCATTCACGGAACATTCACTTCTCCGACTTCTTTAAAGCTAAAAGTTTATTCAACATATTTTCAGCTTTACAGGATTTTTTAATTATTCTTTCATTGAACATTTTGAGCAAAAAGTTAATTCAACTTTTTGTGAGCTCAGGTAAAAAAATAATTCCAGTAGTAAAAATCTTTAACCAGTTAAAGGGAAGCAACTCATGCTAATAATTCATGTAAAAAATCTGTTGACATTATATAAATTTTGTACCTATCATGAAATGTTATTTTCTTGTGTTTTTTCTCTTGTTTGCTTTTTGTTTGCATGAACATTCGTAAAGTAAAAAATGTGCGGGTTGATTTGCGCTGACAATACCGCTACAAGTGTAGTTGGCAAAAACGTATAGCTGGCAACATCATTGTTTCAAAAAAGTGTAGTTGGCAACATCATTGTTTCAAAAACGTATAGCTGGCAACATCATTGTTTCAAAAAAGTGTAGTTGGCAACATCATTGTTTCAAAAACGTATAGCTGGCAACATCATTGTTTCAAAAAAGTGTAGTTGGCAACATCATTGTTTCAATGTGCTGGAAAAGACCTGGAAGTTCACTTTTTTCCCATAGCTGGGATCCCAACAGGTGCTACCACCCCGGGTCAGGGTTGACCTGGGAACACCAGCAATTAAGAGGTGGTTCCACGCTTACAAGGTTTCAGTACAGGATATACTTGCAACATGGACTGTTGAACCATCGATTATTTTTTACTATATCAGAAACAGCGAAAAGAAAAAATCGTGTAATTTTTACAGAGAAAGGTTCTAAGAAGCAAATAGACATTAGAAAAAGCTATACAAGTGTACTGAGGACTGTGTCCTGTTCTGTGAGATACGTTCACGGAATCATAACCGTTTTAATTAGATGTGGCACAAGGCCGAAAGTAGGGGCACCCAGTGAGGATCGAACTCACTAATCAGTTGTAATTGTTCTAGCGAGACAAGCTTGCTAACCATTACACCACCTCGAGGTGCCCAAACATTTGACGGCATATAAGACGCACTTTTAAAATGGCTAAAAACAATGCCCAGCGCATTATATGTGATATTACGGTCTACCGTAAGCTAATTTCATTTCCAATGGTACGCTATAATTTTACTTCAAGCGGTCAATTCTATCTATCTCAACTCTATAATATTATTTACTTAAACGATATTATTATTATTATTATTATTATTATTATTATTATTATTATTATTATTATTATTATTTCCTTGGGTCTCTGTTGAATAAACATTTCCTCCCGCGTCTCAACCAGAGACCTAAGGTCAGAAATGGATTCATGACATCTTCATTTTTGTAAAAAAACAAAATTAAAAAATACCTAAGTCACACATATTTTACATAAATAAAACTCTTCATAATGAATGAATAATACTTATGAGTATAATTTCTTAATATTTATTTACGGTATGGGCTACCAGGAACCCCTTGTGTTAGTCTATCGGAACCTTTTCTAATCAATTCGAGGGCTCCAACTACAGCTGGAATTATTGATGTCCTCATGTGCCCCATTTTTGACATTTCTACTTCAAGGTGTTTGTATTTTGATAATTTTTTTTGAAGATCTTCAAAGATACATTACAATCTGCAGGGACTGCTATGTCTATAAGAAAGAATATTCTGTTTTTCTGTTCTTTGAGCATCATCACCATCATCATCATTATTATTATTATTATTATTATTATTTCCAGTTGAGTAAAAGGAATTATCGTTACAAAGTACACGCGACTTTAATCGGTACTAGCTGATCCACTATACCTGAATATGCCTCAACATATAGGTATCATTAACCAGAATTGGGCCTGAAAGTAAATACCGGTAAGGGTTAAAAATAACCTAAGAAACAGAAACATTAATGCCACAGAGAAATATGTTTGTCATATGTTGGAGCCACTAAAGGATGACTGTTGAAGAGTGGCTGTTTTGAACATTACATGCTCAAATATACTAAAAGTATTTTCTAGGCCCGTGTTTCTCAACCTCTTTAAGCAATGGCACACCGTGGAGCGAATGAAAATATCACGGCACATTTAGCAAAGTTTTTAAAGACTATACATTTAAATTTTATGAAATAAAACCATATTTTTTTTTTTTAGAAATACCCACAAATATGAATTTACTTTTTCAATGTTTATTTTCAATCTATTTTTTTAAAAATTAATATTAACACAAAGTATCTAAAATAACATAAACGGAGAAAAGTAAAAAGAATTATTTGAGAAAGTTTAATACTTATTCAAATACTAACGCTGTGTCATTACTCCTACCACACACACAGGCACACACACACACACACACACACACACACACACACACACACACACACATTTGAATTTGTAGGTCTGATGAATTGGATCGTGATTACGATTCCAATGTAATAAATTATAACAATGAAATATTAGTGTTTGGGCATTTTATATTATATATATACAGGGTGTCCATAAAGTTCGTGTGCACTTTAAAACATTTATAACTTTATTTGTATTTGCGATAGAAATAATTTGTAAAAAGGATTAGAAAGAAGTAAATCTATATTTTTTAAGGTTTTATTGAAATTTTATTTAAGTTTCCACATGTCCTCCATCATTAGCAATACAAAGGGTAATACGATTTTGCAGTTCACGGAAAACATTTGCCAACTGATTTATGGTAATGCCTGAAATCATATTAGTTATTTTAGCTATACTTAAAACTAGGTACATTAAACTTTATAACATTTTTTACAGATTATTTCTATCGCAAATACAAATAAAGTTATAAATTTTTTAAAGTGCACACGAACTTTATGGGCACCTTGTATATATACATATATACAGCAATTTTCCAAGCGTAGCTTAGATGTGGCACAAGGCCGAAAGTATGGGGCACCCAGTGAAGATCGAACTCACTACTCAGTCTATTCAGTCGTAAATGTCCTAGCAAGACAAACTTGCTAGCCATTACATCGCCTTGAGGTGCCCAAAATATACATATATATATATGTGTGTGTGTGTGTGTGTGTGTGTGTGTGTGTTTGTGTGTGTTTTTGTGTGTGTGTGTCGTGATAATATTTCACGGCACTCTTAAAAATATCACGCGGCACCCTAGTGTGCCGCGGCACGGCGGGTGAGAATCACTGGTCTAGAATATGCTCTGCTATGAGATGCGTTTTTTATGCTATCAAATTCGGTACTTATGGGTCGATACTATTGCCGAAGAGCAGTGTGTAGTTTCTGTGTTTCTATGAGAATTTACAAACATAAATATCACTTATATGATTGCTGTTATTCCGGCAAATGGGATAAACAGTCACTGTTTCTAGAATCAAGTGCTAGAAAAATTGGTAGGTTAACTGTATTAAAAATTAAGACCAGTAATTAAATACCGTTCTAGTTATATCACATAATTCACGCATTTGAATTATTGCCTTTTCTTTTTTCAATTAATAAATTTAAGCAGGGGTTTCAAAGAAAGCATTGCCAATAATTGTTATTAACCTTTGACTGTGTTTAATTTTACCTTAATTTTTAATAGCTTTTTATCAGGGTTTTACTCAGGTCGTCAATCTCTGGCAGTGTGAAGAAAACACGGATTGAAAATAAGGGATATGCTGTAAGTGAGATTCGAACTTACGTCTCTTTTGTTACAAAAAAATTCCCTGAACTTTTTAGCCGGTATGCAAATGAATAAAATACAGAGTTCATCACGCCAATCCACGACCTCCTTGGTATCATGTTTTTTCTCCTTTTGGCACGATCAGTATGTGATAAGTGGATGAAAATGAAAGTAAATACTAATAAAAGAAAATATAATGTTTAATTCGTTCATATATCTTTTTGGCTCAATCAGAAAACGAGGAATATTGTTCAAAGAGATTATTTATCCTAATATTAATATAATATCAAAGAGGTTGATAAAAAATATAAGAAAATAATATTGTTCATTTGGCACGGATTTCTCGTAAGAAGTGACTTGCTTGCTCAGTTCTTAATTAGACCTGGAAGATAAAAGAAAAAAAATGTCAGTATTCAGAGTAACACCGGAAGTTATCACTGTTATTCTTACAATACGACAAAAACATTTCGTTTAGGCTGAAATATCACCAAAGTGAATCACAGTAGTTAACAAAATTTCCACCCTAAAATGAAATTGAAAATTATTCAATGAATCCGAAAAAAATAGCATTTTCAAATCAGATAGAAATTTCAAACATCTGGCTGGAGCCACATGAGACGAATGAAACAAATGAATTTACCAGTAGTTGCCAAACGTCTATCAGAGACTACATTACTTACACACACGCGGATATATTTCTGTAATCAGAAATATTGGAAAGTCCTCGGCCAGATCAACTTCCTAAAATCCAATCAAATGTTCCTTTTTCCATACATTTTCTTTTTTAACTGTTTTTTTTATTGAGAACTTATGCGGGACTCAAATTAACATATTTAAGTTGGCGGCCATTATTGTGCTTACTTTGCGACCTCAAACAGAATTGAAACAAAGTCTGTAGTTTCCAACAATACCAAGAATAAATTAGAAAAAGCAGTTGTATATACGGTGAATTCTATCAACAATAAAAACGTAAACAAATGGTTATTTGCGGAACTGTATGAAAAGGATCGTGAGAAATGTTATTTAGAGTTCAGTTTTAAATTTGCCTTGGCATCAGTTAAAAGTGTTCTATATGTAGAAAATTATATCGTGAAAAAGAGAGCATATGGCGAATGTAAGAAGAAGGTTTGCACGTGTACATGCGGTCAGAACGAGTAGAAAGAAGACAGCCAATTAGCGGCTAGTGTTTCTTGCGTCTGTAGCTGGCGGAACTACAAAAACTCTTACAGAAGATAGCAAAGGAAAGCAAGAAGAAGGGACAAAATGTAAACTACAAGAAGACAGAATGAATGGTTGTTAGCAAAAGGATGAGTCCAAAATGCAAATTACAAATCATGGATCAGTCAGATTATCCTCATCTTCATTGCCATATTCACAAAGTTTCGGCCTCTATACCTCTGAGATGAGGTATTATAATTACTTGCATTATTTACATCATTTGAACTGTTATCCTCATCTTCATTGCCATATTCACAAAGTTTCGGCCTCTATACCTCTGAGATGAGGTATTATAATTACTTGCATTATTTACATCATTTGAACTGTTATCCTCATCTTCATTGCCATATTCACAAAGTTTCGGCCTCTATACCTCTGAGATGAGGTATTATAATTACTTGCATTATTTACATCATTTGAACTGTTATCCTCATCTTCATTGCCATATTCACAAAGTTTCGGCCTCTATACCTCTGAGATGAGGTATTATAATTACTTGCATTATTTACATCATTTGAACTGTTATCCTCATCTTCATTGCCATATTCACAAAGTTTCGGCCTCTATACCTATGAGATGAGGTATTATAATTACTTGCATTATTTACATCATTTGAACTGTTATCCTCATCTTCATTGCCATATTCACAAAGTTTCGGCCTCTATACCTCTGAGATGAGGTATTATAATTACTTGCATTATTTACATCATTTGAACTGTTATCCTCATCTTCATTGCCATATTCACAGCGTTTCAGCCGTTGTATGCACCAGCCTTCTACTCATAGAAGGGTCCGTCAGTTATGTAACATGCGTGATACACGCTTAGGTGATCATGTATCTTTCGATACATGACTGGGGAGGGGCAGATTTTTTTCCCGCAGTAGGTTGCCATTACTTTCTGCGGGAGACCAGTTGCCATCCAAGAACCCGGTCTGTCCTGCTATTCACCCATAGCTGGAGGGAGAAGAGGGGGATTCACACATTTCCCAAGGGTATTAGCACGTAAGGGAATGTAATGGATTCGACTGGAATTCGAACTCGGCTCTCCGATTCCTCAATCTGAGCCACTATATTAAAAGTAAACAAGCACAAAAAGTTAAATATCTTGGAAGTGTTCTAACAGAGGACGGAAAGTGCAACACTGAGATCCGAATACGCATTGGGGTGACCAAAGATGCCTTCCTAAAGATGAGCAGAATATTAAGAGCTGTGAAAATTTCGTTAGAAACAAAGAGAAGAGTACTGAATTATTACATCATATCTGTCCTCCGGTATGGTAGCGAACGCTATACAATCTTCTCAAAGATGAAGAAATGACTTGAAGTAACAGAAATGTAGCTCTACAGAAAGATGCTGAGGATAACATCTGAGCAACGACGAGATTTCGGAGAAAATGAAAACCAAAAAGAAACTTATACCTAATATCAGGAAGATGCAGTTGTTAATTTCTGAGGAAGGAAGGTTTGGAAAATCTGATACTCACACTGAAGAAAACAGCGCGTCACATACTTGATGGGCTTGAGTAAATGGATGGTAGAACAGGGTTTGAGAGAAATAACAAAAAGACAAAATTTATTAAGAGCTACAAGGGCAGGAAGATGTGGAGGGCCACGATCGCCTACGTCCTGAAGGGACACGGTACATAAAGAAGAAGAAAAAACTGGCGATGTGTGTTTAACAGTTAGCCGAGTTCCTTTGAAGTCGCTGCAATACTCATTTCTTCATTTGACGCAACTGAATTTTCTGCTAGTGGAATTTCCCGGTAGACAAAAAACAAAACAATTTTTCATGAGATCAAAAGGATACATTGCAAGTTGACATATTGTTCTAAGGTATTTTAAAATACACAATGGATCTAAGGTATCCCTAAAATAGCCATTGATCTAAGATATCCCTAAAATATGCTATCGGTTTCCCTAAAACAGCAATTGATCGAAGATAACCCTAAAATACGCCATTGATCTAAAGTATCCCTAAAATATGCTATTGATTTTCCTAAAGCAGCAATTGATCTAAAGTATCCCTAAAATATGCCATTGATCTAAGATATCCCACAAAATATTTTATTGATTTCCCTAAAGCAGCAATTGATCCAAAGTATCAATAAAATACGCCATTGATCTATGCATTCCTAAAATAGCCACTGATCTAAGATATCCCTAAAATACGCCGTTGATCTCAGGTATCCCTAAAATACGCCGTTTATTTAAGGTATCCCTAAAATACGCCGTTGATCTAAAATATCCCTAAAATACACCGTTGATCTAAGGTATCCCTGAAATACGCTGTTGATCTATGTATCTCTAAAATACGATGACAAAAGAAATTTTAGAGATGATGAAATACCGGCAACAAGCAATGCCAATAGAAAAGAATACTGAATGCTAAACACAGAAATTAAACCCAAATATAAACGGATTAATGATGAATGGACCCAGGAAAATTACTCAGAAATAGTGAGAATGAGCAACACAAATACAGCAAATACAAAATAAAAGAATTTTCAGGTTGATGACTGAGCCAATCAACAGGCTCTATAAAATCAAAGGCAGGATCACTGATAATGGAAAAAATACTCCAAAGATGGTGTGAATACGTCAAAGAACTTTTTCACTGTGTGAGAGAGCAACCTACACTGGAAAATACAGAAGGGCCAGAAATGATTATCCCCAGTACTGATCTTACTTTATCTTTTAAGAGCAGTACCGAAGATAATGTACAGGAGTGAAACAACAGGGATTGATGGGATCGTATCAGAAATGCCCTCAGCCTTAGATGACTTCGGCATCGACAAGATCACAGAAGTAATAAACGAAATATACAAAAGTGGCCACATACCGGAGGACCTCACTAAATCTATATTCGTAACATTGCTTAAGAGACCAAGTGCAAACGAATGCAAACTCCATAGGACAGTCAAACCAATGAGCCACATAACCAAACTAATAATGCGAATCCTGATGAATAGAGCGCGAAACAGAATTAAACCGGAAGTAGGGCAAAGAACAGTGCGTCTTTGTCAAGGACATCAGAATAGTGATTAGAATAGTATTGTTGAAAGCAATACAAATACAGAAGGATGTGTACTTGTGTTTTATAGTTTACAAAAAAGCATTTTTTCATGGCTCAAGGATCTATTTGAACTGCTGGGAAAACTCAACCTATTTGGAAAAAATGTTAGAATAATCCAGAACTTATATTGGGAGCGAATCGCCTGCATTCGAATAGAAAATAAATTAGCTATACAAAAATTGAAAGGGGCGTGAGACAAGAATGCGTCTTCTCGCCAGATTTGTTCACCTTCTACATATGGGAACTTGAGACCTTATCAGCATGTATTATTGATGTGCGTGATCTTGACAATATAAGATACACAGATGACACTGTGTTGATGGTCGACTCTCAGAGAAAAGTAGAGGACTTCCTAGACAGGGTGGTAGAAGAAAGAACAAGGACTATTAACTGCAAGAAGACATAAAGATAAAGTATGGTCACCAGCAAGAGAAAGGATCCGAGATGCGAGTTACAAATTGGAGATGTAGATATCAAGAAGGTGCAGTTGAAATATCTGGGAAGTGTTTTTTTAACAGAGAATGGAAAATGCAACAGAAAGATCCCAACATGCATTGGACTAGCAAAAGAAGTATTCCAAAAGCTAAGCAAGGTGATGAGAAACAGAAAAGAAATTATTAGAAACAAAGAAAAGAGTTTGTAGAGGACCGGGTGGGTTTGAATGTTGTTGTATTTGGATACACGTGCGTTTATTTCCTGCTAGAAAGGTCCAATGACAAGAAAATGGTGGACTCAAGTTGAGTCCAACCGAAGATGAAAGGAAAACAAACAAGACCGATATATATATATGCAAATATATGTATTAAACAACACAAGTTTACAATGGAACTAGACAATAACATTTGCGTGTGTGTGAATATTTGTGTTAGATCTTTGGTGAATGTTCGTACGTACGTGTATGTGTGTATAATGTTCATGGCGTCTTCCCACAAGTGGGGAGACGTTATCTTTTTGCGAGAGCTTACATTGTAGATGTGTTCGCTGAAATGAAGAAATGAAAAAAAGAGAACGAGGCAAGACGTCGCCCAGTATTTATAGTGTAGGGAGAGCGACCCCTAGTGAACAATTAGGGAATTAAGGAGGAGCTAATTCCGACATGTTCTGGATTGCGATGTGATATTTATCCTCTTATATGGCAGTGAATATTTCCCCAAGGATGACGAAAAAACTAGAAGCAGCAGAAATGTGGTTCTACAGAAGGATACTGAGAATTCCATGGACGGAATGAGTGAGCAACAACGACGTCTTAAAGAAAATGGTAACAGAAGGAAAATTTATACTCAGCACCAGGAAAAGACCGCTGAAATTCCTTGGAAGGGCATATTGAGGACAAAAGAGATAGGGAAAGGCAGCGAGCCACTTACCTGATGAGATTGTGTGAATAGATGGCGGAACGGAGGGCGGGAGAAAAAATCTGCTAAGGGTCACAGGAGATAGAAATTTGTGGAGGGCCATGATCGCCTATGGCCTGCAGTGATGTGAAGAATAACGATGAAGAAATTTAGTGATCCACGTCTTTTTTTTTTTTTTGCTTTTTAAATAATTTTTATAAATTAGTATTCTTTAGAGCTTCGTTAAGCTGCGACACTTATCAGAATCGATTGACTGATATTATCATTGTAGAAGGTGGGTTTTGTTCATAATATCGATACTGTGTAAAATCGATCCCTGACTCTTGTACAGGGTTAATCAATGTAGTTTAGGTACCTCCACTAATTCATCATAAATTTTCGATATCTAAGGTTTAAAATGAATTTTTTAAAAATGAAAAAGCATTCTCGAAGATTTCATTTTAGTTTTAATTGAAAGCTAAAGAATTAATTATTTCCAGCCAATAAAATATTCTGGTGTATTCAAAAACAGAAATTTGTGAATAAGTCCTAAAAGTTGCATTAAAATCCGACAATTTCATTTTTGCGAGAATTTCAAAATGAATGTGTTATTTTACCGGAAAAGAGGCGCGAAAATGTCCATTACCAGATCTATTACACCGTTGGCAAAAAAAAAAAACATGATTTTTAACATAAATTTCAAACGTGTTAGAAAAGAGTATAAAATTTTAAAAAATAATTAAAAAATACTTTGCTCTTAATAATAACATCATTTTGACGATAAAACTTTGTTTTATTAAGTTTTGGCCCTTTTTCATAAAGTTATGCTGTTTTTTCAGGTGATTAGTGGAGACACCTAACCGTAGTTGTTCTACGTAAAAAAAAATTGTAAAAAAATAAAATTATTATTTTACAAAAAGATTTCTTTTTAACAAACGGATATGTACATTTTTAAATAAAAACAAAAAATTACAAATATTAATTAATCAATTAATAAAAGTATATATCCGTTTTTATCTTTCATTGAAAATAAATAATCCTCATCTCCCCCCACCACGTTTGTTCATGTGCTTCCCTCCAAAAAAAGTTTGAAAATTTCAGAAAAATATTTTTAAAAATAAAAAAAAACATATGCCGATATAAATAATGTAAGCGCAATCTTCAATCTTAATATTTGTAAATAATAACTAAGTTCAATAACTCTATAAAAAAAAAACAGGGATCGATTTTACACTGTACTGATTGATCTTATGAACTGGACTCCACATCTATTCTAAACCGATATAAAAAATCAATATTTTTCGATTGTGTCAAAGGTCGTGACTTGAAGAAGGTCTAAGAAATGCGAATCTACAAAAATTATTCCCGAAAAAGTTTTACTATTTTTTACAAATATTTTTATCCATTAATTCAACTAGTGAGGAAAATGATAAAATTGCATTTTCTATCTCGTTCCATTATTCACTTACGTGCTAATACCCTTGGGAAAAGTATGAATCCTCTTCTTCTCCCCCCAGCTATGGGTAAATATCAGGACAGAGCGGATTCTTGGATGGCAACTGGTCTACCGCAGAAAGAAATGACAACCTACTGCGGGAATAAAAATTTGCCCCTCCCCAGTCATGTATCGAAAGATACATGATCGCCTAAGTGTGTATCACGCATGGCACAACTGACTGATCTCGCTGTTATGGTTTTGACAAGGGAGATAATTCAAGTAAGAATAAATCAAGAGTTATTGCTGTTGGGCCACATTTAATTAACACCACTGGGTGTTGATTTAAAATGTCTATTTTATAATCAAACAAAACGAAATTTTGATAGCTGCAAAAATAAATAACAAATTACCATTCACAAAACAGGAGACAAAATTCAAATTTAAAATTTTAGTTTTAGACAAAAATAAAAAAGCTATCACACTTTTTGACTAAAATGTACTTTTAAAAAAAACTAAATTGCATTAACGTATCCAATAAAAAATTAAAAAAATGCTTGCATATATTCGGATAAAAATTAATAATATTTTTGATAAAAATAAAACGAGCTCGCATCACTTAAACTATGGAAAATAAGGGATAATCTATATTGATGTATGAAAGTCATAATTAAGAAATTGCATGTGTAAAAAATGTGGTAAAGATTCAATTTGAAAAAAAATATCTTTTCTAGAATAGTTAATTTGAGATAGTTAAGTAACAATTTATAAAACTACTCTTTCTGGGATGAACAGACAAATATGTATTAAGGATAGATAGATAGATAAATAGATAGATAGATAGATAGATAGATAAGAACAAACAGATATAGATAGATAGATAGATAAGAACAAACAGAGATAGATGCATAGATAGATAGATAGATAGATAGATAGATAGATGTGAACAGACTGAGACAGATGTGTTATAAACATAGATAAATAGATGCATTATAACCATAGACAGATAGATGCAAAATAAACATTGATAAATCTGTAAATAAGATAGATAGATAGATAGATAGATAGATAGACAGACAGACAGATAGATAACTTAAACATTATTTTCTAAACCTTAGAAAAATATGCCAGAGAACACATAATTTTCTAAGATATTTTGAATATTCAGGCCAGTAGATGAAAATAAAAAATTATTCTATTTAATAAATAAACAGACCATCTACTCCAATACAAGTATCCACTCAAAATAACATTTAAGTAATAAAAATATGTCAGATTAATAAATAAAAAATACATAACTAATACATATATATATATATATATATATATATATATACAGTATTTACATTAGTCGGACTATTGTCCTCATCTTTGTCGCCATATTTGTCACAATGTTTCGGCCATTGTACGCTCCGGCCTTCTTCAGGTGGTTGGATATTTCGAACTGAACCTTTTATTTCGATCACTGGGGTAGACTGTTCTAGTTCCACGAGCCATGTTCGATGGATGTCAGTTATCAGTTATCTCCCGCTAATTTTCCCTCTGAAAGTTCTCCACTGCCTTAACCGGGTATTGAACTCACACTCTTTGGGTCTGTCACTGGATCTAACCAACTCCTTTATTCCAACCACCTGAAGAAGGCCGGAGCGTACAACGGCCGAAACGTTGTGACAAATATGGCAACAAAGATGAGGACAATAGTCTGACTAATGTAAATACTGTACATAATACCTCATCTCAGAAATATAGACATATATATATATATATAAATAAATGTGTGTGTGTGTGTGTGTGTGTGTGTGTGTGTGTGTGTGTGGATAAGGAAAACTTATCTTAACCGACATGTTTCATCTCTGATGCACTTTATCTAAAAAATATGACAAAGTCCATCAGAGCCCAAAACACATCTGCTAATATAAATTTAACCTTTGTCTTTTTCATAATGTCCTTTTACAGATTGTAGTTATATATGAAATTTATATATATATATATATATATATATATATATATACATATTTCTGAGATGAGGTATTATGTACACTTTTTACATTATTCGGACTATTGTCCTCATCTTTGTCGCCATATTTATTACAACGTTTCGGCTGTTGTACGCTCCGGCCTTCTTCAGGTGGTTGGAATGTCGAACTGAACCCTTTATTTAGCTCACTGGGGTAGACTGATCTGTTTCCACATGCCATGTCTAATAGATGTCAGTTATCAGGGCGGATCGTACAACAGCCGAAACATTGTAATAAATATGGCGACAAAGATGAGGACAATAGTCCGAATAATGTAAATAGTATGTATATACACACACACACACATATATATATATATATATATATATATATATATATATATATATATTCAACATCATCACTTGATAAGACACCAGAAGTGTTGAAACAAAATGGCTATTTTTGTAGTGATTCTATAACATATTTATGTTATAATATTTAAATAAATAATTATATATATATATATATATATATATACGTATGTATATTTTAAATCAATTTCACCCCAAACAAGGCAGTAAAGCCACTAAGACACAAGAGGTTATTGGGTGTGGAAGAACTAGAAAACAGAAACATTACTAAGGTGTGGGAACAAAGAAAGAGTAATCGGGGGACATTAGAAACTGAGTCTACTACTTCATTTAAATTCATAAAGTCAAGGTATCATGGTGAAAAGCTTATTCGAACAGTTGTGATGAAAGTATTTATAGAAAAGACTCAGGGAGATAACTTTATGGCAGTAGGAAAAAGACTGAAAGTGGATGCCAGATCAGGACCAATAATGTTGCCAATTTTTATTTGGATTTTATCAAGGATCTCTAGATATATAGCCGGAGTACCACACTATATGTAGCAGCAATATTCTAATCATGGACAAATGGTAGATTTATAGATATGTAAAATAGCTTTAAAAGAGGAATTTTTTTTTAGCACAAGGCAGTAAACCAACTTTCTTAGCAGCTGACCTAGCAATGGATTCAG
The DNA here is from genome assembly GCA_964036315.1 of Acanthosepion esculentum. NCBI lineage: Eukaryota > Metazoa > Mollusca > Cephalopoda > Sepiida > Sepiidae > Acanthosepion > Acanthosepion esculentum. The sequence goes on along the minus strand of OZ038486.1, from coordinate 18,086,990 downwards.
TTTTGTCTTTCTACTTCATGTCAGCTGAGAACATTAGCCCGAGACGTCACAATGAGTCATTCTCCTGGAGGTTAGCATCAGCCATGCTGATGGAAGGCAGAGAGGGGTCTCTCAGAGGATTCAGAGAGAGAAGTTTTATTTTGGAGGTGTCAAAATTAACATGCCGTCTTTTGCCCAATTAACAACAGACTGAAGGTTGATTTCGATATCAGCCAACAATTTGACCTTACTGGTCCGATCAGTATAAAGACAGGAGTAAATGGTTTGTGTCACCAGCCTAGATACCAAGTTGAATCTGATTCTAACCAAGAATGCTTCATACAAAGGGAGGCCTACTGTAGCACAAAGGTTAATGGTCAAAGGCATTTGATCTTCCCTGAAAGTAAGTTTTGTAAATACCTATAGGTCTGCTTTATGGCTAAGATAGGTTTGGTTTGGTTTACGGTATACCAACTTTAATATATATATATATGTATATATATACAAGTATGGGATTGGTATATATGGAATAAATTCCAATAACCAACAATTATTATTCGTAAAAGAGTGCTAAATACAGAGTAGAGCAGATATAATTATTTATTTAAATATTATCACATAAATATAAATTTTATAACATATTTATGTTATCATATTTAAATAAATAATTATATGTATATATATATATATATATATATAAATTGTGTGTATTAAATATATAAATTAATATTTATGTTGGTCACACCACAAACTCGCTTTCACGACGCTTGACACTACATTTGAATGATAATTCTAACATTTTTAGGCATTTAAAACAACATGGTTGGCCACATACACAATTCCAGAAAATCCTTGTTGAAAACACTACTATACTTAAACACGGAAACAATAAACAAAAACTAAAAATTCTTGAAGCTATATACATAAAACAGTCGAAACCAAACCTGAACAAAATAAACTATGAAATCTCCACAAATATTCTTAAATTCCTATAATTGGTAACAGAAGCCATTGGTTTATACCAACGGCTTCCCATACTTAATACTTCTCAAATTGACTCTCACGTGATCATGTGTGACGTCATGAGCTGTGGTGTGATTTTCACTTCAGCGTCTTATATGCACGTGTTTATCGTCGCTTAGAAATCATCCATGTAAACAGAAACAGACTATCATCACTTTCTTGTCCGTGTATTGTTTAATATATTGTAATGTAATTGTCATCTTTGATAATGGCTTATGTAAGCCAAAAGCTTAGATTGGATTAAAAAATATGTATCAATATTGTGATTTTCTTTCATTGTTTAATGATAATGTTATTAAACTTATCAGACGATATGAAAAGAATTTACATAAAATATATAGACAACACTTATCTATATTATTTAATGAAACATGTATGAATATATATATATATATATATATATATATATATATATATATATATATATATATGTATATGGATAAGGAAAAATTATCTTAACTGACATGTTACACCCTCTGATGCACTTTATCTTAAAAATATGACAAAGTCCATTAGGGGCCAAAACACATCTACTCAGGTAAATTTTACCTTTGTCTTTATTCATTGTATAATGGCAACAAGAGTTTTATTGATGGTAATATTTCTTTTTCCAGAAATGTATTATTGGCAATATTTTTTCAAAAAAGTATTACCAGTAATATTTTTTCCAAAAAATGTATTGCTGGTAATATATTTTTAAAAATTTATTGCTGGTAATATTTTTTACCCAAAAATGTATTGCTGGTAATTGCTTTTTTCTCTTTTTTTTTTTTTTAACACTTTCATAGTGCTTTGACGCCAGTTTGGGGGTTAACTATCTGCCCATAGCTGGGACCCTAACAGGTGCTACCACCCCAGGTCAGGGTGGACATGGGAACACCAGCAATTAAGAGGTTGTTCCACACTCCACAAAACCTCCTGATAAGAGACATTGCTGACAGATAAAGTTTATCGTCGTACCCAGGACACGAATGTAGTTTATTGTTATAACCAGGACGCGATATTTTGTTTGTTCATATTTATATCTACATTATGAAGATAATGTGGGTTATTTAACTCTGTGAAAGTTGCATGGCATATCTAATCAGTAAATGCCTGAACTGGTTGAACTAATGAGTGGAGTTTATCTAAACATTTGCCATGGAAACAGTGACATGCTTGTGACTTTGTGTCTCTGTGTAATGGTGCTGCATGGTGGAAAACACGTTTTTCCCTGTACAACTGTTTAAACAATTTCGAATTCTATCAAGGATAGGTAAAGTGAGGATAACGCAGCTCCAGTTCAGATATGGTAGCAATGTTCCATTTTTGGTCTAATCTGACTTTTTAAGGATAAATCATAAGTGTCAGGTACTTCCTGGAATGAACCAACCATTTTTTCCGGCATTTTTAGCAACAGCTTATATGAATGAGTTCTTCTTAAAATTCAGAGGAGGGTCTGTCATGTAATCGATCTTAACCTGGATTTTTCTCACTGACGTGACACGGTTTCTCAATGTATTTTTTACAAAAATCTTCACTGGCAATTGTCTCTTCTATTCTAACAGATTCTTTTCTTGCTCTTCTCAGCTGCGGAACTAACTTCAAATTTCTTGCTTCTCTGACTCATTCAAAAATCTTCAAAAATTTAAATGCATCATCAATCACCATCTTCTATCTTCCTGAACCCTGTTTCTTCATCATCTTCTCCACAAAAAAGTCTTCTCTTTCTCTTTCATTCTCTGTAACTCACTGCATCTTAGTGGCATTATTGCCTTGCTTGGAGTGAAATGATTACAAAATACAAAGGTTTAAAATGGACATGACAAAACACCTATAAATTTATTATTAAAGTGAAAAATCTATAGAACTGGTAACAGTTTATGGAATGTTCTTTTAAGATGTCAGGACACAATTCATACATCAATACTGATTATAAATTATTTACCATTGTTTTGTTGTTTAAATTATGTTACTATGTTTTACTTTTTATCAAAATTATGATTTGTTTCTATTGGCAACATTTACTTTTTATACATCCATTTTTATTTTTTATACATCCAGTTTTACTTTTTGTATATCCTGGTATTCTATGGTAAACATTCAAATAAGATATAAATCCATAATGATATATACTCACTTGTCTTTTCAGATTCCATAAATTCTTTATGGCTGCAAGAAAAAAAAATATTATAAGTTATTTCTGAAATATCAGTTTTTAATTAACACCAGTTACTTTGTAGAATTATATATATATATATATATACATATATATATATATATATATATATATATATATATATATATACAATGGCTTAGCACTCGTTTCCAAGGAAAGACTTATAACCTGAGAAGCTATTATTATACAAAGTAAACAGCTCACATTGAATGAAATATCATTCACAAAAGTGGACAGTATTTTGAAGTGGAAATCATATATTTAATACGCGTATATATATATATATATATATATATATATATATATATATATATATATATATATAGCTATAGGGTTAGTTAAATGTGATAACTAGATATTAGCGACCGTATATGCATGTGCTGGTGTGCATACGCAGGTAACCAAATAAATAATTACCCATGAGCATATGTATAATTTTTAAAAATAAACAATAAGGTATATCACGTGCCCGATGAGTTGGGCAACCAACAAAACTCGAGTCATACATTGAACGTTTATTAATATATATATATATATATATATATATATATATATATATATACATATATATATATATATATTCATTTTTTTTTTTATTTAATTTATTTTAAAGTTTAAATGTTACTGTTTTATTTTATTTTTAATTTTCATTATTATTTTATTTTTATTTATTTATTTATAAAAATAATGTCCCTATGATATTTAGTACATCTTTTTATGCACAAACATATGGTTTTTAGATATATAGTATGTAGATGATAAAATGTATTGTTGGTGATTGTTATTAAATGTATTGCTAGCAATTTCACTACAAAAATGTACGGTTTTTATATATTTTTAGTGTTGTGTTGGTGGTCATTTTACTATAAAAATATATATTGTTGGTATTTTTATTATAAAAATGTACTGTTGATTTTTGTTTTGGGGTTCACTATTTGCTACTACCTCGGGTCAGGTTAGATCTGGAAACAATAACAATTAAGTGGTAGTTTCTCACATTCTCCAATCTCCCGATTAGAAGCCTTGCTGCCGGATATAGTTTATCGTCATACCCAGGACGATAACATTTTGTTGTGTGGCATTGGTTCAGTATTGGTCATGTAGGGATTTCGAACAACTCATTTAAAATATAAGTATCGTAATTCCCCATGTATAATACGCATTCATCCATAATACACACCCCTAAAATTGGGCTGAAAGTGTGGGGAAATATATCTACTCATGCATAATACGCACCCCTTTTTTGGCAACCAAATTGTGCCACTCTAATTTCATTACAGTCAGCGTTTCCTACTCTTATTAAAAAATGGTTTTAAACATAGAATAAAATTATTCTAATTTAGTTTTATGATAATTCTTATTTTATTTTACATTTGTAAGTATTGTTAGGTACATATGATTGTATTTGACATCCTTCTGGGGTCACAATCGCTGAATGTTAGGGTCAGATTGTCGTATGTTTGGGGGGAGTCGTCATTTTGCAACTGAAATCGATCTATGAAACGGAAATTTATAAAGATTTTTTTTGTAGTTGCGCATTATACGCAGCCCTAATGTTGCTTATTAATTTTTTAGAAAAAATGCGTATTATACATGGGGTAATTACTGTGCATGTTTTAGTTCTTAATTTGATTTTATTATATATAAAGTATTGTTGATAATTACCTTTTATATAGTAAAGAGATGGCAATGATAAGGATGACAGCACAAATGAAGATGAAAATGGCAAATACAACCAGCACCCACCACAGCACGGACCACTTTTTGTAGTTAACGGATGTTTCCGGATTACACGACTACAATAATCAAAAAATATCTTTTTAGTTAAAGGTTCACAACACAAATTTAGTGATTTTGAAAAGCAGTATCATTTCAGATGTATTCATTTTAAAACATTAAGCAGCATAGATCTTTGAACAGGAATTAAGGTTCATCCCTTGTTTCCTGTTTAGGCTTGGGTTTCCAGTTCCTTGTAAAGTCTTTTCTTTTGCTTTCACTTCCTGTAAACCTGTTGTGTCGGAAACCTACCACCCCTCTTGAAGATGAACTTGTCTGCATCTGTGAACAAAGACTTTAAATAGTGGCATGTCAGTTGACATGAGGGAGACAGAGAGACAGAGAAGTTCTTGGCTGAGCTAGTTATTGACTACTCAGGCGATTTCTGTACCAACCTATTAAAACCCTTTTTATTGTTACGTGTTATTTGGCGTTTGTCTCTACAACCCCCAAATCAACATCATAACAAAACCCTTGAATCTTAGTGGCATTATCGCCTTGCTTGGTGTGAATTGATTAAAAAAAAGAAAAGAAAAGGTTTCTATTGATTGATTGATATGTAGTTTTTTATCGACCTTTTGTGAGGTCATTTCACAAATGAACCCTTCGTAGGTCATTTTTAACAACTCTTTGTGGGTTGTTTAAAGCCAAAGCATATTTTAGATTGTAAGAATATTTTTTAAAGTGAATAATGCATAAACATTTTTTTAAAATAACAATGATTTCTCCAAAGACAGGTCCTACTACTTAACCCATAGCTGGAGGGAGGTGATAGATTCATATCTTTCCCAAAGATTATTTATGTGAAACTGAAAGTAACGAACCTGACTGGACTTCAAACTCTGCTTTCCAATTTCTCATCCCAAACCACTATCCACTATCCACTACACCACCTGCACATTTGCATAGGTGTCCACAAATGGAAGCGAACAAATTAGCTCCACCCACAAATGATTTTCCCCTATATGCATATATAATAATGGCTGACTATTCATTTCCAAGTACACATATACAACAGAGAATGAGAAGTGAAGCTGACACAGCATCTAGATGTGAAAAACTGCAGAAATAAAACTACAGTAGAATCCCTCACGTCTGGAATCCCTCATATCTGGTATCCCTCACATCCGGAATCCCTCACATCTGGAAGCCTTCATATCTGGTATCCCTCACATCTGGAATCCCTCACATCTGGTATCCCTCATATCTGGTATCCCTCACATCTGGAATCCCTCATATCTGGTATCCTCACATCTGGAATTCCTCATATCTGGTATCCCTCATATCTGGTATCCCTCACATCCGGAATCCCTCACATCTGGAATCCCTCATATCTGGTATCCCTCACATCTGGAATCACTCACATCTGGAATCCCTCATATCTGGTATCCCTCACATCCGGAATCCCTCACATCCGGAATCCCACACATCTGGTATCCCTCATATCTGGTATCCCTCACATCTGGAATCCCTCATATCTGGTATCCCTCACATCCGGAATCACTCACATCTGGAATCCCTCATATCTGGTATCCCTCACATCTGGAATCACTCACATCTGGAATCCCTCATATCTGGTATCCCTCACATCCGGAATCCCTCACATCCGGAATCCCACACATCTGGTATCCCTCATATCTGGTATCCCTCACATCTGGAATCCCTCATATCTGGTATCCCTCACATCTGGAATTCCTCATATCTGGTATCCCTCATATCTGGTATCCCTCACATCCAGAATCCCTCACATCTGGAATCCCTCATATCTGGTATCCCTCACATCTGGAATCACTCACATCTGGTATCCCTCATATCTGGTATCCCTCACATCCGGAATCCCTCATATCTGGTATTTCTCACATCTGGAATCCCTCATATCTGGTATCTCTCACATCAATTCCGATTAAAAATCCTCGTTACATTATTTGATTTGCATAAGTGGCATAATTAATTTAATGAATTTTCATTAACATTACATAATTTATTTATTTTTCCTTAAAATCAATTCCGTTATATTTCACTCACCGAATGTTAAACCTGATTTCAGTTCTTTAATTTTAATCTAAATATACCCCCTTATATCTGGACTTTGTAAGAAATTCCTCGTATCCAGAAGGCCTTCTTAGTCCAGTTGTCAGGGATTCGACTGTAATAAATTTTGGTCCATAGCACATAGGGATCAACATAAATCTTTCAGCATGAATAAATAAAAATTCAAAATAATACGGCATGTTGACATTCCACACTACTTCAAATAAAAACTTAGGAAGGAAACTCCTGTCAATACTGCAAAGAGCAATAACAGCTACTGGGCTTGAGAAACGTATTTTGCTGAAAACTTGTTTTAAAACAAAGATTTTATAAATTTCAGCTGACAGTAGTACTCGTTCAGTGAATGCCAAATGTTTCCTTATAAGGAAACAGCTTATATTAACATTACCATTTGGCAACCTAGAAACTCAACATGTGTAATAATTAATAATAAAAGAAAAATTAAAAGTTAAGCAATAAAAATATTTTAAAATACAGATAAGAACAATAATTAACAATCAAGAAAGAAAAAATTAGATTATAAAAAATTAGATTATAAAAAATTAGATTATAAAAAAATTAGATTATAAAAAAATTAAATTATAAAAAAATAGTTAAATAAATACAAAATGTTCTGATGACTCATTCCTTGTATTGAAGCTTGGTTTTGTCAACTGATTCTCCACTAGGAGAGAGACCCAATGACAATTAAAGAAACATTTTAATAGAAACAACAAAAACAAAGATACTAGTCTAACTCATGAAATAAAAAGAACAAAAGGTACAAGATTGGGATGGGTGAGATGATGAAAATTTGTTTTGGGGAACGTGAAAAAAATATAGTTTCATGTCATCATTTCCACTTACCCCTTCTGTTTCAGCATCAAACTGTCCCAGCAATTTTTGCACTTTTGCTGACTCTAAGACTTTTGCATTTTCTTCAAGAGTCAGAACATGATTGTCATTTTCAATGATCAGGCAAACGTCTGTCCTAAAAAAAAACCCACAATGATTGACAATAATTAATGGATACCACTGATAATTACAATCTTAAATTTAATTTTTTTAATACAAATTTTTAAAAATTGAAAACATTTCTCTGTTTTAATTTGGAAAAAAATATTCCTATATGAATTTTTTTTTTAATCACTTCACCCCAAGCAAGGCAATAATAAAATGCCACTAAGCTGTGGAGGGGGGGGGGGGGGTTAATGAGAGAAAATGAGAAAATCGTAGTGAAGAGAAAGGACTATAAAAGAACAGGATTCAGCAAGACAGAGGATGATGATTGATGTTGCATTCAAAATTTTCAAGATCGTAGTTGACAGGGTAAGCTGGAAGAGAGTTCCACAGACAAGAAGTGCATGAAAATAAACTATTAGAATAGAGCTTATGGTCACCTCTAGCTATTTCAACCATAATCTGGAGAGACCTAATTGACAATCTAGTAGCACATTTACATTCATGTGATTGATGTACCAAGGAGGAAAGCTTATTACAACAATTGGTATGAAAATATTTATAGAAAGGACACAGAGAAGCCGCATTACTACAGTGGAAAAATGACTGAATTTGATAGGCCAAGTCAGGACCGATAACATTACAGATGATTAGATATAATGTCCAATTAGAAATTCCAATAACTATCAATTATACAAACTGGGAAATGTATTGTAATAATTTGAATATCATAGTCGAAGTTTTAATTTTGGAAAATATGATCTGGAATTGGATGCAGTGATCATACATATCTTGAATCCATTCAAAACCACGTGAAATTAATAAACCCGAAAGACTTCAGTGTATGGACCAGTATTAACAAATTTAGTTCAGGGGATAAAGAAATTGAAGAGTTTGTATCACTCCAAATCTTCTGTAACCCAATGCCTTGATCGATCCACTATCTTTTTCCGCATCCTCTCCTTTACCACTCCTATCTGCTCTTCCTCCAAACCTTCTGTAACCCCTTGCATGCTAGTGGCTTCCAGCTTTGCTTGGGGTGAAAAGCTTAAAAAAAAAAAAAAAAAATTTATGGATTTAATTTTTTATAAGTTTTGATCTTATTTATAGGTTTAGATTTTTTATAGGTTTTGATCTTATGTATAGGTTTAAAATTTAGTTATTGGTTTAAATTTTTTATAGGTTTTGACCTTATTTATTGGTTAGGATAATTTATAGGTTTAGATTTTATTAATAGCTTTAAACTTTTTATAGGTTTTGATCTTATTAATAGGATTAAATGATTTATAGTTTTAGATTTTATTTATAGGTTAAAATTGTTTGTATAGGTTTTGATGTTATTTATAGGTTTACATTTTTTATAGGTTTAAATTCTATTTATAGGTTTAAATTTTTTATAGGATTTGATCTTGTAGGTTTTAATTTTTTATAGGTTGAAATTTTATTTATAGATTTAAATTTTTTTATAGGTTTTGATCTTATTAATAGGATTAAATGATTTATAGTTTTAGATACTATTTATAGATTAAAATTGTTTGTATACGTTTTGATGTTATTTATAGGTTTACATTTTTATAGGTTTAAATTCTATTTATAGGTTTAAATTTTTTATAGGCTTTGATCTTATAGGTTTTAATTTTTTATAGGTTGAAATTTTATTTATAGATTTTCAATTTTTTTATAGGTTTTGATCTTATTCATAGGATTAGATTTTTATAGATTTAGATTTTATAAGTTTAGATTTTATTTATAGGTTTAAATTTTTATAAGTTTTGATCTTATTAATAGCATTAGATTTTTTATAGGTTCAGATTTTTTATAGGTTAAAATTGTTTGTATACATTTTGATATTATTTATAGGTTTACATTTTTTATAGGTTTAAATTCTATTTATAAGTTTAAAATTTTTATAGGTTTTGATCTTATTAATAGCTTTAGAATTTTTTATAGTTTAAAATTGTATAGGTTTTCATATTATTTATAGGTTTACATTTTTTTATAGGTTTAAATTCTATTTATAAGGTTGAATTTTTTATAGGTTTTGATCTTATTAATTGCTTTAGATTTTTTATAGGTTAAAATTGTTTGTATAGGTTTTCATATTATTTATAGGTTTACATTTTTATAGGTTTAAATTCTATTTATAAGTTTAAATTTTTTATAGGTTTTGATCTTAATAGCTTTAGAATTTTTTTATAGTTTAAAATTGTTTGTATACATTTTCATATTATTTATAGGTTTACATTTTTTATAGGTTTAAATTCTATTTATAAGGTTAAAATATTTATAGGTTTTGATCTTATTAATTGCTTTAGATTTTTTATAGGTTAAAATTGTTTGTATAGGTTTTCATATTATTTATAGGTTTACATTTTTTATAGGTTTAAATTCTATTTATCTTTAAATTTTTTATAGGTTTTGATCTTATTTATATGTTAAAATTGTTTGTATAGGTTTTGATATTATTTATAGGTTTACATTTTTTATTGGTTTAAATTCTATTTATAAGGTTAAAATATTTATAGGTTTTGATCTTATTAATTGCTTTAGATTTTTTATAGGTTAAAATTGTTTGTATAGGTTTTCATATTATTTATAGGTTTACATTTTTTATAGGTTTAAATTCTATTTATAAGGTTAAATTTTTTATATGGTTCTGATCTTATTTATAGGTTTAGATATTTATCATTGGTCTGAATGTGCGAGTAGTGTACTGCCCAGCGCTGTTATATTCACTTAAAACTTTTATCATTCAACTGTAGTTGGTATCATCAAGTCAAAGCAAATGATTCTTTCTTTAGCTGCATATTACGTTCTTCACCAGGGCTACATACTTAAAACTAATGCCTTTGAAAAAGGCATGAATCCACCTTTCTCCAGTTGTGTGCTAAATAGCAAAGCATACATGGAAGCCTTACTCTGTCAGAAGTCAAATTCAGAAGTCAAATGGAAGTGCTCACTTCAACATCCACAGCTCCATGAAAGAAACTGATTATAATTTTAGCGGCAGTAGGTATAGTTTTGTTCAACACTGAGACATGCTTCAAAAATAAAATAAAATATTAACTTAAGAACTCAAGTTATGTTCTTGTATAGCCTCTTCTTGATCAAGACTCTTATATGGATGCCATACGAGGATTTGAACTTGTTCAGAAATGTCTAAACTATCAGCTATGTACAATTCTTTTCTCAGAACAATGATTAAAAATGTCTTCAAGCAAATGAAACCTCTTGGTCTTAAAGAAGACAACCGTTCATCAGATCTTATAGACTGGCACTGCAGAATCACAAATCTATATTATATGAAGACTTCCAACTGCTGCAACAACTAAAATGGGTAACACGCATAATTAGAAGCGAAAATAATGGTATAATCAAGCTGTTACCTTTTTACGAAAGAGAAAAGGTTTGAAAGGAAATTACCATCAGTAATAGAAAAAGCTATAAGATTTAGTGGACTTGAGTAGTTTAATTTCTTGTAAAAGAGAAACTGGTGATATAATCAAGCTGTTGAATTTCCACAGTACCAAAAACAAAAGGCTTGGAAGGAAACTCCCATCAGTAATAGAAAGATCTATAAGATTTAGTGGACTTGAAAAGTTTAATTTCTTGAAAAAGAGAAACTAGTTATATAATCAAGATGTTGAATTTCCACAGTAGCAAAAACAAAAGGCTTGGAAGGAACCTCCCATAAGTAATAGAAAGAACTATAACATTTATTGTTTTAAAAAAAAGATTTTGCAAATTTTGACCAACAGGAACACTAAGTGTTCAGTCAATGAATGTTGAGAATGTTTCCTTATAAGGAAACAGCTAATCTCACCATTAGCATTAAGTGCAAACAAATAGCTCAAATTTAGTCATCATGAGTAAAATTTATTTGCATGCATAAGGCAGGTTTAATATTGTTTTTTTTTGTCAGTTTTTGTCGTCCAAAATTAGTTTCAATTATGCCATGGTTGATGACTGCCATTTGAAAAAATGTAAATTCTTTAATTATAACTTTTTTTTCTGTTATAGAAATATACATTTTAACAAAAGCTTATTATTCCAGTGATTAAATGAATTAAAAAAAAATGTAAATAACATATAGCGAAAAGTATATTTGCTAATAACCTGTGTCTGTCACCTCTAACCTTAGTTTAAAGGTCAATTTGACAGTTGTTGCGTCCATTAAGAATGGTAACTCACTATTTAGTTAAACAAAGTCTAGCATAAAAAAGAAAAGAACTCTCTTGGCTGGAGTCTTCATTTTGTAGGTTTTTCTGCTACCACCTTCTTGTGAATAAACCCATTATTTGTTTTCCTTCGAATTTGTGATTCATTATAGATACAACAGCAGTCAGTCGACTTTTCTTACTCATAAAGAAAGTCTGCTTGAATTTATGAACATCTCATAAAACAGCTAATGATGGATGACCAAAGATGCCAAAAGATAATATTACTAGAAATGGTTACAGTCAACAGAAATATTGTTCTACAGAAAGATGCTGAGGATACCATGAACTGAACATGTGAACAACAAGAAGATTTTGGAGAAAATGGAAACAAAACAGAAACTTGTACTTAACATCAGGAAGTGTCAGTTGAAATTTCTGAGGAAGGAGGGTTTAGAAAATCTGATACTTACAAGACAGATTGAGGGGAAAGAGAGAAGCCATGTGTAACATACTTGATTAGCTTGTGTAAATGGATGGTAGAACAAAATTTGGGAGAAATAAAAAAAAGACAAAACCTATTAAGGAAGATGTAGAGGGCCATGATCACTTATGCCCTGAAGAAACACAGCATATAAAAGAAGATATTTCCATCATTACACTCTAATAAGAAATATAATTATGAATACATTTTTGAATAAAATAAAATATTACCAGCAATACAATTTTGAAAAAAAAATATTACCATCAATAGATTTTTGAAAAGAAAAATATTACCAGCAATACATTATTGAATAAAAATATATTACCTGCAATACATTTTTGAATAAAAAAATATTACCGGCAATACATTTAAAAAAAAATTATAACCAGCAATACATATTTGAAAAAAAATATTCCAGCAATACATTTTCTAAAAAAGATTTTTACCAGAAATATATTTTTGAAGGAAAAAAATATTACTAGCAATACATTTTTGAAAAAAAATATTACCAGCAATACCTTTTTGAGAAATAAAATATTACCATCAATAGATTTTTGAAAAGAAAAATATTACCAGCAATACATTATTGAATAAAAAAATATTACCTGCAATAAATTTTTGGAAAAAGAATATTACCAGCAATACATTTTAAAACGAAATATTACCAGAAATAGATTTTTGGAAAAAAAAATATTACCAGCAATATAATTTTTAAAAAAAAATATTACTAGCAATACATTTTTGAATAAAAAAAATATTACCAGCAATACATTTTTGAATAAAAAAATATTATCGGCAATATATTTTTGAAGGAAAAAAATTTTGCTAGCAATACATTTTTGAAAAAAAATATTCCAGTAATATATTTTTGAAGAAAAATTATTACCAGCAATACATTTTTGAAAAAATAATATTACTAGCAATACATTTTTGAAAAAAAAAATATTACTAGCAATACATTTTTGAAAAAAAAAATATTACTAGCAATACATTTTTGAAAAAAAAAATATATTACCTGCAATACATATTTGAAAAAAAATATAACCAGCAATACATATTTGAAAAAAAATATTCCAGCAATATATTTTTAAAAAAAAATATTTATCAGCAATATATTTTTGAAGGAAAAAAATATTACTAGCAATACATTTTTGAAAAAAAAATATTACCGGCAATACATTTTTTTAAAAAATATAACCAATACATTTTTGAAAAAAAAATATTACCAGAAATACATTTTTGGAAAAAAAATATTACCAGCAATACTTTTTTGAAGAAAAAATATTAGCAGCAAAACATTTTTGAAAAAAAATATTAACAGCAATAAAAATTTCAGCCGGCATTAAGTAACCCATTGAGCTTGATATGCTGTAAAACAAACTAAATGAAACCAATCACTAAAGAATCAAAACATTATTTACTTGTCATAGTCTTCAATCCCATTCATTCCTTGATGATAGTGGAGTTCTTGAATCCGGAAATGACCAATGTTTAATGCATTCAGTTTCCTGAAAAAAACAAAACCAAATCAACATTTGAATAACACAGCAAAAATATGAATCAAGAATTAATACAACACACACATATCCAGAAGCAATAGATTATAATAAATAATAAATAATTTCTTCATTTGTCTGGGGCCAAAAAAGTTTAATTACCTGTCTATATTTCTGTGATGGGGTATTGTAATTATTTACACTATTTACATCATTCAGACTGTTGTTCTCATCTTTATTGCTATTTTCGCAATATTTCTGGCATTGTAAGAGTTGGATTTCAAATCAAACCCTTTATTTAGTCCACATGGCATGTGGAACTAGTATAATCTATGCAAATGGACTACATAAAAGTTTGGTTCAAAATTTCAATGTACATCACCTGGAGAAGATCAGAGCATACAATAGCCGAAACATTGTGAATATGGTAATAAAGATGAGGACAATAGTCCAAATGATGTAAATAGTGTAAATAACTAAATTTTCACATTTTCTTGTACATTATACAAAAAATTTTGAATAAAAATTAAAGGAAAAAAAAGGGGTCATATTATACACAAGTAGACATTTTGAGAAACCTTTTCTCAGATTAAAAATCATCTTATTTGAAACAGCAAAGATTACAAATTCACCCAGTTTTGCTCACAAGATAAAGTTTGTTTATAATTTAATTTCCTTGTTTGCTCATAAAGTTTTCCCTTTTCATTCTTAATGAAACAAAATATTTTTCTTTTTCTTATTGTTTTAATCAAATTCACCCCATGCAAGGCAGTAAAGCGACTAAGGCAGAAAGGGTTACTGAGTGTCAAAGAATTCAGTCAGTTATGTGCCATACATGATACGCACTTACGATAAATGACTGACGAGGCAGATTTCTTCCTGCAGTAGGTTGCCATTTCTTTCTGTGATGGACCAGTTGCCACCTAAGGCTACAGAGTCCAGTCTGTCCTGCTATTTACCCATAGCTGGGGGGAGAAGAAGAGGATTCATACCTTTCCCACAGGTATTAGCACGTAAGTGAATGTAATGGATTCAACTGGAATTCAAACTCAGATCTCCGATTCCTCGATCCATTAGATAGAATTAGAAGACAGAAATATTATTGAGGAGCAAGAACAATAGAAAATTAATCTTGAGACAGAAGATAACGATTGACACAGTATTAAAATTTTGGGAGATCAAAGTTGGCTGGATGACATGGAGCAATCAGTCAGTTATGTGCTATGAATGATACACACTTAAGCAATCATGTGTCTTTCGATACATGACTGAAGAGGCAGATTTTTTCCTGCAGTAGGTTGCCATTTCTTTCTGCAGTAGACCAGTTGCCATCCAAGGCTACAGAGCCCAGTCTGTCCTGCTATTTACCCATAGCTGGAGGGAGAAGAAAAGGATTCATACCTTTCCCAAGGGTATTAGCATGTAAGTGAATCTAATGGATTTAAGTGGAATTCACACTCGGTTCTCTGATTCCGCAATCCAAGCCGCTATCTATTACGCGAGAAAAGAAACTGTTGGCATAGAACTTATGGTTACATCTAGCCAATTCAAATGTAAATTGATCAAATCTTGTTGTTAATCTAGTACTGCGATTAACTTCGGTAGGAAAGTGACTGAAGTCAAGATGCCAGGTCAGGACCACTAATATTGCTTATTCTTCCTTCGATTTTATCAAGAATCTCTAAATATACAGCAGGGGCACCAAATTATATGTGGCTGTAATATTCCAAGAATGGTAGACAGAGATGTAAGATAGATTCTAGAGATAAAAATTGTCTAGCATGATATATAGGTGAGTATGTGGGTGATACTTAAGGACAGCTTCTGCCACTTTTTGTATATCTGATTAACAGATCAGCTTTCGCCTTCAACTGTTTTTCCTACCAACTCTGCCCATTTTAATTTCATGACTTGCAGCTGACAACTCTAATGGGCAGCATCAGATCTGCTCTGAGAGGAAGTCTGTCCCAGGTAACAGGAGGTTAATGACTCCCTCAATCCTACCTGCAGATGTTAACATAAGCCATAGGCAGGAAAACATTTAGCTTGTTGTCACTTGTTCCCAAAAGTCTTCCTTTGTTTATATATTATTTTATTATTTTTTAGTCTAAACGATAGCCACTTTGAAGACACAATCTCACAGACTTTATTGGTGGTCATAAAACATGAAACAGTTAAGACTGAGATAAAATCCCAATCAATCCCTTTCTATATCAGAGTATGCCAATCAAAGTGTCTCATACGCAACCAAATATTCAGTAACATAAGGACATGACAACAAATATTCAGCAATAAAAGATATGTAACCAAATATTCAGCAACAAAATGACATGCCCCCAAATATTCAGCAACAAAATGACATGCCCCCAAATATTCAGCAACAAAATGACATGAAACCAAATATTCAGCAACAAAATGACATGAAACCAAATATTCAGCAACAAAATGACATGCCCCCAAATATTCAGCAACAAAATGACATGCCCCCAAATATTCAACAACAAAATGACATGCCCCCAAATATTCAGCAACAAAATGACATGCCCCCAAATATTCAGCAACAAAATGACATGAAACCAAATATTCAGCAACAAAATGACATGCCCCCAAATATTCAGCAACAAAATGACATGCCGCCAAATATTCAGCAACAAAATGACATGCCCCCAAATATTCAACAACAAAATGACATGCCCCCAAATATTCAGCAACAAAATGACATGCCCCCAAATATTCAGCAACAAAATGACATGCCCCCAAATATTCAGCAACAAAATGACATGCCCCCAAATATTCAGCAACAAAATGACATGCTGCCAAATATTCAGCAATAAAGCCACATACAACCAAATATTCAGCTATAAAACAAAATACAACCAAATATTCATCAACAAAAGGACATGCAACCTTTTTTTCAGCAACAAAAGGACATGCAACTAAATATTCAGCAATAAACAAAATGCAACCAAATTTTCAGAAATAAAACAAAATGCAACCAAATATTCAGCAATAAAACAAAATGCAACCATATATTCAGCAACAGAAGGACATGCAACCAAATATTCAGCAAAGGGCTGGACTGTGATGCCAACTTAGTAGCACGCTTAAATTCATGAAGTTGAAGCATCAGTGAAAATAGCTCATCACAGCAGTTGCCATGAAAATATTTGTAGAAAAGCCAGATGGAAGCTACATCACATCTGTGAGAAATTGCCTCATTTCAAGATGAATGCAAGTACTTTAAGATTTTAATAAAACAAGAAGCTTTCAGATTTAGCTGCATGCTGTGTCACTATCAATGCAATCATTAGAATGAATTGAAGTAGACAGGTTCCTAACTAAGGTGATATACGACTCAGTTGGTCCTGCTACTTAAAACATAGCTGGCAACTAGTTTTAAATAATAGATTAATTGTAAAATTCACATGTTTTAATTATGCTTCATAAATGAGAAGGATAGGAATAAAAAATATTTCACTTGCTTACCTCAGCAATTCTTGCGTTTTTCCACGGTTTACCTTGGGATTGTTTGGCAAAACAATTCTACTTCTTTGACGAGGTTGAATGACATAGATCTAAGGAAGAAAAGAATTCATAAGAATTTACAAGGTATTATAATTCACTCATTCATTACATGTACCCTACATAATGGGAAATAGCTCTGGAGGAAAGATTTATTCTACCATTGGAATTTCTCCCATTATGGGCATTATTATATTTGTGAAATAATAACACCATAGTTCACGGATTCAACGGAATAGCAGAAAGGAAAAGGAATGGCAAGCCAAGGGAGATAATAGCCTTCTGTAACTCAACACCTATCTTGAAATTCAGCATATATATATATATATATATATATATATATATATATATATATATATACGTATAAATATATATATATACCATATGTATATATATATATATATATATATACAGTTGCGGCCAAAATGTTCAGAACAGGATTGTTTTCGTCAGAAAAGTAGGTATAATTTTTTATCAAAGTTGTTTTATATTCTATAATTTTCACAGACAATAAATACGATATAAATTGTTATTATCTGATATTTTGGTGTAATTTGAGAGGATAATACAAAAGTTATGGATGATTTAGTGATTTACTGCAAAACCCATGGCGGCCAAAATGATCAGAACGGTTGCTTTTACTCCGTGTTTTAGTATATTTAACCGGCGAACTCTAATTTTTTTAATTTGTTTACGTGACGGTTCGTTTACTAAACATTGGTAAGAATATCTGCAGTGTACTTTGTTAATATAATGCCACTTACTCCGTTACCAATTCGTCAGCAGATTATTAAGCTTCGAAAGAAGGATAATTTAAGTATTGGGTCTATTGCAAAGATTGTTAACGAGTCAAAAAGTGTTGTTCACGGTATTCTGAAGGTCTACGATGATTGTGGTTCGTGTGAAGCAAGAAAGTCTACAGGTAGGCCAAGAAAAACGACCAAGAGAGAAGATCGTGCTATGATAAAGTTTGTTAAAAAGGACAGATTTAAAACTGCTGCTGCTGTTTCTCGGGAAATGAGCATTGTACTGAAGAAAACTTAATCTCGAAAAACTGTCTCGTCGTTTAGTTGAACATGACCTACAAGCAAGAGCATCTGCAGTGAAGCCACTGATCAGCTCCGAGAATAAAAAGTTTCGTCTTACCTTTGCAACCGAACATGTATTGTAGTCTCAAGAAAAATGGCAAACAGTGCATTTCAGTGATGAATCTAAGTTTATGTTATTTGGTTCAGATGGGAAAAGGTACGTTTGTTGAAAAGTAGGCGAAAAATTGTCGCCTAAATGCCTTAAGACTAGTGTTAAATTCGGTGGAGGAAGTGTCATGGTTTGGGGGATGATATCTGGAGATGGTGTGTGCCCTTTGGTGCGATTACATGGAAAGGTAAATGCAGTTTATAAACAACTAGTAAAAGATCATGTCTTGCCTGTGCTGAGAAATTCAACTAAGCGACCACCCATATTCATGCAGGACAATGCCCCATGTCACAAGGTTAAGGTGGTCATGAACTTCCTCAAGGCTGAAAAGGTTATTGTTATGGATTGGCCTGCTCAAAGCCCAGATCTCAATCCTATTGAAAATGTGTCGAATATTCTAGGAGAACGTTCAAAAGCCAGAAATCCTAAAACAACCGAGCAATTATGGAATGCCCTTCAGGAAGAATGGAATAAGATCACCCAGCAAGAAATTGAAAATTTTATTTCCTCATGCAGTCGAAGATGTCAAAGTGTGATTGAAGCTAAAGGGCTTCACACAAAATATTAAATAATTCCAGTATTCTCTGTCATTTTTTATTATTTTGTTATTTTTTCAACCGTTCGGATCATTTTGGCCGCCATGGATTTTGCAGTAAATCACTAAATCATCCATAACTTTTGTATTATCCTCTCAAATTACACCAAAATCTCAGACAATAACAATTTATATCGTATTTATTGCAAAAATGAGTTTATGTATATGTAGGTAGGAACATATGTGTGGATGTATGTATGTATGTATGTATGTATAAGCGTTATCGAAGGTTAGGAATGTTTTTGAAGTAATCGTTCAGTCTTAAAATGTTCCGTTCATTTATCAAGCATAAAAGAGGGGACGGAGAATGGTAGAAATGAAAATAATAACGATCGCTTGACGTTTGTCAAGGGACTTGTTAATACGCTCGTCTCATCCTCTCTGATGAAAAGCGAACTTTCCCATCTTTCTTTTTGTTTGTGGGGCTTAAAAAGGTCATTTGGGAATTCACTCCCAGATATAATTCGAGCCTTTCCATTGGACGATGAGCAAATTTCGCGTCGGCTCGCGAAAAGGTCTGTAAAAGAATTTGTTTCTGAGAATTGAAGATTATTTGAATTTTGTTTTTAAATGTTTCCTAGTTTTCTATTGGCCAAAAAACATTTTGCATCAAGGTGTGAAATTTCACGAGTTTTGTTTTGGATTTGGTTTTGTGTGTGCGTTAAGCAAAGTTTGTAAAATCGAGTCTTTTTTAATTTTTAACAAAATCAATAAGTCAGTACTTAGTATTTGAATTTTAATTCTAGATCTTGTTTTGTTCACTGCAAGTTATTCTCAACCGCTGTGCCAAAGCACACCAGTCTACCACATGAGCCTCTTAAATGTGCGGCCAAACACTGAAGAAATCGTGAAAAAACAGCAGGCACAGGTTTTGCGCTAAATAAGCTGCACAAATATTTGAATAGAAATATTGAAATTAAGTAAGTTCATATTTTTGCGTGTATTTTTTAAATCTATGGTTTTATTTCATAACATTTAAATGTTTCAAAATGTTGCTAAGCGTAGCATGATATATGCCATTGCTTAAAAAGCGTGAAAAACATTGGTCTAAGCCATCATACGATCATTGGAAATATATAAAAGTAGTGCAAGATGGAATCGTTGTTCTGGCACTACTTAAATAAATTGGTCCACTCATGCAAAATGAAAAATTCAAAATAAAACATTCAACAGTACCCATTGATATATTTTAGATTTAAATACCAAAAGAATATCCCACATTAGCTTAAAAGGCTTTAACAGTTTTATTGCAATTTTTTACTTCTTATTTATGTGAATTAGAATTCTCAAACCTAAATAAAATGAAAAATAAAAAGCGGGAAAGTCTACGCTCAACTGAAGAAGAAATGGGAGTCTGCTTATCACACATTTGACCAAACATTGAAGAAATTAAAAAAAAAAGAAACAGACTTAAGTTTCAGACTAAATAAGCTGCACAAATATTTGAATAGAAACATTGGAATAAAGTAAATTCATATTTGTGTGTTGATTTAAAAAAAAAAATCTATGGTTATATTTCATAACATTTAAATGTATACACAATAAAATTTTAGCTAAGTGTACTATGATATTTTCATTTGCTCCTCGGTGTGAGAAACACCGGTCTAGCTTTTTGAATATATATTGTGATTTTAGTCCCTTGTGGTTTATTCCCGACATTGAATCAGCCAACAAAAGGTAATATGTCATTAAATTAATCAGCTGAACCAATGTTTTTTTATAAGGGAAACGAATTGATATGGATTTCTGAAATGTTCAGTTTTTAATGATATTACAAGTCACGGTAGTGAATGCCCACTGCTGATGAGTCCCAACAAAATGGCCGTCCAGTGCTTTTTGCATTCTGTTGAGGTTTCTTCTAGACTCGATGAATTACTTAATTATAATTATCTCAAATCCTTCCAATAATTTCTATCATATATATATATATAGTGTAACCCGGATATAAGAGACTCGGATATAAGAGAAACCCGGGTATAAGAGAGATTTTTATCTGGTCCCAAATTAGAGCCTGTGTTAATAAAACAAAATAGACCAAACCCGGATATAAGAGAAACCCGGATATAAGAGAAACCCGGATATAAGATACTTCTTCTCCGGTCCCGACAACTCTCTTATATCCGGGTTACACTGTATATATGTTTGTAAAGAGCGGCATTATATCAAGTCTAGTTAGTTACCTCTTCATCACGAGACCCGTTCGTCCAGTGGGTATGACCATGACCACCGAGAGAGGAGGCCTGTTTCATTTGGTTGTTGAGAAATGTGACGTCATCATATTGAGTCCGACTTTCAAGAAGCGTGTCGTTTGTTTTGTGTTTCAGATGTTTTACGGTGGCATTTTTAAATTATTTATTAATATTTTCTTTTAAATATTGAATTAATTTAAAACAAAAACAATGCCTTATAGATGCGTTTTACCAAATTGCAAAGGGAATTATAAAAACATCCCTAAAATACATGTATTTTCTTTAACTAAAAAGATAAAAAATTATCTGATGCTTGGATTCGTACAATCAGAAGAGATCATTTTTTATCTACTAAATTCAGCAGAGTGAGTATTTTTTGTATTAAAAAATAAGTAAATTTTATTGAAACTTTAATGATAAAATTAATACCATGTCTTTATAGTTCATAACATAAAGTTAATAAGACATAAATCTAGCGAGAAAGTTTAAATATTCACTTTTGTACGTGTTGTTTTTAAACTCTAAAACCTCATTTTTTTAAGAAATAAACTTTCAAGAAATTTTCGACATTCATGAATTTCTAAAGGAATATTTTATATACATAAAAAATAATTTTAACAATTTTTTAGAATTGTTTTTCGTGACTAAATGAAACTTTTTAATTGAATTTAATTTCATGTGTGTAATTCACAACACATTTTAAAACAGCTTTGTTTTAAAAAGTTATTAAACTCAATTGAAACTTTGAAGATTAAAATAATTTCATATCTTTATAATTCACAAAAGTAAAATACATTAAACAGAATGTTGCAAAAGTTTTTAAAAGCTGAAATCTCTCTCGGTGGTCACGGTATGACACTTGCGTCGTATCGTAACGGTCCGGGTTCATTTTGCAAACATTGAAGAAATTGCGAAAAAACACCAGGCATAGGTTTCAGACTAAATAAATTGCATAAATAGATTGAAAATAAACATTGAAATAAAGTAAATTCATATGTGTGCGTGTATCTTTTAAAAATCTATGGTTTTATTTCATAAATGTATATCCAATAAAATTTTTGCAAAGCGTACTATGATATTTTCATTTGCTCCTAGGTTTGCCATTGCTTAAAAAAGGTTGAAAAACATTGGTTTAGGAAAAGAAGAATTCTAAGTTTGAAACAGTGGAAGAAGTAACAGGAAACCAGGTACACAAAAAAAAACTACTGTTGACAATGCATAAATCTGTCTATTCTCACTCCCCCTCAGCTAAAGGTTAAATAACAGAGAAGTCTGGACTCTCTATCCTTGTGTGGTATCCAGTCTAGGACAAAGACAACTGTGAATTTAAAACAACAACTATCCCACTATCTTTCCCAAAAAGAAAAAGTAATTTACAAATAATCAAAAAAATCTACACTATTCGGACTATTGTCTTCAACTTTGTCACCATATTTATTACAACATTTTGGCTGTTGTACACTCCAGTCTTCTTCAGGTGGTTGGAATGTCGAACTGAACCCTTTATTTTGCTCACTGGGGTAGACTGTTCTAGTTCCACTTACCATGTTTAATGGATATCAGTTATCTCCTGTTAATTCCCCCTCTGAAAGTTCTCCACTGCCTTAACCAAGTATTGAACTCACACACTTTGGGTCCTGTCACTAGATCTAACTAATGTCTTTATCCACTGTGTCATGTGTCCTGATGGCGACAAAGATTAGGACAATAGTTCGAATAATGTAAATAGTTTACATAATACCTCATCTCAGAAATATAGACAGATACAAGAAAAATTTGTCAAAAGCCATGACTGCTCACATCCTGAAGGGGCATGGCACTTAATAAAGAAGAGAAAATATTTTATACATTTATTAAATTTGAAATAGTATAAGCCAACCAGGGTTGACATCTCATAAAAAGAACCAAGTGGTGTAGTATTTTTATCCACACTGGGAACAATGGTTTAGCAAGTTTAGGAAGGTTGACCATTACTACTTTGCATTGAGCTTGATCCTCACTGAGTGCAATGGGTCAGCAAGGCTGGTTAGGTTGACCATTACTACGTAGTATTGAGTTTGATCCTCACTGATAGCAATGGTTAGCCCGGTTAATCAGGATGACCACTTCCACTTAGTATTGAGCTTGATCCTCACTGAGTGCATGTGATTTTGAAAGCTAGTCAGGTTGACCATTGCTACTTAGAATTTTGAACACAGTGGATGTAATGGGTAGCAAATCTAGTCAGGTTGACCATTACTACTTAATATTGACTTTGATCCTCACTGGGTGCAATTGTTTAGCCCGGTTAATCAGGTAGACCATTGCTACTTTGCATTGAGCTTGATCCTCACTGGGTGCAATTGTTTTGCCCGG
Source organism: Acanthosepion esculentum (assembly GCA_964036315.1). Classification (NCBI taxonomy): domain Eukaryota; kingdom Metazoa; phylum Mollusca; class Cephalopoda; order Sepiida; family Sepiidae; genus Acanthosepion; species Acanthosepion esculentum. The sequence goes on along the minus strand of OZ038486.1, from coordinate 18,063,068 downwards.
TTAATCAGGTAGACCATTGCTACTTTGCATTGAGCTTGATCCTCACTGGGTGCAATTGTTTAGCCCGGTTAATCAGGTAGACCATTGCTACTTTGCATTGAGCTTGATCCTCACTGGGTGCAATTGTTTAGCCCGGTTAATCAGGTAGACCATTACTACTTTGCATTGAGCTTGATCCTCACTGGGTGCAATTGTTTAGCCCGGTTAATCAGGTAGACCATTGCTACTTTGCATTGAGCTTGATCCTCACTGGGTGCAATTGTTTAGCCCGGTTAATCAGGTAGACCATTGCTACTTTGCATCGAGCTTGATCCTCACTGTGTCCAATTGTTTAGCCCGGTTAATCAGGTAGACCATTGCTACTTTGCATTGAGCTTGATCCTCACTGGGTGCAATTGTTTAGCCCGGTTAATCAGGTAGACCATTGCTACTTTGCATTGAGCTTGATCCTCACTGGGTGCAATTGTTTAGCCCGGTTAATCAGGTAGACCATTACTACTTTGCATTGAGCTTGATCCTCACTGGGTGCAATTGTTTAGCCCGGTTAATCAGGTAGACCATTGCTACTTTGCATCGAGCTTGATCCTCACTGTGTCCAATTGTTTAGCCCGGTTAATCAGGTAGACCATTGCTACTTTGCATTGAGCTTGATCCTCACTGGGTGCAATTGTTTAGCCCGGTTAATCAGGTAGACCATTGCTACTTTGCATTGAGCTTGATCCTCACTGGGTGCAATTGTTTAGCCCGGTTAATCAGGTAGACCATTACTACTTTGCATTGAGCTTGATCCTCACTGGGTGCAATTGTTTAGCCCGGTTAATCAGGTAGACCATTGCTACTTTGCATTGAGCTTGATCCTCACTGGGTGCAATTGTTTAGCCCGGTTAATCAGGTAGACCATTGCTACTTTGCATCGAGCTTGATCCTCACTGTGTCCAATTGTTTAGCCCGGTTAATCAGGTAGACCATTGCTACTTTGCATTGAGCTTGATCCTCACTGGGTGCAATTGTTTAGCCCGGTTAATCAGGTAGACCATTGCTACTTTGCATTGAGCTTGATCCTCACTGGGTGCAATTGTTTTGCCCGGTTAATCAGGTAGACCATTGCTACTTTGCATTGAGCTTGATCCTCACTGTGTCCAATTGTTTAGCCCGGTTAATCAGGTAGACCATTGCTACTTTGCATTGAGCTTGATCCTCACTGGGTGCAATTGTTTAGCCCGGTTAATCAGGTAGACCATTACTACTTTGCATTGAGCTTGATCCTCACTGGGTGCAATTGTTTTGCCCGGTTAATCAGGTAGACCATTGCTACTTTGCATTGAGCTTGATCCTCACTGGGTGCAATTGTTTAGCCCGGTTAATCAGGTAGACCATTGCTACTTTGCATCGAGCTTGATCCTCACTGTGTCCAATTGTTTAGCCCGGTTAATCAGGTAGACCATTGCTACTTTGCATTGAGCTTGATCCTCACTGGGTGCAATTGTTTAGCCCGGTTAATCAGGTAGACCATTGCTACTTTGCATTGAGCTTGATCCTCACTGGGTGCAATTGTTTAGCCCGGTTAATCAGGTAGACCATTACTACTTTGCATTGAGCTTGATCCTCACTGGGTGCAATTGTTTAGCCCGGTTAATCAGGTAGACCATTACTACTTTGCATTGAGCTTGATCCTCACTGGGTGCAATTGTTTTGCCCGGTTAATCAGGTAGACCATTGCTACTTTGCATTGAGCTTGATCCTCACTGGGTGCAATTGTTTAGCCCGGTTAATCAGGTAGACCATTGCTACTTTGCATCGAGCTTGATCCTCACTGTGTCCAATTGTTTAGCCCGGTTAATCAGGTAGACCATTGCTACTTTGCATTGAGCTTGATCCTCACTGGGTGCAATTGTTTAGCCCGGTTAATCAGGTAGACCATTACTACTTTGCATTGAGCTTGATCCTCACTGGGTGCAATTGTTTTGCCCGGTTAATCAGGTAGACCATTGCTACTTTGCATTGAGCTTGATCCTCACTGGGTGCAATTGTTTAGCCCGGTTAATCAGGTAGACCATTGCTACTTTGCATCGAGCTTGATCCTAACTGTGTCCAATTGTTTAGCCCGGTTAATCAGGTAGACCATTGCTACTTTGCATTGAGCTTGATCCTCACTGGGTGCAATTGTTTAGCCCGGTTAATCAGGTAGACCATTGCTACTTTGCATTGAGCTTGATCCTCACTGGGTGCAATTGTTTTGCCCGGTTAATCAGGTAGACCATTGCTACTTTGCATTGAGCTTGATCCTCACTGTGTCCAATTGTTTAGCCCGGTTAATCAGGTAGACCATTGCTACTTTGCATTGAGCTTGATCCTCACTGGGTGCAATTGTTTAGCCCGGTTAATCAGGTAGACCATTACTACTTTGCATTGAGCTTGATCCTCACTGGGTGCAATTGTTTTGCCCGGTTAATCAGGTAGACCATTGCTACTTTGCATTGAGCTTGATCCTCACTGGGTGCAATTGTTTAGCCCGGTTAATCAGGTAGACCATTGCTACTTTGCATCGAGCTTGATCCTCACTGTGTCCAATTGTTTAGCCCGGTTAATCAGGTAGACCATTGCTACTTTGCATTGAGCTTGATCCTCACTGGGTGCAATTGTTTAGCCCGGTTAATCAGGTAGACCATTGCTACTTTGCATTGAGCTTGATCCTCACTGGGTGCAATTGTTTTGCCCGGTTAATCAGGTAGACCATTGCTACTTTGCATTGAGCTTGATCCTCACTGGGTGCAATTGTTTAGCCCGGTTAATCAGGTAGACCATTGCTACTTTGCATTGAGCTTGATCCTCACTGGGTGCAATTGTTTAGCCCGGTTAATCAGGTAGACCATTGCTACTTTGCATTGAGCTTGATCCTCACTGTGTCCAATTGTTTAGCCCGGTTAATCAGGTAGACCATTGCTACTTTGCATTGAGCTTGATCCTCACTGGGTGCAATTGTTTAGCCCGGTTAATCAGGTAGACCATTACTACTTTGCATTGAGCTTGATCCTCACTGGGTGCAATTGTTTTGCCCGGTTAATCAGGTAGACCATTGCTACTTTGCATTGAGCTTGATCCTCACTGGGTGCAATTGTTTAGCCCGGTTAATCAGGTAGACCATTGCTACTTTGCATCGAGCTTGATCCTCACTGTGTCCAATTGTTTAGCCCGGTTAATCAGGTAGACCATTGCTACTTTGCATTGAGCTTGATCCTCACTGGGTGCAATTGTTTAGCCCGGTTAATCAGGTAGACCATTGCTACTTTGCATTGAGCTTGATCCTCACTGGGTGCAATTGTTTTGCCCGGTTAATCAGGTAGACCATTGCTACTTTGCATTGAGCTTGATCCTCACTGGGTGCAATTGTTTAGCCCGGTTAATCAGGTAGACCATTGCTACTTTGCATTGAGCTTGATCCTCACTGGGTGCAATTGTTTAGCCCGGTTAATCAGGTAGACCATTGCTACTTTGCATTGAGCTTGATCCTCACTGGGTGCAATTGTTTAGCCCGGTTAATCAGGTAGACCATTACTACTTTGCATTGAGCTTGATCCTCACTGGGTGCAATTGTTTTGCCCGGTTAATCAGGTAGACCATTGCTACTTTGCATTGAGCTTGATCCTCACTGTGTCCAATTGTTTAGCCCGGTTAATCAGGTAGACCATTGCTACTTTGCATTGAGCTTGATCCTCACTGGGTGCAATTGTTTAGCCCGGTTAATCAGGTAGACCATTACTACTTTGCATTGAGCTTGATCCTCACTGGGTGCAATTGTTTTGCCCGGTTAATCAGGTAGACCATTGCTACTTTGCATTGAGCTTGATCCTCACTGGGTGCAATTGTTTAGCCCGGTTAATCAGGTAGACCATTGCTACTTTGCATCGAGCTTGATCCTCACTGTGTCCAATTGTTTAGCCCGGTTAATCAGGTAGACCATTGCTACTTTGCATTGAGCTTGATCCTCACTGGGTGCAATTGTTTAGCCCGGTTAATCAGGTAGACCATTGCTACTTTGCATTGAGCTTGATCCTCACTGGGTGCAATTGTTTTGCCCGGTTAATCAGGTAGACCATTGCTACTTTGCATTGAGCTTGATCCTCACTGTGTCCAATTGTTTAGCCCGGTTAATCAGGTAGACCATTGCTACTTTGCATTGAGCTTGATCCTCACTGGGTGCAATTGTTTAGCCCGGTTAATCAGGTAGACCATTGCTACTTTGCATTGAGCTTGATCCTCACTGTGTCCAATTGTTTAGCCCGGTTAATCAGGTAGACCATTGCTACTTTGCATTGAGCTTGATCCTCACTGGGTGCAATTGTTTAGCCCGGTTAATCAGGTAGACCATTACTACTTTGCATTGAGCTTGATCCTCACTGGGTGCAATTGTTTTGCCCGGTTAATCAGGTAGACCATTGCTACTTTGCATTGAGCTTGATCCTCACTGGGTGCAATTGTTTAGCCCGGTTAATCAGGTAGACCATTGCTACTTTGCATCGAGCTTGATCCTCACTGTGTCCAATTGTTTAGCCCGGTTAATCAGGTAGACCATTGCTACTTTGCATTGAGCTTGATCCTCACTGGGTGCAATTGTTTTGCCCGGTTAATCAGGTAGACCATTGCTACTTTGCATTGAGCTTGATCCTCACTGGGTGCAATTGTTTAGCCCGGTTAATCAGGTAGACCATTGCTACTTTGCATTGAGCTTGATCCTCACTGGGTGCAATTGTTTAGCCCGGTTAATCAGGTAGACCATTGCTACTTTGCATTGAGCTTGATCCTCACTGTGTCCAATTGTTTAGCCCGGTTAATCAGGTAGACCATTGCTACTTTGCATTGAGCTTGATCCTCACTGGGTGCAATTGTTTAGCCCGGTTAATCAGGTAGACCATTGCTACTTTGCATCGAGCTTGATCCTCACTGTGTCCAATTGTTTAGCCCGGTTAATCAGGTAGACCATTGCTACTTTGCATTGAGCTTGATCCTCACTGGGTGCAATTGTTTAGCCCGGTTAATCAGGTAGACCATTGCTACTTTGCATTGAGCTTGATCCTCACTGGGTGCAATTGTTTAGCCCGGTTAATCAGGTAGACCATTACTACTTTGCATTGAGCTTGATCCTCACTGGGTGCAATTGTTTTGCCCGGTTAATCAGGTAGACCATTGCTACTTTGCATTGAGCTTGATCCTCACTGGGTGCAATTGTTTAGCCCGGTTAATCAGGTAGACCATTGCTACTTTGCATCGAGCTTGATCCTCACTGTGTCCAATTGTTTAGCCCGGTTAATCAGGTAGACCATTGCTACTTTGCATTGAGCTTGATCCTCACTGGGTGCAATTGTTTAGCCCGGTTAATCAGGTAGACCATTGCTACTTTGCATTGAGCTTGATCCTCACTGGGTGCAATTGTTTTGCCCGGTTAATCAGGTAGACCATTGCTACTTTGCATTGAGCTTGATCCTCACTGGGTGCAATTGTTTAGCCCGGTTAATCAGGTAGACCATTGCTACTTTGCATTGAGCTTGATCCTCACTGTGTCCAATTGTTTAGCCCGGTTAATCAGGTAGACCATTGCTACTTTGCATTGAGCTTGATCCTCACTGGGTGCAATTGTTTAGCCCGGTTAATCAGGTAGACCATTGCTACTTTGCATCGAGCTTGATCCTCACTGTGTCCAATTGTTTAGCCCGGTTAATCAGGTAGACCATTGCTACTTTGCATTGAGCTTGATCCTCACTGGGTGCAATTGTTTTGCCCGGTTAATCAGGTAGACCATTGCTACTTTGCATTGAGCTTGATCCTCACTGGGTGCAATTGTTTAGCCCGGTTAATCAGGTAGACCATTACTACTTTGCATTGAGCTTGTTCCTCACTGAGTGCAATGGTTCAGCAAGGCTGGTTAGGTTGACCATTACTACTTAAAATTTGGACCCTCATTGTGTGGAGTGGTTAGCAAGGCTAGTCAGGTTGACCATTACTATTTTGCATTGAGCTTGATCCTCATTGGGTTCAGTGGTTAACAAGCCTGGTCAGATTTACCATTGCTACATAGTATTGAGTCTGATCCCCACTGTGTGCAATGGTTAGCAAGGCTAATCAGGTTAACCATTACTACTTGGTAGTGAAACCACAATCGATCATTGTCTATCCTCTTCATCCTCATAATCCTCACTTCCTACTACCTGCTTTTATAATTATACCACGCACTTCATTCAGTAATTCTCTACCTTGAGTGTCTCTCGATCTTTGTACTTAGTGAAGTTCAATAAAAAAAATGGCAACTTTCTACTTCTTATTCTGATCTGTTTAAGTTATATTCATTGTTCACTGACAAGCTGTTCACTTTGCAAAGCTATATTAGTGAAAATCTAATAGTGAAATCTTACCTTAACTTTCGTCATATTGAAGAACTGTGAATTGTATAGATCTTCAGCTTTGAGTGTAATGAGGAAGTCACCACGGACAAACTCTGTATAACCTTGTAGATTTGTTAAAATGACGCCGGTGTCTTTTGTTACCTTAAAAGCAGTTTGAGCTGAGTAAACAGACTGACTCTTGGGTGGTTGATAGTCAATGTTCATAATTGAATATTTTACTTGATTATAAAGATAATCATCTGGATCAACAGCAGTTACCATGACAACTTCTGAACCAAATATTGTCTTTTCATTGATGACTGTCATAAAAAGAAATATGTGATAATTTATTACAAAGTAATAGTAAATAGAAAGAAAGCTGCAGGAAGTACTGAAGAATAAAAGCATGAAGAAAGGACTACCTGTTGTAAGAAGACAGATGGTATGATTTTATACAAGAGGAATAGCCTAAGATACAAGTTAAATGAAGATGATAAAATCAAGTGAGTAGAAAAATTTGGATGTGTATTGTGGGTGGAGGTGCATTGTGGGTAAAGGTGCATTGTGGGTGGGTGTGCATAGTGGGTAGAGGTGCGTTGTGGGAGGGTGTGCATTGTGGGCAGATGTGTGTTAGAGGAAATGCATTATGGGTAGAAGTGTATTGTGGGTGGAAGTGCACCATGGGTGGTTGTGCATTGGGTGTAGTCGTAGGTTGTGGGTAGAGGTGCATTGTTCATGGATGTATATTGTGGGTGGATGTGCAGTGTGGGTGGGTGTGCATGCATTGTGGGTAGAGGTGGACTGTGGGTCGATGTGCATTGTAGTGTAATTGATATTCGACTGAAATGAGAAATCAGAGAGACATGTTTGAATTTCATTTCACTTTGTTACATTAATTTACATGCAAATGCCCTCGAGAAAAATATAAATCCATCTCTTCTCCCTCCAGTTATGGGTTAAATAGCAGGACACAGAGCCTTGGTTAGCAACCAGTCTATCACAGAAAAAAATGGCAACCTATAGTGGGAAGAACTTCTGCCTCATCAGTCATGGCGTGAAAGAGACATGATCACCCAAGCACTTAACTGACTGAGAGAAAATTAACTTGTTTCTTGACTATGTGGCTTTAAAAGTTTTACTCTTTTTTTGACAGCGATAAAAAAAGTAGTATGTTAGTCCACCTGGTTTCACCAAAAAAACACTCGTTAGGGGGTGCTTTTTAAGTTTATAAAAAGTTAAACATCTCTCTCTCTCTCCGTTTCTCTCTCTCTCTCTCTCTCTCTCTCTCTCTCTCTCTCTCTTGCTTTCAGATGTAGACACATGTAGATAAAGAACATCACTACTGAGGAAATTTCATTTTCTTTTTTCAACTGACTATTAAACTCTCATGCACACACCCATAATTTCAAACAGTATATTTATGTATATGTGGGATTTGTGTATTTTGTATGTAACAGAGCTTACAGATACTACCCTTTGATCATTGGTATAGTACACAGATTCTTTGTCAAAATGCTGATCCATATGTATTTTGATAAAGGGGTTCTTTTTATGGGCACTGCACTTGTAATTTAATAATTTTATAGTTTACAGGATTGTTCTTGTAACCTAGGGAAGGTTACTGATTAGAATAATCACATGAAGGTTGGTAATGAATGATAATACTTAGGAAAAGAACAACACATATAAGATTCGCCAGTGGTGCATAGAAGAAGTAGTCAACTGCTAGAAGTTAGTCAAGTGAATTTCACAATGAATCTCAAACTGCAGGACAACCTCCCCATGTGGTCAGATGTGGCACAAGGCTGAATTTAATGCTGGGTGTCCGAGCCTGTAGACTCAGCCAAAAATTCCCCGTAGACTCCATATAAAATGGGGTCGGGTAGCTGTTTCTCAAGATGAAACTCTGCCCTTCAACATAGCCTCATCTGGGAATCTTCTCTGCCCGGAGGCAGAGAGTTTGACCAGCACAGCTGGAGATGAATCTCCAACTGCAGACCAACATACAGTATTTACTACTGTATTTATGTGAATGGGGACATATGCATTATTGTCCGTAGGTATGCTACAACAATTGTATATAATTAATTATGTATTTAACATTCTTTATTTACATTAAAACTAAACATTGGCTTCAAAGACAGTCAAAAAGCTTTTATTTGAATTTAATGTGTTTTCATAATTAACAGGCATCCCTTCCCCATTATTATTCAGTTTTACTGTACATCACACTATGCCGTATTTACCTGCAAATGACTGCTGGTTAGGAAAAACTGGTCCATTGTCATTGCTATCTCGAATGCTGACAAGAATTCTTTGTACCTGGTCATCATCATTTCCACACGTCTTAGCTTGATTTGTTGCTGGCAATACACAAACACAGAGTAAATATTTTTTGACATCTTCATAATCGAAGATTACTGCACTCTCGATTACTCCGTTATTTGTGTCTAGGCTGAAGGCAGAAAAGTTTGTCATGGCATTGTCACCTAAAAAATATAAAAAGAACAATTTTATTATCACATCATCTGTCCCATAATAGCTGTTACATTTAGTATACGAAATTCAACCTATAATAGTTATTCTATAATAATTTGTCCTATAATATTATTAGTGTCCAAAAATATATACAATTTATCATTTGTCCTATAAGTAAAATTATAGTTTGTCCTATAAGTAAGGTTATAACTTTTCCTATGATAAGTAAAATTGTCGTGCTGTGTTTTTCCACACTCACATTTTATCCATCTGCGATTGGCTAATAAATCAATATTGCCTTTCTATAGGACAATTTAGCCATTGCAGTCATTGCTTTGAATTTTTCGGTTTTGAACTTGCTTATTTGTTTCATTAGTACAAATTTAGCGATTAGTCAATTTTTAACCAATCACATATTTTAGTGCAAAATCAATTTTTCCCACGGTTTTGCTGGGAGCCTATCTGTAGCCTTAAAAGAGGCGACTTTTTCAACAAGCCGCCAGTAGAGTCCAGCAAATTTTGACTGTCAACACAAACCTATGACTTTACTGACAACATTTCAAACGCACACACAGACACAGATTTTTGTAATACATATATACATATCTCTCTGTGACTCAGCCAAGTTCAGTCAATCAGGACTCTGTTAATTTCTCTAACACAACACACTTTCTGATCAATTGTATTCTTGTGTTATCTATTCTAACAGCAGACTTGTTCTAACATTGATTCCTGAACATTTCTCTCAAGAGAACTTTCTTTTGAACAATCAATTGCAAATCAAAATACAGTAAAAGGGAAGCAACTTCTTTTCCCTTAATCTATACATTGAATACAAATTATCGTATATTTTGTTCTTGTATGTTATTTCAATATATACTTGTTGATTCACATTTGGAGTTTGTTGTTTTCTTGAATCATAATAATACAAAAGGTATATGTACTAAGGATGTGCATAACAAAATTATAGTTTGTCCTATTAATAAAATTATAGTTTGTCCTATAATTAGTAAAATTTATAGTTTGTCCCATAATAAGTAAAATTATAGTTTTTCCTATGATAAATAAAGTTATGGTTTGTCCTATAATAAGTAAAATTATAGTTTGTTCTCTGATTATATTTAGTGTTCTGTATTTAGAAATAAAACAGTTATTGGTGAATAAATAATCATAAATGTAAAAGAATGTGTAGTTTTTCCTGTAATAAATAGAATTCTAGTTTAATCAACAATATTAGTATCCTATATTAAATAAAATATGTTTTATAATAGCTTCTCCTACAATATAGTTAGTGTAGAAAATTTGCCCCACAATAGTTTTAACATTTATTATATGAATTATTTCAGAAAGATGTACAACATTTAATGTACGAAAATTCTCCCCAAAATATATGAAATATATGAAAATATATGAAATTTGTTTCATAATAATTTTTACATGTAGAATATAAACTTTGTTCCAAAACAGTTGCTGCATTTAGTGTAAGAAATTTGTCCTTTAATAATTGTTACCTTTAGGATATGAACTTTTTCCTGGTGCATTCAATGTATGAAAATTATGCCAAAATAATTATTACCTTTGTCTTATACTTGTTACATTTAGCATATAAAATTTTGTACTGGAAGAATTGCTACATTTAATGCAGAAAATTTGTCCAAGAATTGTTGTTATACTCGTAAATAAAAACAAAATAAACCATATGCTTAATGAAAATGAAAAAGATTATTAATTTGGTGTTTGAAATTATTTTCTAGACTTATTTAAATAATTTAAATTTAATCATTTTTTGGTATTTATACATTAAATTATTTCTGGCCACACAGTGAGGTTTCTGTGCATCATTGCCTTTTTATATTTAGAACATTGGTAAAATATACAGCATTTCAAGTATTATTGAAGTGTTCTTTTGAAATATCCTTTGTCATTTCAAATTGAAGTGTTCTTTTTAAATATCCTTTGTCATTTCAAATTGAAGAGTTTCTTTTAAATATCCTTTGACATTTCAAATTGAAGTGTTCTTTTGAAATATCCTTTGTCATTTCAAATTGAAGTGTTCCTTTTAAATATCCTTTGTCATTTCAAATTGAAGAGTTCCTTTTAAATATCCTTTGTCATTTCAAATTGAAGAGTTCCTTTTAAATATCCTTTGTCATTTCAAATTGAAGTGTTCATTTGAAATATCCTTTGTCATTTACAAATTGAAGGGTTCCTTTTAAATATCCTTTGACATTTCAAATTGAAGTGTTCTTTTGAAATATCCTTTGTCATTTCAAATTGAAGTGTTCCTTTTAAATATCCTTTGTCATTTTAAATTGAAGTATTCATTTGAAATATCCTTTGTCATTTCAAATTGAAGTGTTCTTTTGAAATATCCTTTGACATTTCAAATTGAAGGGTTCCTTTTAAATATCCTTTGACATTTCAAATTGAAGTGTTCTTTTGAAATATCCTTTGTCATTTCAAATTGAAGTGTTCTTTTGAAATATCCTTTGTCATTTCAAATTGAAGTGTTCCTTTTAAATATCCTTTGTCATTTCAAATTGAAGAGTCTCTTTAAATATCCTTTGTCATTTCAAATTAAAGAGTTCCTCTTAAATATCCTTTGTCATTTCAAATTGAAGGGTTCCTTTTAAATATCCTTTGACATTTCAAATTGAAGTGTTCTTTTGAAATATCCTTTGTCATTTCAAATTAAACAGTTCCTTTTAAATATCCTTTGTCATTTCAAATTGAAGAGTTCCTTTTAATTATCCTTTGACATTTCGAATTGAAGAGTTCCTTTTAAATATCCTTTGTCATTTCAAATTGAAGTGTTCTTTTGAAATATCCTTTGTCATTTCAAATTGAAGAGTTCCTTTTAAATATCCTTTATCATTTCAAATTGAAGTGTTCATTTGAAATATCCTTTGTCATTTCAAATTGAAATGTTCTTAAATTTACACCTTTAAATTAGATAAAATAGATAAACACAGCTGGCACAATTTTGAAAGTTTTACTTCGTGCTAATGTAAGATTAATTAGATTGAAGACACCACACATTATTTGAAATAAGTTACTAGCATCAGATTTCACTGTAAGATAAGATTGTTTGAAGGACATGAACAGAATCTTTAAAAATTGCTGTTCATGAGGGAAAAAGTATGCAAATTTAACAACTATTATGGGATGGATTTAGTTTTAATTTTGACTCATCTTTCAATTTTATCCCTAGGACATAACATTCTGTTACCATTAAATTACAGGTGTCTTTGCTCACCTGGGAATGATAGTAAAACGGATCAGCTAAAACGTTATGATAACAAAAGAAAGAAAATAAATAAAATAACAAACCAAAGAACTTTTTGTATGTTAATAACTCATCTCTAAATTACAGAATATTTCTTCTTTTTTTTAAATTTCAAAACGTTCCTAACTCTTCTTCATTCCCCTCATATTCCATTGGTGAGGAAGAAGTTTCACTCAAAATTCTCAAAAGAGTGCATGTCAGCTCAAACCTTTTAGAATCATACCTGTGATTTGTAAGGTTGGTATACTGTCCAACTAACTGGGTGAAGTTCACTAAGCACAAGCTTCAGTAGTGATATATCCATGAGAATTGAACTCTACTCAAAGAAATGTAGATGAGCTCATTAACCATCACAGACAAAAGTATCTGGATATAGCACTGCTGTTTTTTATTGCAACTCTAGCATTTTTAAAAAAATGCTGTGTCCCTTCAGAATGTAGGTAATCATGGCTCTCTATTGTCTTTATTATAAGTCTTTGTAAAAGAGTTCCAAAACCCTATAAGAAAATAGAAAACCACTCCACTATCTTTCTCAAGAAGTCATGGCACTTCCCATATAATAAAGAAATTTGTCCTTATTGGCTTCTGGCTTGCAGTCATATCAAATTGAAACAACAGTTCTTGTACAATCACTGAAGTTAAGCAATGTTGAGCATAATCAGTACCTAGATGGGTGACCATATTTTATGATATATTTTATATGATAAAATGATAAAATAAGGTATGCTATATTTATGGGTAAAAGTACTCAATATCGAGGATAGAACATGTGTAAGTATGAGTGGACACAGGTCAACACTGAGTGACAACAGTCTGTTTCATGCTTAAACACAATCTTCAGCCCACAAATATATATATATATATATATATATATATATATATATATATATATATATATATATAAAATGTGTGTGTGTTGACATGGAGAAGGGGTATGATGTTCTAAGACCTGAAGACCCTAATGATCCACAGGAAAAATGTCACTGATGATGTGTGCCAGACCTCTTGAGAAATGCATTTCACAAAACAATATATATATCTTATTACTATAAACACCATATTTAGTGGGTACATATGTTATAGTAAACTGTTATTTTATTAAAGTCTACTGGCCTAGAGATCAGAAGACACCATAAAGAAAATGTGCCACCCAATAGAAATAAAACTTGCAGCTCCTTTTTAACTAGGGAAACCATTTTCAAACCAAATGTGTTTTATCATTTAGCTACATTGAAGCCCTTGTAGCAAAACAAAACTGTGACACTGTGGAATGCTTTCTCAATCAAAACAATCTTAACCTATTCCAGTCTAGGGTCAGCTGTTATCTATCCTACATATCATCATAATATTCACCTTTTGCTCACTCCTTGCATGTACTTAAAGCATGCTCATTCATTAAACCTCTACCTTGAGTGGCTCTTAGGCTTTGCAAAGAGCGAACAATAGTAAAAAAAGAAAATGATTAAAAAAAATTTTTTTACATAAATGTTGTTCTTTGTGCATTTCAATAAAGTCAGTCCATTAGTCAGTATTTTGTACTACTTTATCTGCTTAAACTCCAAGCTATCAATGTCATTGGTTTCATAATCGGATATGGTTGTGAGGATGCTATACCTTTATATATTTTATGGGTATGCATAGCTTGGCAGGACCCATCCCTCTCCAGTAATGACCACAGCTAAATTTATTATTTTCAAGGACTCACCTTGGTCATAAACACATCACCATTGTAGCTCGTCTTGAATCATTCAACCCTGGACGGTGTCTATCACGGAAGTCATACACTGAGTGATGCTGTATTAGCATTATCTAACAGATAGTATTGGTTTGTTTTGACCCAGAATGACGACAATATTTCATCAGTCTAAAAACAAACTTTCCATCAATTATGATTGATGTTACGGATATTTCATCATCTTAGTAATAAAAATCAAATATGTCATCATTCTAAAATACGAAATTTCATCATTCTAAAAACAACCTTTCCACCAGTGATGGTTGATGTTACGGATATTTCATCATCTTGGTAATAAAACTCAAATATGTCATCATTCTAAAATCTGAAACTTCATTCTAGAAACGACCTTTCCACCAGTGATGGTTGATGTTACGGACATTTCCTCATTTTGGTAATAAAAATCAAATATGTCATCATTCTAAAATACGAAACTTCATTCTAGAAACGACCTTTCCACCAGTGGTGGTTGATGTTACGGACATTTCCTCATCTTGGTAATAAAACTCAAATATGTCATCATTCTAAAATCTGAAACTTCATTCTAGAAACGACCTTTCCACCAGTGATGGTCGATGTTACGGACATTTCCTCATTTTGGTAATAAAAATCAAATATGTCATCATTCTAAAATCTGAAACTTCATTCTAGAAACGACCTTTCCACCAGTGGTGGTCGATGTTACGGACATTTCCTCATCTTGGTAATAAAACTCAAATATGTCATCATTCTAAAATCTGAAACTTCATTCTAGAAACGACCTTTCCACCAGTGGTGGTCGATGTTACGGACATTTCCTCATTTTGGTAATAAAGCTCAAATATGTCATCATTCTAAAATCTGAAACTTCATCATTCTAAAAACGACCTTTCCATCAATTATGATTGATGTTACGGACATTTCATCATCTTGGTAATAAAGATTTTGATATGTCATCATTCTAAAATCTGAAACTCATTATAAAAACGACCTTTCCACCACACGTGGGGGTATAGTAGCAGTAGTACAAAGAACAACACAGATGTCTCTTCTTCACTCCAAAAATAAAAATTGACAATTGATGGTCTCAAATGCTACCCTTAACAACAAAATTCTCGGAACATGAAAAAGCAAGTAGGCACAAACTTTTAACGAAACAAAAGTGACAATAAGACTGAGAATATTTTAACACACACACAAAACAAATATAAATAACATAACGAAAAGAAAAATACACATTCTTGGCATTAATTTCAATACATGTCTCAAAGTCTTATTGTTGTATGTTATTGTTGTATGTTTTATTCATTTCATTTTCAGTATAAAAAATAGAAAAGGAATCCTCTATCAATTACTAATGCATGTAACATGGGGTTACTTACACTACATCAACAAACCTCAACAACACTCGACCCCGTGACGGTAATGGGTGTTCTTTTTACTACTACCATTCTACTGACCCTGTTTTGGTGGAAAGGTCGTTTTTTATAATGGTGCAGTTTCAGATTTTATAATGATGAAATATTTTATCTTTATTTCCATGATGATGAAACATCCTTATCATCAAACATCACTGCTGGAAAGGTTGTTTTTAGAATGATGAAATATTGTCGTCATGCTGGATCATAACAGGCTTACATGGTACAAGTAGCAAGGGTAAAATTTCTGACTTGCCACTAATTGAAGACTTGGTATTCATTTTTTCACAAATAAAAGGAATAAAAGATACAAATACCATATATGATGACTTACAGCCGGAAGCATTTTTCCAAAGATACCGCATTGTGTTGAAAGGAAAATTGTCTTTATCGCAAGCTGTCACTTTGATAACATAGCTTTTCACTGCATAATTCTCCTGAATACTTGCATCAATCACATTATTGTACTGAAAAATAAAAATAATGACAATCTTGGACTCTTGTGCTCAAAAAGAAAAAAACAGAGTGTCAAAAGGATGGTTTTTCCCTTGACACTGCTATCATTTTAACTACCTTCTCTCCTCAGCAATGTTTATTGAATGGTTGGCAAAATTTTGGCAAATAGCCAATTGAATCAAACTTTATAAAATGGTAAATAATAAGGATTTCCTTAGAGTTGGTTCACATAGTTTACTAGTTTATTATCGTCAATGTGTACATCTTCTAACTAGCCAGAGGGGTTGCTCTCCCTCCACTGGGAAACCATTTCAGGCATGAAAGTCAACACCTCTACATTGGTTGACAGTTAAAACTCCACTCCCTGAAAAACCTTACTATATCTCTATCATTCCCATGCTCGCGCAGCCAATGAAAATGGACCTCCTTGTTTTGTCTTCTATCTGACCCCTAAGGTCGACCTGAGCAGAGATAGATTTCCTCTAAAAAATAATAGTCTGCTAAAATATTATTTAACAAGAGGGCTTGGAAAATTTGACGCAGCCAGGACACATTGAAGGCAAGAGGTATAGAAGAAAGCAGAACATAATTTACCTAAAGGGCTTGTGTAAATAGGTGGCAGAACAGGGATTAGGAGAGATAGCAAAAGGACAAACTTTACTAAGTGCTACAAAGATGATGAAGTTGTGGAGAGACATGAACAGACACGGACATAGAAGAAAAAGTAATATGGGCATTTTTGATTTTACACACAGATTTTCATAAACTGCACTGAAGATTTGTAAATGTTGAAATATCCAATGAAATATGATATAAAAATGGAATTTCATAATCAAATAAAAATGAAGTGTGACTGATAATGGTAATGGTAATAACAGCTGTTTCCCTATAAGGAAACATTTGGCATTCATTGACCAAGCAGCCAGTTCTGCTGTCAGTTGTAATTTATAAAATCTTTCTCTTAAAACAATTTTTTGGGGGAAAATAGGTTTCTCGTGTCCACTTTCTGTTATTTGGTACAGTTCTTTATTTGTGATTCTGTAGCATCAGTTCACCAGGTCTGAAGAAATGTGGCCTTCACTAAGAAAACTAAGCTTCCCTTACTGAATACCATTTTTAACCATATTGGTCAGGAATTAGTGCAAGCATTATTATCAGAAAAAGACATGATATGCATGTTGTCAATGCATTACTGATTTTATAAGAGAAATTCAATGAAAAATGATTTTCCTATAGAGATGACGTCTCAGTCATTTTACAAAAGAAAGTGTTGAAGTTTAGATTTATTCTTTTTATATAAAATTTTTGTTTTCTTTGCTAAATATAAGTATTCAAGTAAAGAACTCACCGTATCACAAGACTTGAAATTTGGAACGTTATCATCGACATCTCCCACCAAGATTCTCAAACGCTGGGTGCTTTGCAGTGTCTGATTCTTCCTATCGGTAGCTTTGACTAAAAGCTATCAAGTGCAAGAAAAGAAGAATTTATTTCTTTGCATTTATGATGTACAAAATAAAGAGATTAATTGGTAATACATAATATTTTATAATTTATGTTGCAATATTAACTATCAAACCTCATTAGATTTTTTTCCTTAGCAGGTGTAACAGCAAAATTGTCCATTGTGTAACTGCAAAATTGTCCAACTGTTATATCAAGGGTTGAATCGTTGTATCTTAGAAATGATTAAAGATATCTTACTGGAATTCTCTGAGGTTTTTATGACACTACTGGACTACTTTGAGCAATAAGAATGTATAATTACTCTCTAAGCTTAACAGAACTATCATGATGAAATCAGTCATATACGAAAATGACATGGTCATCATTATTAATCATAGTTAAGGATCGGAAGCTCATGAAGTATTAAAATAAAGTTCAAATATATATATTTTATTCCAGGATCATTTTCCAATTTATTCAAGATGATCTTCGCCCTCTCTAACCTTCTAACTTCCCGTCCTGGAGTAACAAGATGCTTCACACATTTCATGTATGATTGCATTTTCAAGTCTTTTGTTCACTGCTCTTTGGGCTGTCATAGCTGAAACTCCTCTCTCACGTGCCAAATGTCTTATGGATTGAGATGGATCTTTTCTAATTGATCTCTTTAGTTCCGAATTGAAATGATGATCCCTCTTCCTGTTGTGACCTCCTGATCCAGTTTTCCTCTCTACTGTTCCCTCTTTTTTAAACTTATTTACCATTTTCCTGATGTTTCTTGAATGGATTTTGAAATGGAAGCCAGAGTATGAATGTTAGTACCAATACTGAAAGACTGAATGATCTTTTCCTATCACTATTGCTCATTTGAGATAATATAGTGAGGCTGGCACAAAACGATTTTAACCTATTCTCTTACTAGCTGAGTAACTCAAAGGGTTTTTCAGTGATTCTTATGAAAAATGGTATCAAGATAGCTAAATGTCTTATCTGAAAACCCTGGAAAAAAAGAAAATCAATTAGTTAAGTAGTTTTTTAGTTATTAAACATTTTGTGGTATGGATAATTATGGTGTTACACCATTTGGCCAATTTTGCTGTTACACCCGGTGAATATATATATATATATATATATATATATATATATATATATATATATTATGAAATGGACAAAGTCCGACAATTATTTTAAGACATTTTTATGTTTAACATTCTTTTTTTTTTATAGATACAAGTATTTAAGTAAATGCTCTGTTTATAATAAACAGTATTAAATAACATTTAAATTTTCATAGAAAATATTCGTCCTCCAACAGGATTCGAACCTGTATCCTATACGGAACCATCATATAGCCTGATGTGCCTTAACCAATTCGGCCACTGAGGATCGTTCGGTTGGCAAGGTCAAATTTACTGCTTATAGACTTCAATCTTCCATGAATCTCTCATGTACATTCATACCTGCTCATAGCGTATCAAATGCAAACAAATGACAGAAATGGACAAAGTCTGACAATTATTTTAAGACATTTTAAATACTTGTATCTATAAAAAAAAAGAATGTTAAACATAAAAATGTCTTTATATATATAAATATAAATGAAAAATTTCTCCGAGTTAACCTGTAGAAAAAGACAATATTTATAAATGTAAAAGACAATAGGAAAACTGTAATATTAGCCAACGCATTTCGTCCAATGTGGACTTCTTCAAAGAAAAACGAAATGAATATATACTCAGATCCTCAAATAGTAATAGCAATAATATTTCTGAAGCAGGCATTTATAAAATAAATTGCCAAAACTGTTCCTCCCAATATATTAGAGAAACAAGTAGAAATTTTTTAAAAACGCATTTATGAGCACAAAAGAAATCTTACAAAAACAACTTAACTGATCCACTAGTCATACGTAGAAATAAATTTAACTACAATTTTGATTTTAAAAATGTTCTACACATAAAAAAAGAAAATAACTCACTCAGAAGGAAAATCCTTGAGAGTGCTGCCATTGAATATTATCCAAATATTAATCTATGCCCAGGCCTTTTCCTTATTTCACCTTCCTCAACAGAATTACTACTCTCCCAAACAAACGTACACAACTGTATCAAGAAATCAAAAGAAAATGGTTGAATCTGTCAACACAACAATAAAAACAATATTTCCACATGGGACAATACTTGGCATAATATTCACTTGACAATATGAATATGATAGCATTCTCTAAATTCTTCCAGTTGTTAAGGACATTTTGTTTTGTTATTATTAGTTACTTTGTTTTAATAGATTCATTTCGTTTTTGCCTTGAAAAAGTCCATATTGGACAAAACGTGTTGGCTAATATTACAGTTTTCCTTTTGTCTTTTACATATACACATATATATATATATATATATATATATATATATATATATATATATATATATATATATATATATATACACACACATATATATATATATATATATATATATAGATATTTTTAAGGTACAAAATTTTATCACAGCAATGAATGTATGAAGCTTGATATTACTAGACATATTAAAATTGGGCGAAGCAACCGGTTTCGCTACCGCTCATCAGGCTTACAACGGGAGATTTAATTTAAATTAAAAAACACAGAAAATGTACAATGAAAAGGAAATGTGGAGGAGGAGGGAAAACAAATTATGAGCAAAAGGAGCTAGAGGCAAATGACAGCGAGCCCCAACAAACACTCACGTTGTTTGCACAAGGAAAGGCTTGCGGGAACCGATGTAAAGTGTCTCCAGCACCTTAAGGTGAAATAACGAGTGTGACCAGGACAACACGGTGAACCGGTCAACACTAAAATTAGCTGCACAAAATCTGCTCTTTAATAGGTGCTCACATATGACAGACCCGTAGGTGTTTGGGACGAGTCCATTCAACGGCAAAGTGTGGTTCCTGATTTTGGTAGGAACATTCCACATTTCCTTTTCATTGTACATTTTCTGTGTTTTTTAATTTAAATTAAATCTCCCGTTGTAAGCCTGATGAGCGGGAGCGAAACCGGTTGCTTCGCCCGTTTTTAATATGTCTAGTAATATCAAGCTTTATACGTTTATTGCTGTGATATATATATATATATATATAAATATATATATTATTAAATATAACAGACAATGAATGTCTATTATGTCTGATCATGAGACGTTCTAATGTTTGAACATTTGCTTTAATTTTTGATGAAAATAAAGACAAGAATTGTTCAACATTTGGATATTTTTATTAAGTTGGTCCTAAGCTTTTGGCTCACATGAGCCATCCTTTGAGTGGTTATACAGGCATGAAACAAAGATATCCACTGTCAAAGATAAACCCATTAATAATAATAAACAAGTTAAGCTCATCATATTTTTTAAACAAATTAAAACAATTGACTTTATAGTCTCTAATAACTCTACAGCCACAGAATGAAATCCTCTACAAAAACTAATGTAGTGTATCAATGTGCATGACCATTCAGAGATTGTATCTCCGATGCTAATAATAAACCTGCTACATTATTGGTTTTACGACAATCACGCTCTCCTATAGACTTACCTGTCACCTTTTCTGATCTTAGTTCTATTAAACAACATTTCTCAGAAAAACATATCCATGTACATAATATTAGACAGGTATTAGTTGATAACACAATAATACTCACACATACACACAGTAAAAAGAACCTTCAGATATTGCAAGCCATATACATTAAGATAAAGCAACCCACACTCAACAAAATTACATTTCAAACTAGTCACAACACATTACATTGTATCTAGACATTGGTTCTGTTGTAATACTTTGATCTATCACATGGTATGACGTCATAGAACCACATCTTGAATGTACGATGAGCGTCTGCTATTCTGTAATCATTAACGTCACATCGCAATCTTCTATGTCAAAATAGAAAAATATCATCTTTGACAGTGGATATCATTCATTGTCTGTTATATTTAATAATATATGTATATATATATATATATATATATATATATATATATATATATATATATATATATGAATCCATCTTCTCTCTCTCTCTCTCTCTCTCTCTCTCTCTCTCTCTCCAGAGTTATAGGTTAAATAACAGAATAGACTTGGACTAATAGCCTTGGTTGGCAAATAGTCTACTGCCGAAAGAAATGGCCGCCTATTGTGGAAAGTCTCCTGGCTATTCAGTTATGAATTTAAAGAAACATGGTCACCCAAATGTGTATCATGCATGGCATTTGACTTGACTGATTTGTTCAGTATTAAACATATCGATGATATATCTGGATTACAGTAAATTATCATATATGCGGATCAATTTTAGGAAAATCTTTGATAGAATGGGAAAATTTTCATGTGATGTGTTTTGTCTGTTAGGAATTTATCAGACTAAAGTAATGTTTATGTTGATGTGACTACACATGTACATGAAGAAGAGGGGACACTGAAATTTTAAATTTAAATTTAAACATTTTTTTTAATTATGTGTTTTGAGTACATAGCCTAGACAATTTCATTTAGTTTCTTATTCTTTTTATCACTTGCTATTAAAAATTTCATAATGTAATAACAGAAGTTCTGCCTAGAAGCATGAAATACTGTAAGAATCTAGACATTATTTTACTGTGGCTGATCTAGTGATTATATTCGGTACAGATTGACAATAATACATACACCCTTGAGCAAATTAATTGAAAAAAAAACAAATAATTCTCTTATTATTTACTTTTCTTCATATTTTTTTTAATGAAACATGACCCAGTGCACATGTTAGTACTTCGTATCTCCATTCCACAAAATTGTTCCTTGCAGATTGACCACAGATTCTTGATTGGATTTAAATCAGGAGAGTTTCCGGGCTAGTCTATAGTACTTTCATTTGCTCACTGGTAAGGCTTGCCAGTGTGTTCATGCAGTGTTACAATTTTTGTATGCTTCCTTGGAATAACCTCCATCGCAGCCAATGTCCATAGGACAACTAATCGACAGTCAAAACAATATTGTCTGGACGTGATAAAAATCTGATGCAATCACAGATGACACAATAATTTTCAAAGACAAAGAAATTTCATCATACACCCTGAAAATAGTTTCATATTACTGCACACCACTGCAAATGATCTAATCTGAAGAAAAAATAGAAATTAATTACTGTCACCCCAGTGGGTCTAAAACTGACTTCATGGTGAAAGAAAGGAGACTAAAGCGATTGGTTCAACTAACTTGCACAAGGGTGTATGTAATCATGCATACTGATAGTACCTGGATAATAGTTCTGGTAGTATAGATAGAGACAGAACCTATTACTTACATAATGGTATGATTGCACTTCATAATCCAATGGTGCAATTAAAGTTACATTCCCTGTATTTTCATCAAGCTGGAAAATCTTTCGGATCTCAGCATTTGCTGGTTCATCCAATGAGTAAATGACGCTGGAATTTTCTCGAGCTTTAGCAATCATCACAAAAACTATCGAATTAACTGGTTGGTTCTGGAAAGAGTGTAAGAAATCATATCAAACTCTTTTTTGATTATTTACAAGCAATTACTTTGTGAAAGTAAAACAAAATTCAAAGCATTCAATTACCCGCTTAAATATCAAATTGTTTGTGGAAAGTAGAGGAGAAAGTAGGGTTAGGGTCAAGGATTAGAAGCAAAAGAAAAATCTCCAGACTAAAAGCTAGCCACACAGGTCGTTGGAAACATATTGCATTTCAGAAATATTATATATGAGCTTAAAAGCCACCCAATCAGGCAGCATTTAAGCTAGCTCCTGAGGAGGAGTAGTGATTGGGCCTTCATCACAATAGGTAAGGACGAGTAGATGTGATAGGCAACAATAAACTACAGAACTCAAAATTGATCACTGCATTTAAATATCAATATTTAAATATTAACATTAATTAATATTTAAGCTTACCTTTTAAAACTTCAACTATAATTCTTCTGCTGCCACTTAATTTAAAGACAATTTTATGTACATAGGTCCTTAATTTCTATGCAAGCAATTACTTTTATTTCATGGGGGACTTTTACTAGATTTCACAATGAATTTCAATTATTCCAAAATTTATTTCCAAGTTATACAAATTGTTATGGTACAAAACAATTTGTCACAAAAAATCACCGAAAACAATTGCAGTAATGAAAACCTTGGAATCTAAAATTTCAGGATTGTAGGTCTGGATCTGGCCCAGAATGTTTTTAATTTGCTCACAGAGTTGGCCTGATACAAAAATGGTTTGATATGTTGGGCTACTGTCTCTAGGAGTAAAGTTGAAAACACAGATAATTTTATTTTGAAACATTGTAATTTGAGAACAGTAATGTTTTTATGAGCTAATGGAAGTTAGAGAGTTGTGTCCCTTTAATTTATTTTATCAGTAGGAACCAAGATGGCAGAATCCAAAAACAATTGCAGTAATGAAAACTTGGGAATCTAAAATTTCAGGATTGTTAATCTGGATCTGGTCCAGAATTTGCTCATGGACTCGGCTTGATTCAAAAATGGTATATGCTGGGCTAGTGCTTTTAGGAGTAAAGTTGAAAACATGGACAATTTTATTTTGAAACACTGTAATTTGAGAACAGTAATGTTTTCATTTGAACATGAGCTATTGAAAGTTAGAGAGTTGTGTCCCTTCAATTTCTTTTTATCAGTAGAAGTGAAGATTGCAGAATCCAAAAACAATCGCAGTAATGAAAACTTGGGAATCCAAAATTTCAGGATTACAGGTCTGGATCTGGCCCAGAATATTTTTAATTTTCTCATGGAGTCATCCTGATTTCAAAATGGTATGATATGTTGGGCTATGGCCTCTAGGAGTAAAGCTGAAAAAGTGTGACACATTGATATTCACCGTTATTATATAGATGTGATAGGGTCAATTGGCTGTTGCAAGTCCCACGAAAAAGGCATGTGCCTGAGACAGTTATAGAACTCTGAACATAAATCTGCAATGTGTAGAGGTACAAAAGATGATTATCTCCCATTGGCCAAGATGAAGTAATATGACGGTCGCTTAGTGACATCACTTCATAATGTGTCAAAATCAGTCAGTCAGCTTCCAGGAGTCAAACTGAGCAGTTGCTGCTTTTTTTAACCCAGGCCCACCAGCCACATGGTACAACTTAGAAAGATTATGGTGCCATTTCCCTATGGAAATATATACATTCACTAGAAATAGAAAATATCTCTGGCTCACATCTTCATGTTGGGAAAAACATAGGAGACGGTGTTTCCTGTTTGTGGAATATGTCCTCACTAGCAACAAAGATGATGAATCTGGCCTGCTCAAATCAGGAATTCTGATTTCTCCAGAAGCACAGAAGAATCTCTGGCAGCTGTAGTTCCCATTGAGAATTATTATATGCAAGACTCTCTTTTATCATTCTCTTTTCATACTGCTTGTTGTTGCATATATGTATTATATTTTCTCTGTATGGGACAAATGTAAATCTCTGTACAATGGCATAAATTCTCTCTGAGAACAAAGCATGATTGTCATTTCTTTTCTTCCAGCCATTCCGTTACATTCATGAAATAAAGTGTTATTATATGGATATAATGGCTGGCTTGACTTTCTTCAGGAAAGAAAATAGAATTAACTAGCTGAGATCAAATTGTACGATACAATTTATATTCGTATTGCACTAATACCTTCAAGAAAAGCATGAACTCATTGCTTTTCTCTCCCCAGCTATGGGTTAATTAGCAAGAGTTGTCTAGGTTTTGTAGAAGTCCAGAAGAACAACACCAAGTTCAAAACTGTTAAAAAAAAACAGTGAGCAATCACTCTCACTAACTTTTTCAAGGATAACCCTGGCAATACACAGTTTACAGATAGTAAAGAGAAAGGAAATTGTGGAGTACCATGTTCGTTTTCATCTTCAATCAAAAGGAAGAGAGAGATTAATAGCTAGTAACAGCAATTATATGATTGAATAATTAAATTCACCTTTATTACATCTACATCTCTAAGTAAATCTAATTTCCTGAAAATTTTTTGAGAAAAAGATTTTATAAATTTCTTCTGGTAGTAATACTAATTGTTTGCTCAGGGAATGATGAATGTTTCCTCTGTAGAAATGGATGGTTTAGGTTTGGTTTATTTTGTTTTACAGCATATCAACCTCAATGGGTTATTTAATGCTGACAAAAATTTTTATTGCTGGTAATATTTTGTTTTGTCAGAAATCTGTTTCTGGTAATATTTTTCCTTCAAAATTGTATTGCTGGTAATAATTTTTTTCAAAAAAGTATTGCTGGTAATAGTTAACTAATTAAGAAGTGGTTCCACACTCCTCAAAACCTCCTGATCAGAGGCCTTGCTGCTGGACGTAGTTTAAGGTCTTACCCAGGACAAAAAATGGATGGCTAATTTCATCATTACCATTGCACATTGGATTTATACCTTAGGAAAAGGCATGAATCCAATTCTATAACCTATTAGTTGGTAACCATGTTGTATCCTGTCGGCACTCCATTTTTTAAAAAACAGTCATAAGAATAAAACTTAACCAGAGATCGTCGTAAAACTGATCGACCATATAAAAAGGCCTGACAACATTCTTCCACGGTCCACATGACTAGGATGGGGACTTTGAGGTTGTGTAATGGTTAGCAAGTTTGTCTTGCTAGAAAAGTTACATTTGAGTAGAGAGTTTGATTCTCACTGGGTACTCTCTACTTTCAACCTTGTGCCACATCTAAGCTACACTTGGAAAATAAGTACTACTGTACAAATAAATATTGCCCACTTGATTAGAATCGAAGTGTAGTATCTATTCCAGTAGTCAACAGCCATCCCATTGCTCTGGTCATCAGCAGCAGTTCCAGCTAGTCGGCCAGCCATCGTCATCTCCATCCTCTCCAGCTTGCCATTGGCCATGGCTCCAGCAGGCCTTAAGCACCAGCCATGCACATCACTAGAAACTGTCCTTTTCAGAACAACACTTTTTACCTTCCAAAAAACTGTCCTTTTCAGGACAATGACCTCCAGCGATGACTGTCTTTCTCAGGATAATGTTCATCTCACCCTGTACATGAGCATGCAGAGATTTTTTTTGCCTAGTGGACTGTAACCTTATCTTTGTTGATGTATATTCTTTAACGAAAATACCCTTTTTTTTGACTCAAGTTTTCATTTTGTTTACTGTTGTCTGCCATCATTCAATATCAGATTGTAGGCCAATCTACAACCTGCAAAAACCAATCCAGAAGGAGAATTTTGAATTAAAAACTGTGGAATAAACAATTCTATGAACAATCGGTACACCATGGTTTCCAAGGATAATCATGACAATGCACAGTTTAGAAATATTAAAGAAAAAAGAAATTGTGGCAATTTTAAACTAAATCTTGAATGAAAAAGAAGAGAGAGTCTAATTGCTAGTGACAGCAATTAATTAAATTTAACAGTTACATTTGCAGAAATTCTTTTTATCTCTACATGAATAACCTAAAGAATATGGTGAAGTATAAAAGAAAAAAATATATAAAGATATACAAACCTCTGGTATAGTAATATTCTGCCCAGGGTATGGCTTAATTATCTGTGGGCGGCCCGATACTTTATTTCTATCAATGTATACCTCTACAGTGGCTTGCCCAGTCAGCTGTGGAATGCCCTGATCTTTTGCAGTTACTGTAAATGTTATGGGATTCTTCTTGACAACATTGCCAAGCTTTATGCCTGAAAAGATTTTACCAGAATTGCGTCCCATACGAAAGATAGGTTGGCCTGTTTTTTTTTAAAGAAAAAATAAAAAAATAAAAAGAGAATAAGTAAAGTTTTTCTTCCCGAACATTTAATAAATTTTAAAAAAATCATTTCACATCAAGTAAAGCTATAAAAATGACTAGGATGAAAGTGATCACTGGAAGAGAAAGAAACAGAGACGACAACAAAAGAACAGTTTTCAAGGCAACGGAAGATGACAATTTAAATTTTTGGAGATTGTATCTGACAGGAAAGCAGGAAGCTGAAAGAGAGTTCAACAAGCAAGTGTAGGGAAATGAAATAAAACCAATAATTAAAATAAGAATAAAGAATGAAAAAAAAAAGAAATTCATTTTTCCATGATGCAGGTTATAAAGAAACCGGAAAGGGTTTTTGATCACATAACTGATTTTGTGACCCCATTTCTAGAAAGCACAGAATCTTTCTCTTTGCCACCTTCCAACGACATCATATGTGTTTTGGCAGCCCTAATCATGAAGTAAGTGAATTGGACACACTCCAACTCAGGACACAGCTGACTTGAGCTCGACCATTTTAACCATTGTTATCCTAACTTACTTCTGAACCAAAAAGGAAACGGCCATACTCAAAAGACATTGACAATAATGTTTCAATACATTTACCATAAAAAGAATAAATGTCCGTTGGAGAAACTCTAGATTTGTATGCTTGTATCTTATTTGTTTACATATTGAATACGTATCTACATAAAATATGCACAACATCTATATGTTCATTTTGTTTTTATTTTTCAGTAATTAAGATTGGATTAAGCAAACCTTAGTAAAAACAAAACTTCTACATTTATCAGGATGGTTTACAGGATAGTCATACATGATGTTTCTTGTAAGATTACCTTACAGAACATACCTCATTATTACTTGAGCCATTGGACTTAGTAAAGGTACTGCTTTCTTGTGATGGTATACAGGCTGGATTTCTCATGAGATTATCCTGCCTGCCATATCCAAATATTGCTTTTTGTAAGAAAATGAAATAAAACAAATAAATAAAATAATAATAAAGATTAAAAAAAAAAAGAAATTCATTTTCCCATGATGCAAAGTATAGAGAAACTGGAAAAGGTTTTTAGTCACATAGGTGCGATTCTGTGACCCCACTTCTGGAAAGGACAGAATCTTTCTCTTTTCCACTTTCCAACGACATTATTTGGAAATGTTTTGACAGTACTAGTAATGAAGGAAGTGATTTGGTTGTTTCAAATTTTTGTGCTTGACTTTTTCAATAATTTTAACCATTATTATTCTAACTTACTTCTGAAAAACAGACATACCAAAGAGACATTGAGAACTTTGTTTCACTACAGTCACCATAAAAGGAATAAACATCCATAGTAGAAAGTAAATAGAAACTGTCCTTTGGTTGTTCCAACACTGCACAAGGCTGACTTGAGCTCGACCATGAATACGGTACTTGTATTTACCTACTCTAGCTTCCGGACATACCCATGACGCATTGAGAACTTTGTTTCACTACAGTTACCATAAAAGGAATAAATTTCCATAGCAGAAACTCAGGTGTCTGTATGTTTCTCTCTTCTTTGCTTACATATTTAAATAAACTACTGTAATTAATTAAGTAAATGATGGTGGTGTAGTGGAATTCACATTTTCTGGAAAGACCGAGAGCTTGGCAGTGTACTGCATTGACCGCACAATGAGACTGCCATGCATTACCAAGGATTTTTTGTTCATGTTACCCAGCCTCATTTCAGATTCATTCATTCTTGTTTGTGCTTCCAGTGTCTCAGATGTGTTTGTCCCGTATATGTAGTGTTCTCATGGGGAACTCCTGTCCATGCCCTGCTCATTGTGACCCAGTGTTTGATTCTAGTGCTGCTGAGTTTTCCACCCCTCTTTATTTGCAGATACCCAACTAATCAGAAGAAAATCTCTTCATGAATTCAATCCCTGGATCAGCTAATGAAACACTGGTTCAGCTGGAATTAACAATAACTCATATCACAGGGACAAAAAGAACATAATAATCAACACATATCCATTATCAGCCCAACAATGAACGCCTGATGATGGCTATAGGGTACTTGGCCGAAGTACGGTGTCTATAATAATATTTATGTCAACCAAGGAACAGCCCAACAACGAACACCTGATGATGGCTACAGGGTACTTGGCCGAAGCACGGTGTCTATAATAATATTTATATCAACCAAGGAACAGCCCAACAATGAACACCTGATGATGGCTACAGGGTACTTGGCCGAAGCACGGTGTCTATAATAATATTTATATCAACCAAGGAACAGCCCAACAACGAACACCTGATGATGGCTACAGGGTACTTGGCCGAAGCACGGTGTCTATAATAATATTTTTATCAACCAAGGAACAGCCCAACAATGAACACCTGATGATAAGCTACAGGGTACTTGGCCGAATCACGGTGTCTATAATAATATTTATATCAACCTAGGAACAGCCCAACAATGAACACCTGATGATGGCTACAGGGTACTTGGCCGAAGCACGGTGACTATAATAATATTTATATCAACCAAGGAACAGCCCAACAATGAACACCTGATGATGGCTACAGGGTACTTGGCCGAATCACGGTGTCTATAATAATATTTATATCAACCAAGGAACAGCCCAACAATGAACACCTGTTGATGGCTACAGGGTACTTGGCCGAAGCACGGTGTCTATAATAATATTTATATCAACCAAGGAACAGCCCAACAATGAACACCTGATGATGGCTACAGGGTACTTGGCCGAAGCACGGTGTCTATAATAATATTTATATCAACCAAGGAACAGCCCAACAATGAACACCTGTTGATGGCTATAGGGTACTTGGCCGAAGCACGGTGACTATAATAATATTTATATCAACCAAGGAACAGCCCAACAATGAACACCTGATGATGGCTACAGGGTACTTGGCCGAATCACGGTGTCTATAATAATATTTATATCAACCAAGGAACAGCCCAACAATGAACACCTGATGATGGCTACAGGGTACTTGGCCGAAGCACGGTGTCTATAATAATATTTATATCAACCAAGGAACAGCCCAACAATGAACACCTGATGATGGCTACAGGGTACTTGGCCGAAGCACGGTGTCTATAATAATATTTATATCAACCAAGGAACAGCCCAACAATGAACACCTGATGATGGCTACAGGGTACTTGGCTGAATCACGGTGTCTATAATAATATTTATGTCAACCAAGGAACAGCCCAACAACGAACACCTGATGATGGCTACAGGGTACTTGGCCGAATCACGGTGTCTATAATAATATTTATATCAACCAAGGAACAGCCCAACAATGAACACCTGATGATGGCTACAGGGTACTTGGCCGAATCACGGTGTCTATAATAATATTTATATCAACCAAGGAACAGCCCAACAATGAACACCTGATGATGGCTACAGGGTACTTTCTTTTTTTTTTTTAGGCGTATCACCCGAAGCAAGGCTGGAGGACACTATCACGCAAGGAGTTATAGAAGGGTTGGAGGAAGAGCAGATAGGAGTGGTAAAGGAGAGGATGTGGAGAAAGAGAAAGATAGTGGATCGATCAAGAAAATGTTCGCTTGACGACTACACGTTTCACAAGACACTAGCGAAAATTTACGGCTTACCTATAATAATATTTATATCAATCAAGGAACAGCCCAACATAGAAATTATAAATTGGGATTAACAAAGACAATAAAGTACAATTTTCATATCTGGGAAGCGTTTTAACTGATGATGGAAAGCATGACACTGAAATCAGAAGGTGTATTGGAATAGTGAAAGATGCTTTCCAAAAGCTAAACAAAGTATTAAGAAACAGAAAATAATTGTTAGAAACAAGGAAAGAAATCATTGAACTGATGTAATATCAGTTCTCCTATATGGTGGTGAATGCTGGACAATCTCTGCACAGATGAAGAAGTGATGCAACAACAGAAATGGGGTTCAGGGGGATGCTGAGAATACCATGGATTGATCCCGTGACAAATGACAAAGTTTTAGAGAAAATAGAAACAAACAAGGACTCTTATATTTAACATCAGAAAGATACAGATAAAATATGTAGGGTTTATAATGAGAATTGAAGGCATGGAAAATTTGACACTCAGATGACAGACTGAAGGTAAAAAGGACAGAGAAAAAAAGCAAGTAATCTATTTAAGAAGATTTTATAAATCGATAGCAGAACAGGGGCTGTGAGGTATTTTAAGGAGACAAATACATATAAGCTAGCTACAAAGGATAGGAAGTTATGGAGAACCATGATTGTCTACATCTTGAAGGGACATAGCAGATGAAAGGAGAATTTCAATATAACATTGAAACTATACAGTTATGAGGGGGTGCTGAAAAGTTTGCAACCTGACCCACTTCCTAAAATCTAACCAAAAGACCAAACATCAAATGGTTTTTGAAAGCATGTCTTCGTCAGGGTGAAAACAGGATTGATAATACACACCGGCTCGACACTCTTTTCTTTGTTTCTAATCAAATTTTCCTGTTTCTTAATACTTTGCTTAACTTTTGGAAGGCATCTTTTACTATACCCATGCCCCTTCAGATATCTGTGTCACATTTTTCCATTTTCATTTAAAATATCTATACTTGCTTGATTTTGATATCTCCTATTTGTAGCTTGCATCTTGAGCTACCCTTCTTTCTAACGACCATACATTCTGTCTTCTTCAGTTGATAGGTGGTCCATTCTACATGCTTTCCTTTGTCTAGGACTGCTGCCATATATGGACAGGAGCTGCCTAGTCTTCAATTTTTAGTCTCAATAGAGTTTAAACATGTCTCCATGTCCTTGTAGATGATGAATTATTTTTTCTTCCCTATGCCAACTTTCCCACAGATGAAATGTCACAAGCCTCTCACTCTGCTTTATCACTATTTCTATGGAAGGGAATCAGACATTCTTTAGTTCCACAAGTTTTATCCTTCATGGTTAAGACCCACCGTGCTATGCACATTTCAGTGAACCACCCTCATTCTCTTCATATTTCATCTGTTCAAGTCTAGGGTTAATCATTTTTTTCTGCAACTCACCAACTTGATTGGCTCTTAGGTTTCATACAGAGTGAACATCATGATAAAAAAATTAAAAATAGCAGATCATGCAATTTTATTTCTGTAACTGCCATCAACACAGGGTCATTTATATATCTTATATTGTTAAGATTGTGTTCACTAATAACAAATCCTTGTAGGACTTCTAGTCCCCCTATGATCACATTGGTCTGATTTTTTTTTAATCTTAATTGGGTTTTGTTTGTTTGTTTTGCGGCATATTAATTCCAAAATTAAATTTTATTGGGAGCTTTACTAATTTTCTTTACAAAAATGTATTACTGGCAATTTTTTGTTTTCTTAAAAATTTATTAGTAGTAAATTTTTTACTATAAAAATGAATTGCTGGTATTTTCACTATAAAGATATATTTTTATATTTCCATAGTGTTTCAACCCAGTTTGGGGGTTATCTGCCCATAGCTACGACCCTAACAGGTGCTACCACCTCATATCAGGACGAACAACAGCAATTAAGAGGTGGTCCTACACTCCACAAAATCTCCAATCTCTCAAGCTGCCAGATGTGGTTTGATTAGGTTCTAATGCACTTATATTACACTTGAGGTATATATACATCTAATTGCAACAAAAAGATATAATTTACTTACCATCGTCAGTATATACAGGGTTTAAGGAATATTCAATAACGTTATTTGGGTAAGAATCAATATCATTTGCTGATACACTTCCAAAAGAGTCACCAACGTCATTCATCTCTGAGGCATGAAATATGTATGTTGTTCGGAAAAATGCAGGATTGTTGTCATTAACATCCAAAATATTTATTGTAAGCTATTGATTTGACAGAAAAAAGAGAAAATAAAATAAAATCATATCAAAAGAGGAAAATACTAAAATCATAAATTTAGTCACACATTTGCATTGTTTTTACTCTATAACTCAGACTAATATCCTCATCACAAGAGACCATTATATTTATAAAATCTTTTTTTTATATGATATTTTTTTAAGTTTCAATTTTTTGATTTTTTTTTCCAAATGCTCCTCCTAATTACATTGTCTTTAAAGGAGTGTCATTCGAAAGATATTGACGCTGAAGTCAATTTAAACTGTTGTACTATCAATCCTGACACAATTAATTTCATTCCAACTCTAATTAAAGTTCATATGCACTCTTGATATAATTAATTCTTTTTTCATTTTCTAAATATATACTTTGTATGGTATAAACTAACAAGAGTTACCTCTCTGGATGACGATTGTCTCCCTTGAAGAGAACTCTTCCCCCTTATATACTATAAATAAGCAGTCTAGCTCAAAAAAGCTTTCTTATCATGTATGCCAGTTATTATTATACTATGCTGTAAAGAAAAAATGGATTTCTATTTATTAATCTAACATATTATTTTTAGTGGATACCCGTATTTGAGTAGACATTCCATTTATTTTTTAAACAGTATTTTCTTTTAGCTACCGGGATGAATATTCAAGAAATCTTATAAAATAAAAATGAGCCCCACCGGCAGGATTTAAAACTGCATCCTCCTTTGTTGGATCTAATGACAGTATTTTTCTGCAATGGAGGACACAGATTCAAATTTTACTGGAGGGTGCATTTTTCTTTAATAAGATTTCTCTTTGTGAATATCTAGTAGTTTTAATTGCCACATATGTTTGATCATGACGATAATGCATTTGTAATTATAGTTGGTTCCTCAAAATGAAAATTACTTATGACTCAACCTAATAATATCTGTTTGTGAATATCTGGTAGTCATTATGGCTACATATGTTTAATAATGAGAATAATGTATTTGTCATTACAATTAGTTCCCCAAAATAGAAATTACTTATGACTCATCCTAATAATATCTGTTTGCAAATATCTGGTAGTCCTAACAACCACGTATGTTTAATAATGAGGATGATGTATATGTCATTACATTTAGTTCTCCAAGAAGGAAATTACTTATGACTCAACCTAATATATTTTAAAGAGCTTGAGGAGATTAAATTATACAGATATTCAGACTATTGTCCTTATCTTTGTCGCAATGTTTATTATAACGTTTCAGCCGATGTACGCTCGGCCCTCTTCAGGTGGTTGGAATGTCGAACTGAACCCTTTATTTCGCTCACTGGGGTAGACTGTTCTAGTTCCACGTGCCATGTTTAATGGATGTCAGTTATCTCCAGTTAATTCCCCTCTCCAAGTTCTCCACTGCCTTAACCGGGTATTGAACTCACACTCTTTGGGTCCTGTCACTGGATCTAACCAACGCCTTTATCCACTGTGCCATGTGTCCTTGAGGACATAATACCTCATCTCAGAAATATAGACAGATATTAAATTATACAGATTAAAATATATTATTAACTATATTATCTCACATTACAATTATATTTAGTGGATATACACATTTCTGTCCTTAAATAGTATAATTTTCATCTATTAACATAGGTTTTTGAATTCTATACTAAACATTAAATCAGTTACGAAAAAAGAACTAAACAAAATGAACACAAAACGATTAGCTTTAAAAAAGGACTCGTAACTGGAAAAACCGAATGAAAAAAGAATGTTAACAACAAATATTTTTTCACACCCAACCCAGTTCTGCGGAATCAGAATCAATGTTGAGTTTAAGCAAGCGAATGCGCCAATTGGAGTAAAGTGCCATGCATATTTAAATTTTTCCCACTTTTTTGCATGCTAGTTAACATTCGTGGCAGTCAGCTGTTGGCTCTTACGCTGGCCAATAGAATCTTCCTGCCTATTTGTGGCAGCCAGCTATAGGCTCTCACTCTGGACAGTAGAAAATGGCCACAAAATACATGA
Organism: Acanthosepion esculentum; assembly: GCA_964036315.1. Lineage (NCBI taxonomy): Eukaryota > Metazoa > Mollusca > Cephalopoda > Sepiida > Sepiidae > Acanthosepion > Acanthosepion esculentum. Next base: position 18,028,249 of record OZ038486.1, on the reverse strand, counting down.
AAACTACCATAGAAGCATGAAAAAAATCGATTATTTCCACTATCGATGTGTGTTGGAAAATGCAAAGTTGGTCTTGGCCTTTTCACTAACTTGGAGCATGTGCATGTAAATTTTGGTGCAAATCTGTCGAAAATTGCGGCTGTGCATTCGTTACACACACACACACACATCCTGCCTTTTATAGATAGAGATAAATAATTTTTGGGATAAGGAGTTATTGTTATTTACATGATTTACCTTCAGACTATTGTCCTCATATAGCTGAAGTCAATAGTCTGAATGTAAATAATGTTCAGTATAAAGTAACAAACAAAATGACTTACTCTGACCCGGGTTTTTTTATGCGTATCTCCAGCTGGGTTGTCAATTGCAGTTATTTGCAGGAGATATACTTTGTCTTTCTCATAATCTAAGTTTCCACCTTGATTTACTATTATTTCACCCTGGAAATAAAGAAAAATCAAAGAAAATCATTTTTAAATAGCTACCCAACATGTCATGTACATAGCAGTTAAAAAGAAAGAAAAAACAAATGAAAAGAAATGTAATCACAGAGATACTGAAAATTGCCCTCTTAATGGTAACTACCTGGTGGAAAACATCATATATAAAGTTTCAGAAAACCCTGAGAAAGTGAATATAGGTTTCTACTGAGGGAAAATTCAAAAAACATTTTGCAATCATAAAAAATTCCTCAACTTGGAAAAATATAAAAACAGCACCTAGAGATTAAGGAAAAATAGAAGTCCTATTGTAAAATGGGATATAATGAAAATGACTCACATCTTGGGCTTAGAAAGCAAGGTTCACTTCTCCAGGAGGAGAAATTGGCAATAACAACATACCCACATCAAGGTGTGAGACTAAATAGTTTGACTAAATATATAATGACTAAATAATAATTGCATATAAGAGGAGCACCAGACATCCTACTATATATTTAGAGATTCTTGATAAAATCCAAAGAAAAATCTGCAGTGTTATTGGTGCTGACCATCCTAACATAACTTTCCATTGCCTTTTCTAAAAATACTTTCATGGTAATTGTTCTGATCAACTTTCCTCTATGGTACCTATACTTTATGAATTTAAGCATAGCACTAGATTGGTGGCAAGGAGTCATATTTTTACAGTTGAAATAGCTAGATGTAACCATAAGTTCTATGCTATCAGTTTATTCTATCACACTTCTCGCTTGTGGAACTCTCTTCTGGCTTCTTGCTTCTCAGTCAACTTTAACTTTCAAATATTTTAATGCAATATTAATCTTTATCTTCTGTCTTCATAATTCTTGTCCTTAATAGTAGTGTTTCTAATATTCTGTAACACTCAGTAGGCCTTGCATCTTAGTAGCTTTATTGCCTTGCTTAGGGTGAAATAATTAAAAAAAAGGATAGTCTCAAAGTCTGAGTAGAGTCTCTACTCAGCACCTGAAGATTGTGTTGTTCATGAAACACTGAGGTGCTACTGGTAAGGAATAATATGTATATTTATTAATATATACTTAATAGCTCTGTTACATTACTTTGAGCACTATTTTATTAACTCCAGCACTCAATGTGCAAAATCCAGTAATATGTCCAGGACATGTAAAATGTAATCACTAAGAAATACACATTATTTCCATAAAAATTTAAAATTTTACCCTTTTTTCAATATGTTGAAAGTTTTTATTTATTCATTATGAAAATTAAGAGCATTGTAGTTGTAGGTGAGGCTCCTTTGTTTCTCGGTCACCAATATTTTTAGACCCAGCCTGCCAATGCCTTTTGGGTAATGAGTAAAAAAGAGAGAGAGTTTAAGCACTTTCCTTTTATACTTCTTTATACAAGACCACCTAGTGGAGGTTTAGAGAAGTCCCCTGGCAGAAAATATGGAGTAAACTCACAAGATCCTTCTAATTTGGAAGATTGGTGTGGTAGTATTATAGGTAATATTACTTATTTTAGGTGTAAAAAAATGAACAGGTTCCAACTTACATTTGGCTGCACCAGAAAGTTATTATTACCCAATCCTTCAATGGAGTAAAAGATTTGACTGTAAGATCCAGAATCCTTATCAGTAGCTTTCACAAATCCCACTGTGCTTGGATATTTTAATGTTTCACTGATATTGAAAGTATAATCCTGAAATGTCAATGAAAAGTACAATTCAAATCACATTCGGTTATTGAGATTGAAAGTCTTTAAAAAAATTATGATCATTTATTAAATAAATTTTTTTTATCAAAATTACAATATGAGATTAGGAAAAAAAATTAGTAAAGTAAAAAATGTGATTAAAAATATTTCTTATATGATGCATTTTTTCTTCTTGCATTATTATAAGTTTTCTTTCATCATATTGTGGCTTTTTATCATGGCTTGATAGATTAAAGCACATGTTAAAATTGGTTCAATCCCTGAGTCTGATAATGCAGAAAAGTTACATACTCTTGTTCAGTAAAAGAAACAGACAATCAATACAACATTGAATAAGACTGGTGAGTATTAGCTGATATGAGTTATCTCCCCTAAGCATAGAAAGCAAAATGAGAACAATCTATCCCCATAGATTGAATAAAGAGTTCAGTTTACAATTCCAATATTGTTACGAAGTACAATGTCAGACACATGAAGAAGGTCAGCAAGTACAACAGTTTTAGTGAGAAAATGAAAGAAAAGAAAGAAGGAAAGATGGAAGCCATTGCCTTATAAATAATGGACTATTCTGTTTTGATAAACAAAACACATAGAGATTCTACTTGGATTCAATGAGAAAATGAATAAAAGAGAGAGAAAAAAGAAAGAGAAGATAGAAGTGTTTAAAAACTGTTTCAATAAAAATGAAAAAAGTTGTCAATTTCAAACCTTTTCATTTGTACCCACTTCTTAAAATAATGACCAGCATTCATATTTATGATTGTTATTGCAATATTTTGTTAAAGTTGTTAAGCTCAAATATTTAACGATGTGATAGGGGAACTTCTACAGATATCTTATTGCCATAGAACTCACTATGAGCTTACTCAATCATTAACTTAAAAATTAAGATTCATCAGAATATTAAAATAGGAAAAGCATGAAATTTTCACAGGTTAAAACTGGTAATGATAATTTTCTTATCTAAAAATTCCAATAAAAATTGTCAAATGGATATAGATATAGACTTCATGAATTTAAGCGTTTAACTAGACTGGCATCTCGCTCTTACCCTTTCACTGTCAAAACTGTTAAATGTAGCCGTCTCTTCTACTCCAGTAACTTCATATCTCGCACTTCTCGCCTGTGGAACTCCTTCACCTTTTCCTGTTTCCCTGATAGCTATAATCTCCAACTTTTCAAATGTAATGTCAGTTTACATCTCCAGATGCTTAGATCTATCTCCTATCCTTCTCTTCATCCTTTCCTCTATTACTCCTATTTGCTCTCGCTCTAACTCTCTGTAACCCCTTGCATGCTAGTGGCTTCCCACCTTGCTTGGGGTTCTGTCGAAAATAATCGCACAGGTACAAGTTCAAGGCCCAAACAAAAAACCCCGATACGAATAAACAACTAACTAAACAGCTCGATACAAACGTAGAGCAAACCTAGTCAGACAAACCTACCAATCGTAGTAATTAAAATTTAGTATCTGTCTATATTTCTGAGATGAGGTATTATGTACATTATTTACATTATTTGGACTATTGTCCTCATCTTTGTCACCATTTTTATTACAACGTTTCGGCCGTTGTATGCTCCGGCCTTCTTCAGGTAGTTGGAATGTCAAACTGAACCCTTTATTTTGCTCACTGGGGTAGACTGTTCTAGTTCCACATGCCATGTTTTTTTAATGGATGTCAGTTATCATTTATCTCCTGTTAATTCCCCTCTGAATGTTCTCCACTGGCAACAAAGATGAGGACAATAGTCCGAATAATGTAAATTAAAATTTAATCATGAAATAATGTCATTCTCTTAAATTAATTATAAAGTCTGAATTTTCATATTTAGATTTCAGCATTAAATAACCCATAGAGGTGTTGATATGCTGCTAAACAAAAATAGCCAAACCAAAGAAATAGGTTTATACCAAAACATATATCACCTCCAGCGGATAATCTACAAACTTTTATATATGTATAAAATATAAGTGTTAAGTTCTGTTCGATGGACAATATTTGTTACCAGCATAGGGATTGAACTTACATTCTCTTGATTATAAAAACTAATGCTTTGTTGGATTAACCTGTCTCCCCTGCTGGTTCAGATGGGTTCAACCCAACTAACTCAATTTAGGCTGGTTGTTTTTCTTAAGTAGGGGAACACTTTTGGTTGCCTGTTGAATTCTTGTCTGAGTAATTCAGGAGTGAACAGATTTTCTGTTGCCTGGGTAATATCCCTAAGATATTCTAACAATAAGCATAAAATTATATACAGATATATGTAGTTGAAGCCATAAAATTTTGTTTGAAATATTAAGATTCTGGCATTAAATAACCCATAGAGGTGTTGATATGCTACTAAAGAAAATCAACCAAACTTTTTGATTCTAACTATCGTTTTTATTCCCATTTTCCTGAAAACATTGCCCACATATTCTTTTCATGGGATTCTTAGCATCTTTCTGTAGAGCAACATCTTTGTTGCCTCAAGTTATTTCTTCCTTTGCATGGTAACTGTACAGTATTCACTCTCATATAGGAGGATTGATATTGCATAGCAGTTTAACACCCTTTTCTTTGTTTCTAATGAAATTTTCTTTTCTTAATATTTTGCTTAGCTTTTGGAAGGCATCTTTCTCTATTCCAATGCACTTTTGCATTTCTGTGTCACACTCTGCATCATTCATTATAAGACTTCCCAGATCATTAAATTTATATACTTCTTGATCTTAATGTCTCCAAGCTTGCATCTTAGGATGTTCCTCTTACTGATGACTACAGATATACAGTTGGATAAATTGTCATCCAAATTATGCAAAAATGAAAATAACACTGACATCTCATTTTAACAGATATATTTACCAAAATTACACAAAAATATCTTGAAATACTAAAGAGTATATTTATACAATAAAATCACCATTGGCTTCAAACATGGCCTCAAGACGACTTCAGGATCTCCTATAACCCTTTCAGAGGGTCTCCTTGTTTAAGTTGGTGAATGCTGCCATAATCCTTGCTTTCAGTTTATCTTTGATATTACAAGGAGTTTTGTTGGCCTCTCACTCAACTTTGCCCAACATAATAATCAAGGGGGTTGCAGTCTGGGGAGTTAGGTAAAGGATGATGTGGTTGCAGCCATGACTGGGTTCTCCTGCTTGTGTGGCCTTGTGCAGTTCTGTTGCTAGACATAAGGTCTTCCAGTTGTCACCCTCTTCACCCAGGGGCTGCACTACTTCTTCAAGGCACTTGCAGGTCTCTGTGCTGAGTCTGAAGTCCCGTAGGAAGATGAATGGAGGCATCACACTGCCATCACTAGTGCTCTATCTCAACGCCTTCATAATCTCTCATTCAACTCTTTCCAAATTCTCTGCACTGACACTCAAATACTCTGAAATGTTCCTATTGATTTGAATGCCAAGCAGTACAGCTTGTCGTTTCCAAATTTCTCGCAGAGTGAATTGCACCATAGTGCCCTATTTCTTACAGATGGTGCTCAACTGAGCCTACTATACTGTGCAGTTGACAAAATCAAAAACAAACAACGCACACGTGCAAAATTAAAAATATAAAGTGGTGACAATTTACCCATCGCACCCTGTATGTATATATATATATATATATATATATATATATATATATATATATGTGTGTGTGTAAATTTGCTTAAAATATTCAACAGGAACCAACAGCCTAATAACTACAAATAATGTTGATAACAATCCCATTAAAAATTTCGTTTCTTATAATTTTTAATCCATAATACTTATAAGAAACCAAATTTTTTAATGGATTTGTTATCAACCTTATTTCTCATTACTATATAACTACCATATTTAACGGCTTAAAAAACACACTTTTTTTCTTAAAAATCCTGAAAAATATGTGTGCATCTTCCAAGACGAATGTAAGGCAATGCCCAGGCTCAAGTAAGCTTGGACAGTCACCTAATTGGCTTGACTGATAAGGATGTGGATTTGTATGCTGACTCATTACACTATAATGTTCATTATCTATCTAATTCAGACTTTTATAACCTCAGTACTTAGCTGTTACAAGTATTTTCAATACTATAAACCTTCCTGCAGCTGAGCCACAAGCTTAAACATGCTCTGTTTACAAGCAATGGCAGAAGCCTTTCTGCTCTTGACTAATATGCCATTGCCATACAAACAAAATCAGATTAATGATTAATGTAAACAATACGTGGTACCAGTATGTGAGGGACACATGGTGAATGTGTTGTTGCATGAGAATGAAAATTTATTTCTAATATTAGCATCCTGTTTTCAAATTTCTCGCAGAGTGAATTGCACCATAGTGCACTTTTTCTTACAGATGGTGCTCAACTGAGCCTACTATATTATGCAGTTGACAAAATCAAAAACAAACAACGCACACACGTACAAAATTAAAAATATAAAATTTACTTGTTGCACCCTGTATATATTGTCTTCTTACAACTGATGGATGGTCTTTTCTTCCAGATTTTTTATACTACTTTACTTACGCATTCATGATGATTTTATCTGTGACTTCCATCAACATGGTACCATCTGACGACTGTTGTGAAGATTTTGCCACTGACTCAAAAAATAAAATGAAGTATTATTTATGAAATTCTAACTAAATTTATATTATACTTACATCCCTCTCAAATTTTGGTGCATTATCATTCACATCTAGAATTGTAATCTGCATTTCTGCTGTTGTTATTCGAGATGGATCCGCAATGGCAAGTATTTTAAACTGCAGAGTATTTTTTTCCATTACCTCATAGTCAAGTCTTTTCATCAAGTAAACATACCCTAAAACAAAAGAGAAAAAAATAAGTCAGAAATATTATACAGCTTATCAATTTTAAGCACTCTCCATTATTCACTTGAATTACTTCCTCTTCTTCTACATGGGGTTTCAAGATCCCTTGAATACTAGCCTCATTCTCAATTTCAGTCAAGGAGGATTTTTATTGTTGCTATAGAAGGATATAACAACACAACTTTAAAATTCAAACACACCTTCATTTATAGGTTGAAGTTATATACAAATTGATAAATGTTGATTTAAATGTGTTCATAAGTTGAACACATTGTTTACATTGATATTAAGTATTCTTCATCATAGAGATATAGTAGAATCCCTCATATCCGGAATCCCACATATCTGGAATCCCTCATCTCCAGAGTGCCTTATATCTGGAATCCCTCATCTCCAGAGTGCCTTATATCTGGAATCCCTCATACCCAGAATGCCTCATATCCAGAGTGCCTCATACCCAGAATCCCTCATATCCAGAGTACATCACATCTGGATTCCCTCATATCCAGAGTGCCTCATATCCAGAGTACCTCATATCTGGAGTACCTCATATCCAGAGTGCCTCATATTTAGAGTGCATTATATCTGGAATCCCTCATACCCAGAATCCCTCATATCCAGAGTACATCACATCTGGATTCCCTCATACCCAGAATCCCTCATATCCAGAGTACATCACATCTGGATTCCCTCATACCCAGAATCCCTCATATCCAGAGTACATCACATCTGGATTCCCTCATACCCAGAATCCCTCATATCCAGAGTACATCACATCTGGATTCCCTCATACCCAGAATCCCTCATATCCAGAGTACCTCATATCTGGAGTACCTCATATTTAGAGTGCATTATATCTGGAATCCCTCATACCCAGAATCCCTCATATCCAGAGTACATCACATCTGGAATCCCTCATATCCAGAATACCCCATATTCACATTACCTTGTATCTGGAGTGCCTTAAATCTGGAATCCATCATATCCAGAGTGCCTCATATAATGAAGTGTCTCATATCCGGAATCCCTCATATCCAGAGTGCCTTATATCTGGAATCCTGCATATCTGGATATGTGTATATTTGAATTATTTGGGTGATATGTAACTGATTTGAAATTTGAAAAGGTTAAGATTGTAGTGATTCAGGAAGCAGTTCTCAGGAAGAAGCTGTCTGAGTGGAATATGAAAAGAATGCGGATGATTTGACTTTGTTCAGGTGGGATGGTTTGTTTTAGCTGTAAAGGTCTGAACTGGTTGGACTAAGTAATGCAGCTGGTTTGAACATTTTCCATGGAAATAACGACAGAGTGGTGAGAAGTTTGCAATGTTTCATCTGACTAAAATAAATAAAGAATAGTCAGACCATTGATGTCATGCTGAGTACAAATCTTATTTTAGTACATCTTAGGGTGAACCTAGCATATTTTGGGGTCACCACAGATCAACTTTTCTTAGATCAAAGATTCCAGATGGACATTAAATTCAACTAAAACCTCTGGCATTGAACCACACGCTATATTTTTTCTTGAATATTAACCAATGGGTTCAGAAAAAAAATGGTGTGCCAACAATAAGTTCAATTGCAAATCTGTGTTCAAAAAGTCCAAAGGGCAAATTTTTTGAATTTTCACTTTTCAGCTTCTTCCATCTTTATTTTTCACCCACTCAGCTGTGAGCTGAAATTTTATTTTTTTGTAGCATAACTTCTAGTTGCACTAGACTTTTGTTTCATTTTTTCGCTACTTGTTTAATCTTTTATTTTTTAATTTTTGCTTTTTGCTCTTTACTTGTTGGTCAAACCTTTATTTATTCTTGTTACACACTATTTACATTATTCAGACTATTGTCCTCATCTTTGTCACCATATTTATTAAAACGTTTTGGCCATTGTACGCTCCAGCCTTCTTCAGGTGGTTCGAATGTTGAACTGAACCCACAAGGACACATGGCACAGTGGATAAATTCATTAGTTATATCCAATGCCAGGGCCCAAAGAGTGTGAGTTCAATACCTGGTTAAGGCAGTAGAGAACTTGGAGAGGGAATTAAGCAGGAGATAAATGATAACTGACATCCATTAGACATGGCACGTGGAACTAGAACAGTCTACCCCAATGAGCAAAATAAAGGGTTCAGTTCGACATTCCAACCACCTGAAGAAGACCAAAGTGTACAACGGCTGAAACGTTGTAATAAATATGTCGACAAAGATGAAGAGAATGGTCCGAATAATGTAAATAGTGTACACAATACATCATCTCAGAAATATAGACAGATTCTTGTTACATGTATTTCTGTTTTAATTGTTTTTCTTTTTTCAGTCTTCTATTTTTATTTTTCACTTGCTTTGATTTTGTTTTAATTTTACTGTTATGAGTTTTGACTTAAAACTTTTCAACATTGTTTATTTTGTGAAATTATGTAGTTATATTAGACTTTTTTGTTTAATTTTTTGTTACCTTTTCATGCTGAACTTTCTTCATATTTAATCTCGTCTGCTGGTAAAACCAGCTTCTGAGTGTTTTCTGTTTTAGTTTTGTTTTGGTTATTTGTTTAATTTGTTTTATTTCTTCTTTTTGTGGAAGAAATTTATTTTATTCTCACTTCTTTTTCATTTTATATTTTTGGTTGTATTTTCTTACAAAAAGAAAATTCTTGTTTGGTCTGTTAAAGAAAAACTTCTAGCCATAATGTTTGCTGCTGACTATAGTGACTGTCTAGTTAGAGCCTCAGCACAAATGGCATGTGAATCTAGTGTAGATCAGGCTATTAAATCAGGATACAATGAAAAAATGGTGCAGATTGGATAGGTAATAATTGACCCATAACAATGTTAAACACAGAGTTAAAGATTTGGGAAAAGATCTTAGCCGGCCATTTGCAGTCTGTTCTGGCTAGTCTGATTAGCTCTGAGAAAACAAGTGCAGTGAAGGGTAGGACTATTAAGAACAACCTTCATTTTGTACGCTTGATCATTGAGTAAGTCGACAGTGAAGCTGTGCTGATAACTTAGATCAGTCCAAGGCATTCAGTATGGTTGACCATCAGTTGTTGGAGGCTGTTCTTATGGTAGCCAGTTTCAGGCCATACTTTGACTCTTGAATTCACCTTCTGTATGCAACTGGTGGAAGTACATAACATTTTATATTGTCTTGCACCATTCAACAAGGTTGTCCACTTTTGCCTTTGCTGTACATTTTTGCACTGAAACCTTAAAGTTAAAGGCAGATTCCATCCTACATGGAATTTCATTACCGGTGCTGCCATATCAATCAGCCTATGGCAGAAATGTTTCAGTTCTTGTATCGAGCTGTGCTGAGACTGACAAAGTCAACAGAGAAATTAGAGGGTACGAGGTATTGTCAGGGGTCAGGATAAAACACGATGTCTTATGTACATTATTTACATTATTCAGACTATTGTCCTCATCTTAGTCACCATATCTATTACAACGTTTCGGCCGTTGTACACTCCGGCCTTCTTCAGGTGGTTGGAATGTCGAACTGAACCCTTTATTTCGTTCAATGGGGTAGACTGTTCTAGTTCCACGTGCCATGTTTAATGGATGTCAGTTATCAGTTATCTCCTGTTAATTTCCCTCTGAAAGTTCTCCACTGCCTTAACCGGGTATTGAACTCACACTCTTTGGGTCCTGTCACTGGATCTAACCAACACCTTTATCCACTGTGCCATGTGTCCTTGAGCCAGCCAAATAAATGTCTGTTATGATTGGGTACATTGAAGGGAATCTCTCTTATTGGTCCTTCCCTCTGGGAAGACAGGGGTTGCAAGGTATTTGGCCTCTGGTTTGGTCCTGACCTCCAGCGAAGGCTGAGGCTACAGTTTCTCTACTCGATTCTTCATGTTTCCACTCCTGTCTATTATTCTAATGAGTTTAGTAAGGGTCAGGTCTTGTTCTCCCTCCTATTGACCATCAAGACTCCCAAGGTACATCACAAGATATATTACCGCCACCCTTCTGAAGGTGGTATGAGTATACCTAGCATTGACATGTGCGCCTGTGTTGAAATGCTTCACTAATAATGAAACATCACTCACCTGGCTGGTGGGGCATGTGTTCTTTGGGTTTCCAAGAGGCTTTGTTCAGTGAGACTGGAAATTTTGCCAGAGTGTCTTCACTGCTGTGACTAGGAGGAACCCACTGAACATACCTTCTACTGCAGTGTTGTATGGCCATCGTAATTTTGCCGTTGAAATTAATACTTGTAACCATAATTTCTATTTCTTCCTCTCTCTCTCTCTCTCTCTCTCTCTCTCTCTCTCTCTTTTTGTCTCTTTTTTCTCACTTTCTCTCTCTCTCTCTCTTTTTTCTCTCACTCTTTCTCTTTCTTTTTCTTTCTTTCTTTTTCTCTCCATTCTCTTTCTCTCTCTCTATCTTTCTTTCTCTCTCTCTTTCTCTCTCTCTTTCTCTTGCTCTTTCTTTCTTTCTTTCTTTCTTTCTCCCTTCTCTTTCTCTGTCTCTTTCTCTCTGTCTCTTTCTCTCTCTCTCTGTAACACCTTGTAACCTTTTATTGTTTTGTTTGGGCTAAAATGAAAAAACAACTTCCTCATACGTACCTTGATTGGTGATATTAAAGAATCCTGTAGTGGAATTATCTGCTATTAAACTGTAATTGGTGACTCCATTTCCTGTTATTGGGTCTATAGCTTGTAAGCGAGTTATACGGAGACCCTCCTGCTTGTCTTCTGGCAATGTGAGCCTATAGATCTTCATTGACTGACCCACATCCTCAGGGATGAAATAGGGATTCTTCCTCTTTGAAGCATGTATGATAATAACAACACGGGCTGAAAATTAAAGAAAACAAAATATGTCATCATTGCAGTTTGTCATGTCTGTGTTAAAAATATTTTATGCAGAAAGCCAGCCAAATAATTTTTTTTTCTAAATATCACACAATACAAGGCTGTTACAAAATGCAGAGGCTGAGCCAGAATCACAAACCATTGGTCAGAAGATCCCATGGGAATGGAATTCTGATAGTGGTGGATTGTCTTTATCTGATTTTAAGATCCAAATCCAAATGGTGTGAAGACAGCAGATGGCCACAATAATTTTGAAGAGTCAATCAATTCCCGATTCTGCCGATTCCTTAAAGAGACTAGCCAGTACATGATGAAATTCTCAGTCAAGGAATCAACATGCATTCCTCTAACCATTTCCATCTCACTTCCTTCTAGAATCGATGTTACCATGACATTTCCGCTCATGTAATAAAGCAAGTAAGAAAAAAATGATCCTTTATTGATACGGTCTATGATGTGTCATTGGGGTCTGAAGAACTGAAGCCAGTGGCAACACAGAGTGCAGCAAAGGTTCAAGAGCCAATCAAAGTAGACTGTTCAGTTGAAAACTAACAAAATAATTTTGAAATTTGAATCAACTTTCTTATAATATCACCCAAAACAAAGCCACTAATTCAAAAATACACTCTTAAGTAGATGCCAGAGGGAGCCATCAGTGATGTAATTTGACTTGGTTCATCAGGGAGTTTCAGGTCTTTCAATATCATACACCCCATCACCAAGTCAACCCAATCAGGGGAGATCAATCCCTGATTCCCCCTCTCAATCAAACGCTAACAGCTACGCTGGACTTTTTAATGAATTGAACGAAAAAAGCCCATGTTTTCCGCACACCCGATTGGATGTTTGTAACAACCAATCCGCTATTTGGACTATGTTTTAAATGGTCCATGGTGTGGGGGACTGACTTATTTTCTTTCTTTTCAGTGGATCGCAGTTTCAAGGCAGCAAGTATTCGTTCAGAGAAGTTTGATTTAAAAGAGGTTTCTCTATTTAAATTTAATTGTATCTTTCAAATGTGTTGAGTACTATGCTTGAAGTTGTGGATAGGCTGTCTAAAATTTGTATATCTTTTTTTAAGTCCTTTCAACTTTCACAGACATTATCAAGAATTGATGTGGTGTCTTTGTAGTAGTTCAAATTACTTTGTCTGCATCTGGTATTCTTCGGGAATCTGAACATTTGAAATGGTCTAGTATGATATCATGTGTAACCACACGAAAAGAATTTTATTTTATTCTATATATTTCATTTTATTTATTAATTAATTCGTTTTTTAATAGTTTTAATACTCATACAATATATTAATTATATCATATGCACTTCAAGATATGCACTTCGAGATAATCACTTTAAGATAATCACTTCAAGATATGCGCTGCAAGATAAGCACTTCAAGATATGCACTTTGAGATAATCACTTCAAGATATACACTTCAAGATATGCACTTCGTGATAATCACTTCAAGATATACACTTCAATATAATCACTTCAAGATATGCACTTCAAGATTAATCACTGCAAGATATGCACTTCAAGATACCATCTGTGGTGAATGATATTTATTTATTAGGGAATGTGTATTTTGTGTAATAATAGCTTCTGGAGTTTTGAATCTTTTCTTGCATTGGGTAATGTAAATATATATATTATTAGGAAAAGATATACTGACACATTGGAGTCACCACTTATTAGTATATTTTATCAGCCATCCATAGTTTACAGGCTACGTAGTGTTAGAAAGAATAATGCATTTTAGCTTTCCAGTAGTATACCGAGTACTAATATTAGCCATTGATACACTAATGCTGAATGCGAATATAGAAAGATGAGATATGCGACCGTAACAAACAAAACATTTAATAAGGCAAACAACTTACGTACATATATTAAAAAGATTTACATATGTCCCAAAACAAATGATTGTTCATACTGTCCAAGGGACGAGGATGTTTACAAAAGGAGAACAAAGAAATAACATACCAACTTTATAGCCTTTGACTGTCTGTAGATAAACGAATAGAAATTACTTTTTTTCTTCATGCTAGGCTGTGCATATGTTGACCAGTTTCCCCGTGTGTGGACACCCTGGTGTTCAGGAAGGTAAAGAGACCATTCCTCAAAAAAATGGAAACCAAATGAAAAGAGTTCTTCTCTCTAAAGGGGCCGAACTCATATGAGCTCAACCCAAGGGAAAACAACTGTGGTCTCCCTACAATATTATTACATATAATGAGAGAGACAGAGACAGTGCGGACATAGGAATTAATACTACATGGTGACTGTCAGTGATATTCAGACCAAGATTATACTGTTCCTGTTGTGGCATACCTATGGACAATAATGGTTATGGCCCTTCTTCCCATAAATACAGTAGTGAATACTGTACGTGGTCTAGAGTTGGAGATTCATTGTAGAAGTCACTTGACTCACTTCTGGCAGTTGACTTCTATGTGCTGCTGGTGAATCTTATATGTGTTGTTCTTTTCCAGAGTATTATCATTCATTACCAGCCTCCAGTTGATTATTCTAGTCAGTAACCTTCCCTAGGTCACAACAGTTCCCATTGATAAATGGTTTATCTCTGATATTGAGCTCTTTTCTTGTATAAATTTTGAAAATTTTAAACATTAAAAAACATTTCATGGTGAACTAAAACATTTTTATACAAGGCATGACTGAAAATTATCAAGTCAATTGGCTTTGTGGGATTAATGTAATGGAATCTTTTTTTTATGAGGATACAAAGCACTGTTGATTCCTTACTTTCCCATGAACACCAATGCAAAATGAAACAACTTTGACTGGAACAGGATACATACCTTGGTCTGTTTGGGTACTGGCTTTGTCAGCATTTATGTCTGTAACAAGGACTTCAAAAGAAATAGTGGGGAACAAACTCTGTATAAATTGCATGTTTGTTTTGATTACTCCAGTCGTGGAGTCGATGATGAAGGCATTCTGGAAAAAAAAACAAAAAATGTGTAAGAATGAATAAAAAAAAAAAAAGGTAGCTCAAGAGCGGTTTGAAGAGGTCAAGGCATGAAAAAAATGAAATTTAGTTTATATTAGGTTGACCAGAAAGTCCTGATTCACTTAGGAAGCGGAAAGAAAGCAAAACAATTTATGGAGCAACGCCAACATTTATTTTTCGATCCATCATTCTTGACAATCTTCTGCCACTTGTCAGCCAGCATCTGAATCTGTCCCAGATACAAGTCTGCTGGCTTCGAATCAAAAAACTGTAAACAAGCTTCCTTCACTTCATCAAAAGTGTTGAATCGATGGTTGCAGAGCAAGTGTGCCATTGAGCGGAATAGGCCATAGTCACTCGTAGCAGCATCAGGACTGAATGGTGGATGTGGAAGAATCTCAACGCTGTCCATCTATTTGAACTTCACCTGAATCAACATGGCAGTGGTTGGCCTCGCAGTGTCTTGTTGAATTAAAGCCCGACCTTGATTGACTAAAACAAGATACTCCTTTAGTTTGTTGTATATACGACCTAGCAGCTGCCAATACAGTTTAGTGTTGATGGTGTGACTGTTACTCCTTAGAAATCCCACTATCCCAATGTGATTTTGGATTTCAATACAAGGTGTAAATGTGACACAATAAACAATCATTGAACTGGGATGAAAGCTCTCCAGACCGATCACGTCCTGGGTATGACAATAAACTACATCCGCGTCCTGGGTATGATGATAAACTACATCCGCGTCCTGGGTATGACGATAAACTACATCCGCGTCCTGGGTATGACGATAAACTACGTTCAACCAAAAGGCCGTTGATCCGATCAATCGGCTGGTCATGTCATGCCCCATCACATCTAAGCCATCCCAAAACAACTACAACTTACAATTAACTTTCCCTCCCAAACCCTACACTAAATATACTAACACCTTACCCCTAAAATGTAATGGGAAGCAATGATGTTGCCAGCTATACGGTTTTTTTTTTAAACAATGATGTTGCCAGATATACGTTTTTTTTTTAAACAATGATGTTGCCAGCTATACGATTTTTTTTAAACAATGATGTTGCCAGCTATACGGTTTGTTTTTAAACAATGATGTTGCCAACTATACGATTTTGATATATCTAGTAAATACTGGATCTGGCATTAAATAACCCATAGTGGTTGATATGCCATAAAACCCCAAACAAACAAACAAACAAAAACCAGATCGATCAACTTTAAACTGCCATTTGTTTTCTGCTTAATAAAAAGGCGTGTGGTTTGTGATTCCAAAGATTTCCTTGAAGAATTCATCAAATCAAAAGCAGGATTGTTCCCTGATAATAGAATATTGTAGGGATATTATTATAAATACATAAAAATAAAATATAAAATAATAATAATGAAAATTATAACTAAAATACGACAAAAACATAAAAACGTTGTATAAAATAAATTAAATAAAAATTTAAAATAATAAAAAAAATCTAGCATGTAATAAAAACTGTTCCTGCCAGAAATACAGACATCCCACCGAAAGACATTAAATTCTGTCTCTTCACCACAAACATGTGTCTAACTTCTCTCTGTGATATGGCTTGTAATACTATGGAGTAA